>CM021101.1:602626864-603008371 GCA_007115665.2 Sequoiadendron giganteum
GATCTTCATGATTCTCAATGATCGTATCTTCTTTCACCAAGATACCTTCGTCACTAAAAGAAGAGGTATCGGGAGAAGAAAAATTATGATCATCAAGATTATCTATGTTTGTATTCTCTTCTATCACATCATCATCACAAATAGGAGAGACAAGAGGGGTTGTAGTTTTAAAGCAAGCATCACCATCTTCATGCTCTTGTGCTAAGAGAATCTCATAACTAGGTAATGCATTGAATGAATGACTAAAATTATTATTGTCTAACTTTTTATTTACAAATTTGGAAAAGATAGATACTAACATTTTTGAATAGTAATATATGCAAACTCAAATTCAATGTCAAGACATAAAATGGAATGTATAAATATAATTTTGAGATTTCAATCAAGGTAATTTTTTTATTATAATATGAAATGATCTAAAGGATGCAATGTTGTAAATGAAAATTTAGAATTGAGCAATGTGTGAAATGAAGAACTTTAAGATAGATTTAGTAAAATGTGCAAAATAGAAAGTTAGCCCATTGAAACAAGTAACCAATGCCAACAAACAGAAGCACATAAATGCTAATTTAGATCATGAAAACTATAATTTGAAATTCTATGGGGACTAAGATGCTAGGGAGGTTGTCTTAGTCATCTTGATTAAATTTGAAGGTTTCAAAAGCTGAAACAAATAGAAAATCACTTAGATAGGGTACTGCAATAGAAAACCAGAGAGGGACTAAGATGCCACCAAGGGCGTTTTAGTCCAAGTAAGGGTTTTTTGTAGAAAAGAAAATAGTTTTGGGTTGATAACTATGTTCTCAAATTGGTTACCTAGGGACCTAATGTTTGGAAACAAAAAATTGTGCCAATGAATGTAAGCAAAGATTAATACAATTAAGCAATTAGATGCAGAGTTGAATGTAATTTTTTTTAATTTTGAATGTGATAAGAATGTTCCTAAATGCAATTAGAATGATTAATAATACACTTTTAGTTTTTCAATGATATAATATGATGCAAGAAAGGAAAAATGCAACCTATATGCACTTTCACTAATGCAAGATGCAATGCAAGAATGAACACAACCTAGATCTAAGACTTTTATGGACTCAAAATCAGAAAATGAATGTTACAAAAAGTCAAGTTCACCAAAATGAACAATAGGAAAATGGGTGCTTTATAACATAGGTCATATAACATCACTTTTCTCCCAAGTTCATTTGGGAATGTCCTAGGAATCCTAATTAGATTGACTATCAACCTCACAAGGTGAGTCAATTCACAATTAGGAGGACCTAGGAAGGGGTTCTTTTCAGCTTTGAGGGGTTCACCACCAAGCAAAATCTTGGAAAAGAAGCTGCCAAAATATTCCTTGGAGGACTAAGAATCCCAAGATGGCATAATAGTCTCACTTCTATTTTTAGGGGTAGATACAAAATCTTTGGATGTCGAAATAAAATCCTGAAGAATATATGAAAAATACCATGTGAAGGACTAAGAAGTCCAAGGTACTGTATTAGTCTTGTTCTAAATTTTTGAAGACTTTGAATGTGGTCTTCAGCTCCAAGGTTTGCACATGATTTTCCCCAGATCTAGGGTAATGAAACTTCTAGACGTGGCCTGTAGGTGATTTTTTGTGAAGATGACAACTTTGGCAATGCAAATTTTGCAACTTTTCAAGATTTCACTCCAATTGATCTTCAAGTCTTCAACCTAGATCTACCAATATAAACACACAAGATAGGGAAAAATTGTTGATTGTTATTAAATGGGGGGTTTTCCTTGGTCAAACCCCTTGTAGGTAATTAAACCAAATGGTGAAATGAAGCATCAAACATTTAATATGTAAATGATATCACCTTGTATGATTTATTGTGAAGAAAATCTATAATCTACCATGTATTAGCCATGAAGAATGAAGATATTGGATCCTTGGATTTGATGTGAACAATGGTTATAAATACATAATCAATTCTACATCCACAATATTGGCTCAATAACATGAATGGATGCACTAAACCCTTGACATAATGCTTGAATCTTGATGATGGCTCCAAATACTTGATGAATTGCTCTTGAATGAAATTGTGGACTCAATTTTGCTAGAATAAATACTCTCATAGATTTCTTAGATGAAAAGGAGTGGGAGAACCTTGTATTTATACTTATTCATGCTTAATATCTTGAAATTACACCACAACAATCTGACATATTAATTCATTAAATAAAGAAGGCTAAATCCCACTTGAATTTTAAATTGGACCCCAAAAATAATCCTAGGAGGACTAAGACACCCTAGGTGGTGTCTTTGTCCCAAGGTTCAAATATTGGGGCATAGACTCTTAAAAGTGACCTAAATGAGAGGTTTCAAAATCAAGGTCCCAAGACCCATGGAGGAAAAAAATGCCTAAGGTGGCATATTAGTTCTAGTCCAAAAATTAGGGACACACAAACAAAAACATGAAATGATCATTTATCTTTTGAAGTTTTTCAGAATTTTCCATAAAAATATATATTTTATTAGTCTTGTGGATGCAAAATAGGACCTAATTAAGCCATAAATAAACATAAATAAAGCAAGGAAGGCCCAAAAAAGTGTGAACATGCAAGGGTATGCATTTTACTACACTACAGTTACTTTAGGTTTCATGCTATTCAAGTTAATCTTATGTGTTATGCTATATTAGATCATAGGTGCATTTAATTTAACATAGCATACTTAATCATAATGTTGCATCTAAGAGAAACTAGAATAGTTTTAATTAGATCACATAAAGCATTTTAAATCATGGAGACATGTATTAATAGTCTTACAGAGATTATTTGATAAATCACTTTGGCATTTAACATTAAACATGTAAACATAAATAATCAAACATCAAAATATCATATATATATAACAAATTTTTATGTACTTTTCATCAATATATACAATGCTAAGGTGGTCTATGATTGCTAGATCCCTCAATATTTGGTGATCAAATTTGTCTAGAGACATTCTATCGAGAGACAATGGTATGTGATAATGATTGTGAATTGATAAGATTATCCAAAGCATACTAAAGACCATGTGCTCATCCAATGGCCTCCTAGTGCTCTTTCTCTAGGTGGCCTCTCTCTACCTATAGCTTGGCTACCTCTACATGGAGTCTCTCAACCTCTGCTAGACCTCAAGATGACCATATCTCCTCATAGGTAGCCTTGAATCAGTTTGCACGCCTAGTAGCACCATCATACACTACTCTCAATATGACATAACACTTGAACAACTCTTGGTCCTACTCCATGATGGGTCAGGGAATGCAATCGATAGCCTCATCTTTAAGAATGGGGGGAACTATCTCTATAGGAACCTATCTATAGAGGTCCTGTAAATCTCTCACAACATGTACAAGATAGAAATTATAAAGATAATCAATACACATCATGATATATATGAAAATTAAAAGTATAATCATAAATAAAATGTCATGACCTAAGTCTCAAGTTGACTATGTAAAGATAACCTCATTTTATGCAAAAGGAATGGAAGATGTGCTAGCCTCTCCATGCTCATGGGTGTTGGTGTGTGAGGCAGCTGCCAACTATGCTCTGGTAACATGAATGGGAGATGGATCTCCCCACTTATGGGTAATTGGACCCTTGTATGCCATGTTGATTTCCTCACTCATCAACTCCTCCTCCTCCTCCTCCACCACCTTCTCCTCTCCCTCATAATTAGGGTATGTTTCATTTTCTTAGTCCTCATCTATATCATTTGTGAATACTTCTATAACCCTAAGTCTTATATCCTCCTCCTCATCCCTTTGATCTGGGAGTGGTCCTGCATAGCCTATTAGCTGATCCATGTAGAACATTGGAGATGGTCATGCTACTATCCACCACTCCTCATATATATTTGTAGTATTGATGCCATTGCCGTAAGAGACTAGGGGCATGCCATGGTCATCATTATTAGATTCACTAGCCATGATGCCATTAGAGGTGAATTATTTAGTGTCTTCTAGCCTCTAGTCACTCTACATTGATTGCTTGTAAAGGGTTGTACTATTGGTGCTACTTGAATCTAACCAAACTTTCACATGACACAATTGTAGTGGAATGGTCATACTATGTAATCATTTCTACCCTAAATAAATCTATCCCTCTACATCCTCCTCAACCATTGAGTCTCACCCAAACATACTGGTATCAGATGGTAAGGTCTCCACATGATCTTCTCCTGATCAAGGTGGTTGAATTTGACTCTCCAATGTAAATGATATCTAGTCTTTCATGCCCATCTTAGTGGATAAGTGAAGACATAGGGGTACCCAATAGTGGATATTGAAGGGAATCCTATCAATTTGGTGCATGTGATATGCTCTAGAAACCACAATTGTAGAAGTGTACAATGCACCATACTGTCCACCTCACAATATGAAAACTTCCTGAGATCATAATATAAATGTTGCAACCCTAGATGTATGTTTTCCTATGGTGTTTGATATGTTTGATCATGTAGACTAGGCCTTCGTATAGGTGTACTCCCCAACCATCAAGGATGAGTACTAGTGCTACTATGAAGTTCATAATCCACCTAAAGAGTGAAGATCAATCATAGAGTAGCCACAATAGCTCAATGTGTGGCCCCATGATCTCCTCTTGAATTAGTCCATTCAAGAAATGTCCCATATGAGATCATATTTTCAAATATGTCTGCTCCCCTATAAAGCATAAGATCTCACTACAGATAGGAACTCGAAGGATACATTGTACATCCTCCAAGGTGATCATCATCTTGACCATATGTAGGTGAAATGTATAGGTGTCAACATCCCATCTCTCAACTAACACCATCAAAATGGCATCATGGTACCTCATGAGAGGCATGAGGTATGCCCAATAGATACTAGTAATATGCAATTTATGGACATCTTCCTATGATAATGTTGAGACCAAGTCTCGCATGCGATAAAATTATTTGTCACTGAGATGTCACGACTAGGATAGTGTCTAACAAAAAAGAGAAATTATGTCCTATAAGCATTTTAAAATCTAGAATCTTTATATTAATAATCAAAAAGTGTCATAAAGTTGTTCTATTGTACTTTTCTAAAGGTCCTAGATAGTCTATTTCACTTTTGGGGAACTTTGTGAAGAAATGGGAAACTTTTCAAAAAGGTGGGACACTTTGTGGGATAGTTTGCAAAAAAAAGGGGACTTTGCAAAAAAAGGGATGTCTTACAAAAATTTCTTCCAGGGTCCTAAATCAACCTAGAAATGCATAAAATATAAATTAAATGCATAAAAAAAAAGTTACGGTATTAAAAATCAACTCTCCTGGTATTGAAGGTTGCCTTATGATACCTCCTCTCACAATGTATTGAGCCTCAAGGGCTGATACTCTTGTGGGCTCAGCATTTTCACCTACTCTTAAAAAATTCAAACTACAAGAAGGTAAAAGACAAAATAGTTATAAATTACTTCACTTTTTACTTTTATATATGTTAAAACTATGGTTTTATTATATTAGAGTTAAGAGTATTTTCCATTCAAACTAGTATACTGAGAGCTAGTGAGCTCTATTTTTGATGTTATTTGTTGCATTGGAATTTTGATTACTCTCTTTTTGTCATCAAATGTCTATCATTATGCGTTATGGTACTTAGGAATACCCTATGATACAACTTATCCAATTCGATGTGGCTAGATTGCTACCTTGATTCCACCTCCATAAAGCAAGAAAAATTAAAGGGGGCATACATCTACCCTTGAATATGATTTCTATGAGATGTTAGATTAAATGATTTTTGAATGACTAATGAGTTAGTGTTACTTGAGGTTCCTGACATTGTGGTCTTGCAAATAGCTATAGTGGGGCTTTATTCTCCCACATTATGAATGAATCCATATGAGTATCATTTTATGAAATGAAATGTACTTTTCATAGTCTTTTAGCTTGCATATGCACATAGAGTCATATGAGCATGAAAGTGGGGGCTAAATGTGGCAAAAAAAATTGTACTCCCTTCCTAGATATAGTGTAATTTCTTGCCTAATTTGGACCTATTTTGGAAACCTTGCATTAAATACCATAATAAATCATCATTAATAGGCCCCTAAGACCCTTTATTTCATATCTCGAGGCTTATTTCAACTAAAAACCTAACAAAATCATCATAAAACTTAAAAAATTTAACAACCCACCTCAAAAATCTAAGGTGGGACTAATACACCACCTTGGGTGTATGAGTCCTACTAGGTGGGACCAATATGCCACAAGTGGCATATGAGTCCCATTTGGGTTCTCTTTTAGGGTTTGAGTGGGAAATTCAAGTTTTCAATTCAAATTTTTGGTTGATGTCTTCTTTTGAGATATAAATAACCATAAATTAGGTAAATACCTATATAAGAAAGCTTTTAAGTCATTGTTTCATCTAAGAAACAATCTAGAAGAGAAATTTCAAGATCCAAGCATTCAAGAGTATTCAAGCATTCTTCACATATGAAATCAAGAATAAGTAATCAATAAATTTTAAGCCTTGGAGCAACATTATTATGTTTTTGCAGGTCTTCAAGCTCACTTTCATCCAATGTCTAGAATTGTTAAGGGTTGATTATGGTTGTCTATGGTGAATCATGATGGTTTCTAGGTTGGGGAGATGTAACTAGCCATCCAGCCAAACCTAATGACTTGTTTCCTAAGTGATTCCATCCTCCATTATCATTATACATTTAGCCTAAGGAATGTACATACATCATCAAGTCTCATTTTGCTGATTAGGGATCTCTCAAAGTGAGCCATTCATGACTATTCTTCATTCTTGCAGCTCATTATATCACAATAGAATAGGGTTGCATTGCATTACAAATTTCCTAGTCTTAAACACACTAAAGGTTAGGGTTTATACTTACATTTACATTCAAGATCCATTGTGTCTATCAAGGTTTAATTACGAAACTAGGGTTGTGACCAAGGAAAACCCCCCATAAGCAAATCAACTCTATATTTTTATTTGTAGGTCTCTTTAAAAGTACAAACTCTACATTTAGTTTGGAAGGGAAGATAAGAGATTGGAGCATAGATCTAGACTTTGAATTCCCAGAATATTGGAATCAGAGTGATACACCAGAAGTGGCATATGAGTCCCACTATAGGAAAATATTAATATTTTTGTAGATCATGAATCTACACTATCAAAACCCTCTTTTAAACCATAAATCCTAATCTAGGACTAATACACCTAGACTAGCAATTGAGTCCTAGTGTGACCTAATTCCAGTATATTTAGTGTTTTAGAGATCATTCCATGAATATTCATATTCCCAGGTGCACACCTTTGATTTCTTAGCTTCCTATTTTGATTTATATGATTTTCTAGATCATTTAGTGAAGTTTTGGATTGTATTAGGTATTATCATTAGGTCTTGCATTTAACTAGCATTTCCAAGCGCTCGCTTGGTGGTGAACCCCTCTTTAGTTTCTAACTAGACCCTAGGACAACCCTATTGAAATATATATTTCTCCTTTGCATACTTTAGATTAAGATCTCTAGGGTTTTCCTTAAAGAGAGGGTGAAGAAGATTGTTGTTATATCTCCAAAGCATAGGACCACAATTTTCTTCCTTTCATAGGGTTTATGGGAAAGAACAAAAATCTGGAAGAGACAAATCCGAAGCTCTTGAAATCTATAAATTTTACTATGCTGTGTCTCATACACTAGAAGTGGTGTATCGGTCTTGCTTGAGCTTTTTGAAGAATTGGGATCTGAATCTTCTCTTTAGTTTCTAATTTGTCTTCTTAACTTGGTTTCTTGATCTAAAGTGGAAGATTCTACTCTATAGGTGTCCTTTAATGATCTTCTAAACAAGGTGATAATTTGCAACTTTGACAACTTCTTTCCAACCTTGCTCGTTACAGGGTCTTCAACTTATATCTACAAATCACACTCTAAAGAGAGGGGAACATTTTTTTTTTGTGGAAAGGGATTTACCTTGGTCAAACCCCATTTTGGTAATGAAACCTTCAAATGAAATCAAATGTAAATGAGGAATGATGAATGAACAAAATTATGTGTTGAAACTCACCAAACCCTAGAAATATAGTACTATAAACATGAATGAAATGGCTATAATGGATTTAAATCTTGACTCTTGCTTGAATGTTGTAGATCTTGACTTAAATTCTTACTTGAATCATGAAATGCTATATCACAAATGTTAGCTCAAAAACAAACATAATGCATGATGACTATGACATGATGCTTGATACTTGAATAATGCTTCAAAAAACTTGATAATCAGCTCCTAAAGACTCTTGAATTCTCTTGTAAACACTTTAATGCTAAAATTTTCTATAATGCATGAATTCTTAGGTTGCTAGGTGAAAAATGAGTGAAATTACCTTACATTTATACTTTTTTATGCCAAATTTCTCAAAATTACAACACTACAAATACAACATCAAATTTAGGAGAATAAAATCCCACCAATAATTTGAATTTAATTTAAATTTAAGCCACATGAAACTCATATGCTCTAAGTGGCATATGAGTCCCATTAAGCTAGGATATGAGACAAATTTTTGTAAGAAAAGTTTAGGTTCATGTGAAATCCTGATTGAGGCCCCGAAACTTGGGTGGGATCCATACACCCAAGGTTGCATATGAGTCCCAAACCTCTAAATCTAGGCCATACAATCCAAAAACACATAAATCATGATTGGATAGTGGTTTATGTGGGGATTATCCTTAGGAAGATGTATTAATTAAGGCTTGTGGATGAACAATAAGGCCAATTAAGCCATAAATAAGCCCAATTAATTAATAAAACCCTAGATTAGTGTGAAAGTGTAAAGGTACACTTTAAAACACCCCAAATAAGGTACAATTAGGTTCACCTAGTTTACAAGGCCCCAAGACCTATGTGATTGTGTTAAACACATTAAAACACTAAATTAGGGTAATATTAAGCCCAATTTGACAAGGAGGGCCCAAACAAATGCATGAAGTAGAGGGATGCATGTTTCGTCATTAAATTTGGAATGTGTAGATCTTAATGGGAAATAATTCAAGGCATTTGAGGTTGAAGGGAAATTTCTTGGAGATCTGTAATTTATTTCATTTACCAATTGGTTATTTTTTCATGTTTAGGGATAACCTACATGTTTGATTTCCATTGGAATTGTAAACCTTTGAGGTTGACAAAAATCATAATTGGAGCCAGAGATTCATATTTAAGATCATTTTTAATTCATTAGGAAGCAATTAATTAGTAGTTCAAGAGTTAGTAATTTGATAATTCGATCTAGCTTTCTACATTGTGGAATGTAATAAGGCATTGTGCCAATTGTAATATCTTGAATTCCCTTGTAATAGGCTTGTGCACCTTATTTATTTTGCATATGAGGCATGTGATGCATGTAATATTATAAGTTGTTTTAATGAATTATAATTTATGTTTACCGAGGATTCTTGTTTTATTTTTGTTGTGTTGAAATCTAGGTTGCATGGTGTTATAGTCCATTCTATACCCTCCATCTATGACTGCACCAATTTGTATTAGAGTGAGTTTATAAGTCTTATGAGGTAATTCATTGTGGTGTATAGATCACTGAATTGAGGTAAACTACATGTGTTTTTAGTTGAGCACAAACTATGAGGAAGTTGAAACCCTTGTAGCCATATCACCAAGTTGAGGTAATTGCACTAGATTCGAGGGGAGAGATGAAGCCAAGAAGAGCACTTTCTATCATGATTTTTTTTGGAGGAATAGATGAAATGTAAGAGAATATGAGAGAAATGAGAGTTTGGTTGGATGTTGTAGAGGAATACAAAAGAAAAGGTCTAAACCCTAGACATGTGAATGAAAGTGATGATGATGAATTATATTGTCCTTCGAATAAGAATGAAGAAACCCTAGAAGAAGAAGAAGAAGGAGAAGATTTAAATAAGGTAAATATGTTAAAAGTTATTTTAGAGATTGGTAAGACCTAGGATTAATATTCAAAATTATGTGGAAAATTTATACCTAAGGAATTGATTAATTGGATCAACGATATGGAAGAATACTTTCAGTATGAAGAAATTGATGATTTGGAAGTAGTGAGATTTGAAAAAACTAAGTTACAAGGAAATATTTCTATTTGGTGGAAAGAAGTTTAATTAGATAGTAATAGAAGACGAAAGGAGAAAATTAAAAAATGGGGTAGGATGGTGACAAAGTTGATGAATCAATTTATACCTAATGATAATGATATTGAATTGTTGAAAATAATATAGAACCTAAGACAAAAGGAAAAGTCTATGAATGAGTATACTAAATAATTCTACAAGATGATCATTAGACTT
Organism: Sequoiadendron giganteum; assembly: GCA_007115665.2. Classification (NCBI taxonomy): domain Eukaryota; kingdom Viridiplantae; phylum Streptophyta; class Pinopsida; order Cupressales; family Cupressaceae; genus Sequoiadendron; species Sequoiadendron giganteum. Next base: position 602,637,181 of record CM021101.1, read on the forward strand.
GGACATAGTGAAGCAAGTGAAGAGAAGGTTGAATAGTACATCAATGAAAAAAGAACAAACATCCAAGAAGATTTGAGCTTGGTGAAGGTGACAATAGTTGAGTAAGTATACCAATTTACATTGAAGGTAGAGGAAAAGTTGAACAAGAAGTTTGAATAAAGAAAAATAAGTGAAGAGGAAGATTCCAAAGAAGTGGATCACAATCCAGAGAGAGAAGACCATATGTAGGGAAAAACAATGATGGAAAACCCTACCACACTGAAGAGAGGGACAATAATTCATGTTGCAAAGGAAGAGAATATATAAATTTCTTCCTCAGTGATAAAGGAGGTCATAATTCCTATTGTAGTGATGCATGTAGGAGAGAAGAAGAAATATCCAAGAAGAGACCATTTAGAGGCACCTATTTCAAGTGCGATGGTGAAGGAAATAGAGAATTTCAATTGCATTAGGGAAGTACTAGTAAAAGAACTGAGAATACCAGAAGAACAACTTATGTAGATGAAGAACTTGTATCCCCTAGTTTAGTTGGGAACCTAGAGAAAGGTGAATCGTTAGTAATGAGAGCTTTGATGCATGAAGAAGTGATCGAGGAACTACCAAAAAGTAATAATCTATTTGTAATGAGGTGTAAATTTGGAGGAAATGTATGTAAGGTTGTTTGTTGATAGTGGTAGTACTGATAATTTAGTTTCAGAAGAGATGGTCACCAAGGTAAATTTGAAAAGGTTGAAACATCTAAAGCCCTATAAGATAGAATGGATTTTGGATGAACATAAGACCTTGGTAAATGAGAATTTTTTGGTGAAATTTCCTATAAGATCATATAATGATGAATTTTTTGTGTATGTACAAGATCATCATAAAAAAAATAGGCCCTTAAGTGGCGATGAAAATTCAAAAAATCAGAGTTAGGAAATTTGACGTAAAAATTTGAATAAGTTATCTATATTATTTCAAAAATATGTAACAATAGAATCTATAGGAAATTGAATTTAGTTTCTAAACTACTAGGTTTATTTTAAAAGAAGAAATATCTATTTGGTGAAAATTTTAAATTTCAATGTAGTAGTACTTAAATTTCAACGAATAATAAGGAGTAGGTGTCTATTTAACCACCCTAACCTCAATAAAATGAATTTTCTTTTATAAGATTTTAGATATAAGTAGAGGACTCATGTCCCAATGTGATGCATATTTTTTTGTAATTTTTTTCTAGGTAAATAATTAATTATGATATTTTTATTACAACTTTTAAAAAATATAAAAAAACGTATGTCTGACCACCTTAACTTGGTTAAAACTTCATGAAATTCATTTTTTTTAATCCAATAGTATGTGAAGCATATAATGTGATGCATGTTTTATATTCAAACAATGTGATACCTTTTGAAAGCTATAGATTTTTTTCAATCAACCTATCAATCGGGACTTTAGTCATAATTCAAATAGAAAATTAATAATAATTTTTTATTTAATTCAAAGTAAAGCATAATTTATATTGTTGGAAATCTGAGAATCTCCTTTAAAAACCCTTTTCGTTTCATCAATTTTGGGTTAAAAAATCTGTTAGCCACATGGGCCATCATATCACTTACATATCACCATTTTTTGGCCCATCATGACCCTACACATACCCGTTGTGTGATATTATGCCCATGGATGCATGCCATTTACTATTAGGAAGACCATGGAAATATGATAGAAATCAAATTAATGATGGAAAGAAGAATAACTATACTATCACATTAAATGGAAAAATAACTATGTTGATACCTTTGGGAGAAGAGAAAAAAGAAGCTTATAGTACTTCTAGACTATTTTGGTAGATGGAAGAAAGTATTTGAAAGGATTAAAACATGAGAATTTTTTTTTTGCATTGATTTCAAATAAATTTAGTAGTTTGAAGATAGAGAATTATATCGTAAAGGATGGAGATACATAAGTATTGATAGAGTAGGAAGATATCATATTAGAGTAGCAAGATATCATATCAGAGAATGTACTAGATGGAATTCTTCTAGTCCAGAGTGCATTAGTCATCATTTAGATCTAATACTTGGAGCAATTTTTCCAAACAAAGTGACATATAGGATTACACATGTAGAGAATGCAAAGCTAAACAAACATATACAAAATTTACTGAAGAAGGAATTGACCAAAGAAAGCTTAAGAAGATGTGTGGTACCTAAAGTAATAGCACAAAATAAATATGAAGAATGGAGGATGTGGAAAGACTCAAGAGAAACCGATAGGATCATTTTGAAGTATAGATTCAAATTTCCAAGAATGGATGACATCATGGATTTTTTGAATGGAGCAAAGTATTTCATAATGATTGACATAAAGAGTGGATATCATAAAATTATAATTAGAGAAGGAGACGAATAGAATACTACATTTAAGACTAATGAATGATTGTATGAGTGGTTAGTGATGCCTTTTAGATTGACCAATGTACCTATCACTTTCATGGCATTGATGAATGAGGTATTGAAGCAATTATTGGGTAAGTTTGTTATTGTTTATTTGGATGATATTATATTTCTCAATAAGGCCAAAGAAGAATATTTGTTGCACATAAGATAATTATTATAGAGACTAAGAGAGGAGATGTTGATAAACATCAAGAAGTATAGATTTATGAAGATAGAGTTGGTGTACTTTGGTTTTGTCATTTTTTCTAAAGGATTGAAGATGGAACCTAAGAAGGTTAGAGCAATTGTTGAGTGGCCTACACTAGTGAACATTGGAGAGGTATGATTATTTCATGGATTGGAATATTTCTACCATAAATACATTAGATATTTAGAATTATTTGTACCATGGAAAAAACAATGAGAGAAGATAGGAAGGGCTTGAAGTGGATGTCTGGAGCATAGAACTTTTGAACTACTGAAGCAAACAATGCCATTGTTAGCTTACCTAATTTTGATAAATTATTTTAAGTTGATTGTGATGCCAAAGGAAATTTAATAGGAGTAATTTTGAGTCAATAAGGAATACCAATAGCTTATTTTAGTGAGAAATTCAATTTATCATCAGGAATTATATGCCATAATTCAAGCCTTTTAGAGGTGGATTCATTATTTGTTTCCTAATGAGTTTCTATTGTATATTAATCATCATGCCTGTAGTATTTGAAAATTCAAAGTTGAACCAAAGCCATGAGATGGGTTGAATTATTGTAGGGTTATAAATTTGTGTTGAATAATAGGAGTTGTAAGCTAGATAAAGTTCCAAATACATTGAGTAGAAGAGTGAATTGTTGACAAGAATGACAATAGAAGTATTTGGTTTTAAAGAACAAAAAAATATGTATGAGGATGATCCAATTTTTTTTAAGCATGGAAGGAATGTAAGGAACCAATTGTGATAGATAGGAGTTAGTGGTTTGATTATTTCATTCAAGAATATATGTTTTTTAAAGGAAATCAACTATGTATTCCAAGGAGTTCAATGAGGTATAATTTAATTAAGGAAAAGAATACTAGAGGATTAACAAGACATTTTAGGATGGATAAGAGAGTAGATTTGGTGAATAAACACTATTTTTGGCTGTAGATATATATAAGGATGTTAAGAAGTATGTTAAAAGTTGTAGAATTTGTCAAGTAGCAAAAGGGGGTATTCAAAATACTGGATTGTATAAACCTTTGAAAATACTAGAGAGACCTTGGGAAGATATAAGCGTGGATTTCATATTGGGAATACCAAGAACATGGAGAGGTTATGATTATATAATGGTAGTAGTGGATAGGTTTTCTAAGATGGCATAGTTCATTCCTTTCAAGAAGACTAATAATGTCATGCATATTGTTAAATTATTTTTCAAGGAGATTTTGAGATAGCATGGATTCCCAAAGAGCATTGTTTTAGACACTGACACCAAGTTTATTGTCTACTTTTGTGGATTTTGTGCAAGAATATGAAGGCATATTTGAAGTTCAATTCAGCATATCATCCATAAATAGATGGAAAAAATAGAGGTAGTAAATAAGAGTTTTGGTAACTTATTGAGATGTTTGGCAAGAAACTGGGACATATTTCTACCACAAGAAAATTTTGCATACAATAATTTATTAAACTAGAAAATAATGAAGAAACCATTTGAGATTGTTATAGGGATACATCCTATAGGAGTTATAGAGCTTAGAAACATCAATATGGAAAATAAGAGCAGTGTCAAAGTAGAGAAATTTGTAGTATTAATAGAAAAATTGCATGATCAGGTTTGTAATCACTTGGAGGACATGAATAACAAGTATAAGTAAAAGAAAAATGAGAAAAGGAGACATGAATATTTTGTAGTTTGCAATAAAGTTATGGTATATCTCAAGAAGGAAAGGTTTCCAATAGGAAGATAAAATAAGATGAAGAGGAGGCAGTTTGGACCATGTAAGATTCTCTAGATATTTGATCCAAGAAACACATATGAAGTGGAGTTATTGAAGGCACTTGGTTTATCATTTTTTTTCAATATTTTAGAATCTATGAGTATCTTGAATGATGGTAAAGTGGTAGTAGAAAATAAATGGGAATGAAGGAGACACTACAACATCAACCATCAGAGTAGATTGAGAAGATCTTAAATAACAGAATTGGAAAGAGCACTAGGAACAATTAGTATGAGTAGTACCTAGTAAAATGGAAGGGCAGTCAAGTGGAGGATTCATCATGGATTTATAAGATTGAGGTGGACCATTTTGGTTTTTCTTTAGCCCGTATAAATTGAGGGACTCACTTTTCTTCCAAACTCGAATGTATGATGCAGGAGCATATATGGTTATATAGCAATCCTATATCAATCAAAAATATTTATTTTCTTGTAGTTTAATATGTAGTTGTATTAGCAGTTTCTTCCACATTCTACCATTGTATCACTTCTTAGCTCATGGAGAAAGATATTGGTTCTACAAGAGGTCATCTATGACCTATCCAGATTTTAGGTTTTTGGTGTTCATTTGTAAAAAAGTAACACCCTTATAATTTAATTAGCAATTCTTAGATAGAGCATTCAATGCCTAGCTAGCTTAGTTTGGGTGTGCAAACCCTATTTTGGAACATGCATAGCTAAATGGGACATTATTCAAGGCATTTTAGGTCTAGGGGAGCTTTCATGGAGATCCATAATTCATTTCATTTACTCATGGGTTATCTTTTCATGTTTGGAGACAACCTACATGTTTGATCTTGTATTGGGTTTGTAAACCCTTGAGGATGATGCAAATCATAATTGGAGCTAGATATTTATATGTAAGATCATTTGTAATTCATTAGGAAGTATTTAATCAATATTTTATGAGTTAGAAATTAGATAATTCGATCCATTCTTGTAGGCTATGAAATGCAATACGGTGTTGTGCCAATAACAACATCTTGAATGCCCTTATGGAAGGAATGTGATTCCTAGCTATTTTGCATATGATACATGTGATGCATTTAAGATTAAAATTTGTCTAAATCAATGATAATTCATGTTTATTGAACATTTCTTATGTTATTTCCATTATGTTGAACTCTAGGCTACATGGTTGGACAGTTCTTTACTTTTATATCTAGCATTTTTTCATAATACACGGCCTTCAAGATATATTTCTATTTGAAAATGAGATAAATACTCATCTTTATCCTTGTAAAGCCATGATGAAATGCCATCACTGATATCTTATTTGTCTAGGAGCCCCCATTTTTTGAATTTTAAAAAGTTGACTCTGATTCTACCTTTAATGCCTCGCGCTGACCATGGGACAAAGGTGAGAGTGGGAGTTATCCTACATAGAAGAAATTTTATAGTGCATAATCTCCACGTACCATGTAAATAATCCTTTTATTTATTTTAGAAATTTTTTGTGAGGTCAATGTAGTTTTTAATGTAGATGGGTCTATGTAAGATGAAGAAGTGGATGCAACATTATTAATTGTATAATGGTGTGAGCGGTTCTAACTAAAATAACAAAATTCATAATATTGGAACGATTGAGGATATTCTACAATGGTATCTTCACTATCATCATAGTAAAAATTAAGGCATTGATGATAGGTATATGGAATGGCTTGTATCGAATTAATCCATGGTCACCCAAGAAGGATATTGTATAAGACATCGAAATCCAAGATTTAACATTTGTTATCCATGATAGCTAGCTCAACTTGTATGTGTAGTTTTATTATACCCTCAAATTCCCATTCAACATCATCGTAATATTTAATAGTTATTTTATTTTGATGTTCATTAATTCTTTTAGAATAGAATAATTTCTTAATTAATTTTAAAGTACACAAATTGAGACTAGATGGTGCAGGAGCACCTTGAGGTCTTTTGAGGAGATCTTGCAAATTTTAGCTTGTAGGTGGTTCTAGCCAAACCCCAAGGGAATAAGGACTATGATGTAAAGTCCCAAGAGTGTTTTTGATGAGTGAATTGGAAATAGGTTTTTAGGGGCTTGAGGTTTGGGTAAGTCTTAGACACTGTGAGCATTTTGAGCAATGTTGCCTTGGCGATTTGTCCTAAAAGTTGGAAAATGGAATTAATGATGCTCTAAGCCCAACCAAAGGGTCCTAGAATGTGGGAGAAAGGTATATAAGGTTAGAAAAACCCTAATACCTAGGTTGGAGGAATTTTTTCATGAATTAAGACTTGGAGAGTACATTTTTGGTGATTGGAAGAGAGCAAGTTTTGATTGAATTTCTATGTTTGAGCCTTCATCTAGTCAAGAATGGATTTAAAGGACTTTTCTGGTGCTTTGATTCTTTCATTTGTGTCACTTAATTACCTTGTGCAGCCTTAGATTAGTCATCTAGACTGACTAGTTATCTTTTTGCAAGTTTTTGGTGTTCTTGGTCTCACTGCCGGTTCAGGCAAGTTTTGTGAATAATGAGTCCCACTTGACTTCCCGTGGCTTTCCTCTCATGGCCACTTGGAATCAAGTTTGGGAATATGTAAATAGAATACATATAGATTTTGGGGTCTTTTTTTGTAGGGAAGGTGATGAAATCAACCAGCACTAAGTGAGTGCAAGTGCATTCTAGCTAGTAGCTTGGAGAGGACAGCAGTAAGGAGAGTTGCTAAATGGATTTTTTTGTGCCAATCAAGAGTATGGGAGTGTAGGAACATGTAGCTCAGACATGTGTGTGTCAGGAGGAGAGATGAGGAGGTCGTTGAAGCCCTCAAAGAAGGAAAAAGAGCCAAAAACCCTAGAAACCCTTAAAAATAGGGGTTTGAGGACAATCATATGGATGGACACTTATAGGACCAAGAACTAGTAAATATTGGAGCCTTGATGGTCAATAGAAAGAATCTAGAAAAACATTAGGGGGTTGTTAAGACTTTTTGTGAGAAAAGTCAAGTAAACAGGTTGCAGGAGGCCTAATTGGGGCAGAAGGCTATAAGGCCTAAAATTGAGCTTTTCAAGGAAGCAATGTGTAAAAGTTGAAAGAATCCAATAAAATGGATTAGTGAGGAGAAAAATAAACAAACGGACAACTAGAATACCCTTCCCTAGCCCTCGAGTGGTTAGGACACTTTGGGTCAGTGTGGAGCCCAAGGAAGCTTAGTGGTGGATTGGGAGTAATGGTGAAGAATTTGAAATTGGAGGAGAGTCTTACATGGTGAGAGGGGTTTAGGAGTGATCCTTGAGTAGGGTAGAGAGGAATACCCTAGGAAGATGAGATAATAGGTCTTGGAAAGAGCAAGAGTGCTCTTGAGGGATAGGACTACCCACCAAATTGGTATCAGAGCTATTAAAAGGCTTGGGAATTGAGAAGTGAATGTCAGATATAAGTTAATTCATAGGGGAAAGCACCAATGTGACCAATGCAGAATTGGCTAGAGATCTGACAGAGCAAAAAGAAAAGAATAGATGACTTGAAGAAGTTTTGAAGGAGATGAAGCAAAAACTAGAAGAGGTTGCAGAGACTACAGGCAAGGTGGAAGTACAACTAGCAGAGGTTAAATACAAGGGTAAGGACCAAGTTGAGGAAGAAATAGAACCAAAACCTAACCCTCCATTAGCAGAGGAACTCTTCCTCAAAGCATTGAAAGCATTAAGTGGAGAGGCACTAGAAGGAATCCATTTTTTCACAAGTAGAATGGATGCAGAGTTAGTTATGGAATGGATTGAGGGAATGGAAAATCACTTTGAATGTGAAGGGATTACAGAGGCACAAAAGGTGAAGATAAAAAAATCAAGGTTAAGAGGAAAATAATTAACTTGGTTGAAGTTCTTGCAAGAAGAAAGAGAGAAAGAAGGCAAGAGGCCAATAGGCAATTGGAAAACAATGGTGGCTAAAGTAAAGGAAAACTATCTACTTGAGGACTATGAAATCCAATTGCATAAGAAGAGGAAAAATATTAGACAAAGAGAACTAGATGTAGCTGCCTACATAGAAGAGTTCCAAAAGCTAAGCCTTAGGTCTAGAGTGCAAGAAATTGAAAGCATTAAGGTTGCTAGGTATCTGAACGGCCTTAGATGGAATATACAAGAAGAGTTGAGTCTCTTCACACTTGCTACCCTGCATAGCTGCTATCAGATGGTTATTAAAGTGGAAGAGAAACTAAAAAAGAAACAAGATTCTAATACCAGGGGTAAAGGAAGAGGCAGAAACTCTAGAGGTGGACATAGAGGAAGTTTTGGTGGAAGGAGCAATGAGAATAGAGGCCAAGGTGATACTAAGGTTGGTGAAAAATCCCATGAGGAAAATAGTAGATGGGGATACAAGGTAGAAGCTCTAACAATGGTGGAGGAGGAATATGAAGAGGATTTGGAAGAAGTTCTCATTTTTCTTCCATGAAGTGTTACAATTGTGGACAGCTGGGTCATCCGGCTTATAGGTGTCCTGACAAGCCAGCATCTTCACAAGGTGAGAAGAAGATTACTTATGTCCAAGAAGAGGACTGTTCCAAGAACTCAGAGGTGAGTTTATATTTAGATAAAGGAGAGAGTCTCATGTTGAGAAGGATCTTGATCAAAGCACCTACCAAGGATGAACACAAACAGAGGATAGCTCTTTTTAGATTCAAGTTCTAGATACTGGGTAAGGTCTGAAAGGTCATCATTGACTTGGGATCTACTGATAATGTCATATAAGAGGAGGTAGTATAGAAGTTGAACCTCATCAAGATACCCCATGCGTGTCCTTACAAGGTTACTTGGTTGAATAAGGGGCAAAATATTTTGGTCAATGAACAAGCATGGGTTGAGTTTGCTATAGGCAAGTATCAAGATAGGATACTATGTGATGTGTTACCAATAGATGCATGCCATTTGTTGCTTAGAAGACCATGGCAATATGATAGGGAGGTAGTACACCATGGTAGGGAGAACAAGTATTCATTCAAGAAGGATGGAGTGACTTACAAAATTCAGTCTTTGATAGAAGAAGGCATAGTGGAGAAGGAAAAATCCAGTGCACTTTTGATGAGTGGGAAGGAATTCCTAAAAGACATGAAGGAGGAAGAAGGAGTTATCTATGCAATCATGTTGAAACCAAAGGAGGAGGAGTCATGTAGTTGGCTACCTATGATAGCATAAGTGAAGAAACTGTTCGATCATTTCAGGGATATCATTTGTGAAGGCACACCAACTACACTACAACCTAAGAGGGCAATCAGTCATCAAATAGAATTTGTACCAGGAGCAACATTGCCTAACAAGGCTGCATACAAGATGACACCGGAGTAGAACAAGGAGATAGCAAGGCAAGTTCAAGAACTTTTGGACCAAGGGTTGATTAGGAAAAGCATAAGCCCATGTGTTGTTCCAGTGGTGTTGGCACCTAAGAAGGGAGGTAAGTGGAGAATGTGTATTGATTCTAGGGCAATAAATAGAATAACCATTAGATATAGGTTTCCTATTTCTAGGATAGAAGACTTAATGGACTGTTTAGGAGGTGCTAAGTACTACTCCAAGATTTATTTGAAAGGTGGCTACTATCAGATTAGGATGAAAGAGGGAGATGAATGGAAGTCATCTTTTAAAACCATAGAGGGGTTGTACAAGTGGTTACTAATGCCGTTTGGGCTTACAAATGCACCTAGCACTTTTATGAGGGTGATGAATGGGGTCTTGAAGGACTATATATGATTCTTTGTGGTAGTCTACTTAGATGATATCCTCATCTTTAGCAAAACAAAGGAAGAACATATGAAACACTTAGAACTTGTGTTGAAGAAACTTCAAGAGGAGAAGCTCACCATAAATCTTGAGAAGAGTGAGTTTATGAAGCAAGAGTTAGTATACCTAGGATTTGTAGTATCTCGAGGAAACTTGAAGATGGATAAGAGAAAGGTTGAAGCCATTCTCAATTGGCCTACTCCCAAGATAGGGACTGAAGTTAGGAGTTTGCATGGATTAGCTCAATTCTATAGGAAATGTGTTAGAAAGTTTAGAGAAATCTGTGTAATGATCGTTGACACCATAAAAGGAGGATTGAAAACAAATTTTGTGTGGACCAAAGAAGCCAATGAAGGATTTGAAAGATTGAAGAGGGAGATAGCTACCCAACCAATCCTATTTTTACTAAGTTTTGAAAAACCATTCATAGTGGAATCTGATGCAAGCAATATAGTAGTGGGTGCAGTCCTAAGCCAAGAAGTCAAGCCAGTGGCATTCTTTAGTGAAAGGCTAAATGAAGCAAAGTCTAGGTACTCATCCTAGGACTTAGAGTGGTATGCTTTATTAAAAGCTCTTAAAAAGTGGAGGCATTACCTATTGCCCAAAGAATTTTTGGTATACATCAACAATCAGGCCATAAGCTACATCAATACTCAGGAGAAGCTCAATTTGAGGAACATCAAATGGATGGAGTTTTTGCAGTCATACACCTTTACTATCAAGCACAAGAAAGGGATTAAAAACAAGGTTGCAGATGCCCTTAGTAGGAGATTGCTTACCATTCAAGAGATACAGCTATAGAGCATAGGGGTTGAAGGATTCAAAGATCTATATGAAGAAGATTCTGATTTCTTGGTGATCTACATGTTATGTACTGATTTTGAAAACCATTTCCATAGTGAATATGCAGACTACACCTTGCAGAATGGACTATTGTTTAGAGGGAAACAATTATGTGTTCCAAGAGGTTCCATGAGGGAGAATCTTATCCAAGAAAATCACAATGGCAGTTTAAGTGGACACTTTGGATTGAACAAGACCCTAGACTTAGTGGAAAGGTTCTATTAGTGGCCTAAAATGGAAAGAGATGTAAGAAGATATGTGGAGCAATGTGGAGTGTTTCAAAAGTAAAAGGGAACATCAATAAATGCAGGTCTTTATCAGCCATTACCCATCCCAAATAGACCATGGGAATGCATAAGCATGGACTTCATAGTAGGGCTACCTAGAACACCAACTAGTTTTGACATTGTGTTTGTGGTAGTGGACAGATTCAACAAGATGAGCCATTTCATCCCATGCAAAACAACACATGATGCAAGTCAGATTTCACACCTATTCTTCAAGGAGGTAGTAAGGATACATGGGTTGCTAAGGAGTATAGTTGCAGACAGAGATATGAAGTTTATGGGATATTTTTGGAAAACTCTTTGGAGGAGGTTAGGAACCAACTTGTCTCATAGTTCAGCATATCATCCTCAAACGGATGGACATACAAAGGTGATAAATAGGGTACTTGGTAACTTGTTGAGATGTTTAACAAAGGAGTATGGACAAGGATGGGAACAAGTCATTTCACAGTCATAATTTTCTTATAATGATAGCACAAATAGGTCTATTGGTAAGAGTCCATTTGAAATTGTATATGGGTTACATCCAAGAGGTGACTTGAGCTGAGGGATATAAAAGGTTATGAAGGAATCAATGGACATGCTGATGATTTTGCTCAGTCAATGAGAGAGGTTCATGAGCAAGTAAAGAAGACATTAATGGAGACTAACCAGAAGTTGAAGGCTAAAAGAGATGAAGGGAGGAGAGATCTACAATTTGAAATAGGTGATTTAGTGATGGTATACTTGAACAAGGCAAGACTACAGAAAGGCATACCAAGTAAGTTGTAGATGAAAATAATAGGGCCATGCAAAATATTGGCTAAGTATGGATCAAATGCATACAAGGTGGAGTTACCCAAGGAGATGTCTATTTCGCCTATCTTCAATGTGAAGGACTTGGTGAAGTATAAAGGACCAAAAATGGATGAGGAACAATATAGTGCTGAGGTGAGTAAGGATGTGGAAGAACTCAAGGTACCCGATCAGATCAAACCACAAGGGGACACGATCCTAGACTCAAGGGTGAAGTGGAGACATCAAACAAAGTCAGAGGCTACTTGGATAGTAGAAAGTGACTTTAAGAAGCATGGAATTAGTGAGGAGCTCTTGACACCACAACTTCCTTAACTTCTTTGTTGCAGGGGGAGAATGGTGCAAGAGCACCTTAAGGTCATTTGAGGAGATCTTGCAAATTTTGGCTTGTAGGTGGTTCTAGCCAACCACCAAGGGAATAAGGACTATGATGTAACATCCCAAGAGTCTTTTTGATGAGTGAATTGTAAATAGGTTTGTTAGGAGCTTGAGGTTTGGGTAAGTCTTAGACATTGTGAGCATTTTGAGCAATGTTGCCTTGGCTATTTGTCCTAAAAGTTGGAAAATGGAATTAATGATGCTCTAAGCCCAATCCAAGGGTCCTATCATGTGGGAGAAAGGTATATAATGTTAGAGAAACCCTAATACCTGGGTTGGAGGATTTTTTTCATGAATTGACACTTGGAAAGTACATTTTTGGTGATTGGAAGAGAGCAAGTTTTGATTGAATTTCTATGTTTGAGCCTTCATCTAGTCAAGAATGGATTGAAAGGAATTATTTGATGCTTTGAGTCTTTCATTTCTGTCACTTACTTACCTTTTTCAGCCTTATATTAGTCATCTAGACCAACTGGTTATCTTTCTGCAAGTTTTTGGTGTTCTTGGTCTCACTGCCGGTTCAGGCCAGTTTTGTGAATAATGAGTCCCACTTGACTTCCCATGGCTTTCCTCTCTTGGCCACTTGGAATCAAGTTGGGGACTATGTAAATAGTTTACATATATATTTTGGGATTTTTTTTTGTAGGGAAGGTGATGAAATCAACAAGCACTAGGCGAGTGCAAGTGCATTCTGGCTAGTAGCTTGGAGAGGATAGTAGTAACAAGAGTTGCTAAATGGATTGGATTGTGCCAATAAATAGTATGGGAGTGTAGGAAAATGTAACTCAGACATATGTGTGTCAGGAGGAGAGATGAGGAGGTTGTTGAAGCCCTCAAAGAAGGAAAAAGAGCCAAAAACCCTAGAAACCCTTGAAAATAGGGGGTTTGAGGACAGTCATATGTACACACTTATAAGACCTAAGACCTGGTAAATCTTGGAGCCTTGATGGTCAATAGAAATAATCTACAAAAAAAATTGCTGGTTGTTAAGACTGTTTGTGAGAAAAGTCAAGTAAACGGGTTCTAGGAGGCCTAATTTGGGCAAAAGGCTACAAGGCCTAAAATTGAGCTTTTCAAGGAAGCAATGGGTAAAAGGTGAAAGAATCCAATAAGATGGATCAGTGAGGAGACAAATAAAAAAAGGGACAACTAGAATACCCTTCTCTATCCCTGGAGTGGTTAGGACACTTTGGGTCAGTGTGGAGCCAAAGGAAGCTTAGTGGTGGATTGGGAGTAATGGTGAAGAATTTGAAATTGGTGGAGAGTCTTATGTGGTGAGAGGGGTTTAGGAGTGATCCCTGAGTAGGGTAGAGAGGAATACCCTAGGAAGACCAAATAATAGGTCTTGGGAAGAGAAAGAGTGCTCTTGAGGGATAGGACTCCCCACCACTAGATCCACCATCTATTAGTTTATTTTTAATAGTGTGTCTCTGGATAAGTTATAATATATGAATTTCTTTATAATGGGGATGACAGTATGTAAATATTTATTTGTAAAGGAGAGGTGATGAATAAAGGAATGGTGCCTAGTTATGTCTTAGAATTTTTTAAAGTTTTTATTGTTGGGTGTGCGTGATTCTTGTCATTCTTTATCTAAGATGTCCTTATGAATGGGTGAGCTACAAAGTATGTATAAGATTTAAATTTTAGCAAGATTATTTCCAAGATGGTCAAGGATGTTGCATTGAGCACATGTGGAAGGAGAAGAGGAAAATGATGATCCTTTAATTTTCACTAACCAATTTGTATCTTTGATGGAAATGGTAGCCATGTCATCATGACTTTCTTCAATGTGGCCAATGATTAATTCATGAGATGGGGTCTAGATTGTGTTGTGTAAGTGTATGGCACAACCTTTTGGGACACATATATTTTTCCTAAAAATTATTTTCTAGAAAGGGTTGTGAGAATATTCATTTTTTTTTATTAAGAGAGTTATTAGTTTGGTTTTTTAAGTTTATCTCTCCTCTATCAATAATGTATTGTATGTGAACTTTTAACTTGTTTCATTTAGTTGTGTGATGACCTTTGAACATGTAGTATTCACAATATTAATTATCTTTAATCATACAGGTTTGGGTTGAATTTAATCAAAATATTTAGTCATTGGAAACTTTATGAGGTTTTGTTGAGAAATATTATGAAATATAACTTCAATTGGTTCTCCTAAATGGGTGTACTTGTGTTTTGGCAAATTATTTTCTCTAGTTTTTCTTTGGGAGATAGTGATAGTGTTGGATATATTTTTCTATTGCAGTATGTTTTGATCCTTAGATGGTGTAGGTTGGATGCTTTCCATGTCTTTTCTATTCATTACATCATCATTCACAACTCTTTTTTAGACCAAAATCTAGTTTTTTTATTAGATTGATTATTATTTTCCTTGTGGTATAATTTATAAATTTTAACTAATCCCTTAGAAATTAAAATATTTTCAATTCTTAAGCCTTTTTCAATAATATCATCAATAGAGTGAAAACATTATAATTTTAGGTGAACACCTCTTTCCAAATTTAGATTTTGGATAAAGATGCTCAACAATTTCTTTTCAGGGATGTGTAAATTGAATCAACTAGCTAGATATCTCTAGCATTGAAGGAATGCTGAAAAATTTTCCCAAGGTTTTTGTTTGGTATGGAATAAATCAATCATTATGACTTCATGTTAAATCTTAAATGAAAATTAATCCAAAAATATTAGCAATATTTTTGAAGGTAGTGATGTAACCATGGGGAAGATATCTAGACCATTCTAAAGTTTGTCCCCCAAGGATCCTAGGAAATTGTCTCATAAGGTACACATAACTATAGGCCACTTCTTGGCATGCTATGAACAATTCCTTGATGTGTTCTTTAAGATCACCCTTACCCTTATATTTTTAAGTTTGGGTATTTTATAAGTCTTCTTACAATGACCTACTTACAACCCTTGGATCATAATCTTCATATTTTATAGTTCTCTCGCAAGATCAATGTTATTGGATGGGGGAAATCTTTTGTGATGATGAGGATTTTGAGATTGGTAAAGGGATGTTGGAATGTGATTTTCATTATAAATATTCGGGGGTTCAGATACATATTAGGGATGTGTTGATTAAAATGTTGATATGTATATATATGGGATAATTATGGTTATATGTAGTTATCATTGGTGGTTTTTATGGGAGATTAGATAGATATGGTGGATTGAGTATATGGATATGTGGTGTTTGTTTGAATGTTGTGTCCTAGTTGAGAATAAATATTTAAGGATGGCATGACTTGTTGTAGGGTTGGGTGAGAAGTATATGAAGGATTGGATGTGTGGGAGAGCTAATTAGGGTTGGATTGGGACCCCAAAATTCTATTCAAGGGATGAATGGAGGATGAGGGAGTATTAGAAGATTCATTCCTAATTTGTGGATGCCAAAGGTTGGTGGGTGTTTTTCCCCATTTTTCAAGAGATCTAACATAATGGTGTCGTTCTCAATTTTATATATTTTTTACATCATTTATTTATTTTAGGGGTCTTTAGAAAAGGCTTACAACCTTTGGGAATGATTGATTTGGTCCATATAGAATTATTCATCATGGGGAGATTTTTTTTTGTGAGGTCTTCAATGGTGAAATTCTCTTGAGAGTCCATATTTTTCACTTGATCTCTAGTCATTGGCATTGAAGGGGTGGAATTATTGATGGGTGATTTGTTGATGTGAATGTGAAAATTGTTAGGACCTAGCATTTTTGTTGGGATTGTTGGAAAAAATGCCTCAATTTACTGGCTTGAATACCTATAAAAGACTTGGAAAATTATCTTCTTTCTCTGCATTTTACCTCTCTACCATTGGGAGCTCTTCTTAGAGGCGCAGTTGTGCAGTTTATTGCCTTACCACAGGCCTCTATTGGTTTGTACATGGTTGGGTGGTGTTACCACCATAGTGCAGGGTCTCTATCCTAAGCTGGCAGTAGCATGGAGGATTAGGCAGTCAGTTTAGATATTTACCTCCCTACTGTAGGAGTTTCTTGAAGGTGGCATGATGGTCACGGTGAGGGCTAGCAGTCTACAAAGATCACTTACGTCCATACCACAATGGCCTTTTGGCCATGTCGTAGTAGGAATGGTAAGCTATGGTGGTCAAATAATTTTCTTAGCTCCTTACCGTGAAGGTCTTGCAGTCAAGGAGAGGTATCACAGTGAGCTCAATGACTAGCACTGGTGGTTACCTCCATACTATGGGAAGCTTTGTTCAGCCTCAGGATTGGGCAGTGGCACCGCCATAACATAGAGGCTGAGTAGGATCTGAGTGGTACCACAGTGACACCTACATACTGCAATGATCTCTTTGGCTTGGTGAGGTAGCACGGTAAGAGGAGTTCAGCATTTGTGTTGACCAATCTAACTTGACTAGAAGTAGTGAGCAAATGAGAAGGTGACACATGGTGAGTTATCAATGTTTCATTGGATGAATTTTAAAGTGGTGCATGCATTAACTACAAGATGTTTTTTAGCGGATGATAGAATCCGATTATGGAAAGAAGAATTAATGACTTGGGTGGACCGATACATGATTCCAAGGTGGTTAGTTGGTCAGGGATTAGATTTGTATATTAGAAATAGCTCTATAATTAAGACACTTGATTGGTTGGTAAGGTCAGAATGCAATGTAAGACTTCTAATAGTCGATTGCATTGGAATAGTTATGAAAGGTGGTGAAGTATTCATTGTATGCTGAAAAGAATTGAAATAGTGAGTGTAGTAAAACTAGAAGTTTGTTGTTGTGAGCTTATATCAAAGAGAGAGAAGTCTGTAATCTTTGTATGTAATCTATTACTATAATACAAAGTGATTGCTCTTGGTCTGGTGGGTTTTTTCTTATAAGGGTTTTCCCATGTAAATCTAGTTTATCTATGTGATTATTTCTTTCTGTTACTCTTGTCTTAGTGTGTATGTGCATCTCAAACGTAAGAAAGTTTTTTTTAAACAAAACTGGTCTTTTCACTTCTCCTCTGTAGTTTTAGCTTAGAAAAACATTTTTGTACTGTTTGTTTTCCTTTGAAGTGGTATAAGAGCTTGGCCAGTTGTGTTGTCTTTGTTAGTAAGGCTAGTTTTTTGTGCTAATACTATTCCATTAGGAGTCTTTCAAAGTTAAAATCTAGTTTTGTTTGAGATGGTGAGTACATCAGGTAGAGTAGAGATTGAAAAATTCAATGGTGGCAACTTTGAGTTGTGGAAACTCAAAATGGAAGACTTTCTTGTGGATAGAGACCTCTGGGTTGATGTGTCTGGAAATATGCCACAAGGTATGAAACAAGAAGACAGGGATCTTGCAGATAGAAAAGTGAGAGGCTTGATAAGACTTAGTATGGTAGATTCTGTACTATTGAATGTTCATGAGGAGAAGTCTGCAGCTTCATTATGGGAGAATCTTGGTGATATTTATCAGGGAAAGTCTCTGGTACATAAGTTATTCTTGAGGAAGAAGTTGTACTCCTTGAAAATGGAAGAAGGTGCATTTGTTGCATACCATCTGAACTCATTTAATATGAGCGTTGCTTAGTTGGCATCTTTGGGTGTGAAGATAGAGGAGGAGGATTGTTGCATGCTTCTATTATGTTTGTTACCTGACACTTGAGATCATCTTGTAATGGCTATTGGAAGTATGACCACTACTTTCAAGATGGAAGATGTTGTTGCCTCACTACTATCTAAAGAGATGTGGAGGAAGTCTTTAGAGATTTCCAAAGAGGCCCTTGTTGTTTGAGGTAGATCGAAGGAGAAAGGAAAGAAGAAGGACAAGAAGTCTAAATCTAAATCTGAAGGGAGATCAAAGTCTCTTAGTAAAACGTCCAAGGTGATATGTTGAAATTATGGGTAGCCTTGCCATATCTGAAAGGATTGTAAGGAGAAGAAGAAGAATAATAATAAATCTTTAGATTATGAATCTTCTCAGAGTGATGCAAATGCATTCATTTCAGCCTTGGAAACTCAGGCATCAGATGATGTCTGGCTGGTTGATAGTGCATCTTTTCACATGATGTCTCATAGAGAGTTGTTCACTAAGTATGAAAATTATGATGGTGGAAAGGTGTACCTAGCATGTGATTCAACATTGAAGATAGTTGGCCATAGAAAAGTCAAAATACAATTCCCTAATGAAAGAATCAATGGGATTGGTGATGTACTACATGTACCAAGTTTGGCTCATAGCTTACTTTCTATCAGTAAGCTTAATGATGCTAGTGTGGAAGTTTCTTTCTCGAGTAAAGCATGTAAGATGGCTAAAGGTGTATGTATGTATGGCACTCTATACAAGCTGGATGTGTGTCTTGTTCAGTGTAACGTCTCTGCAAATTCAAGCAAAGCTATTCCTGTAGAGAAGGATGATGAAGCTCCTCTAGGTGAAAATTCCTTGGAGGTGAAACTCCTTGCAAAGAAGACCATGTTGTGGCATCATAGACTTAGTCACATGGGTGAGAAAGGTTTAAAAACCTTGAAAATTAAAAATATTGTTGAAGGGCTTGTTGATTGTAACCTTGAGTTTGATTTTTGCGAACACTATATTTATGGAAAATAACACCGTGTTTCATTTTATTTGAGTCCTCATAAATCTTGTGGTGTACTAGATTATGTTCATTCTAATGTGTTTGGTCCAGTGAATGTTCCTTCGCTATCAAAGTATAGATAATATGTTTCTTTTATTGATGACTATTCGAGGAGGGCATTTGTATACTTCCTTAAATGTAAATCAGAAGTGTTCAATCGGTTTAAATAATTTTAAACTTTGGTAGAGAATCAGATTGGAAAGAACATTAAATGTTTGAGGATGGAGAATGGTGGTGAGTTTTGTTCAGCAAATTTTGAAAGGTATTGTAAAGACCATGGGATTAAAAGGCATAAAACTACACCTTATACTCCATAATAGAATGTATTTTTTGAAAGGTTGAACAAAATGTTAATGGAGAGAACGAGAAGTATGTTGAGCAGTGCTAGTCTGGAGCAAAAGTTCTGGTCTAAAGTTGTGGCTACAACATGTTACCTGGTAAATTGTTCACCTTGTTCTGCTCTTGTTGACAAGACACCTATGGAAGCATGGTCTAGTAAGAAGCCCTCTCTAAGACATTTTTGTGTCTTTGGCTATGAGGCATATGCATATGTGCCAAATAAAAAAAAGATCAAAGTTGGAGAACAAGGCTATTAAATGTACCTTCATCGGCTATAGAATTGGTGTGAAGGGATACAAGCTTTGGAATCCTGATACTGAGAAAGTTTTGTACAACATAGGTGTAATATTTCATGAGTTAAAACCTTTAGTAATTGATCCATAGTTAGAGACAGATAAAAGAGAAAATAAGAATCATATAGTTCAAATTCCTCAGAATCTAGAAAAAGAGGAACTACATGGTGTACCTGAAATTGAGGAGAGTTCAACCAGATCTGAGAGTTCTGAAGATGAAGAACCAAAACCTCAACCAGTAAGAAGGTCTAAATATGAAAAATTACAACCTAATAGGTATGGTTTCTCTATGTTAGATTTAAACTATGTCTATGCCTTGATTACTAGCATTGATGAGCCTAGGACTATAAAATAGGCAATTGATATGTCTGATTCAAATTCTTGGTTGGAAGCCATGAATGAAGAAATTGAATCATTGAAGAAGAATGAAACCTAGGATTGGTACCTTTTCCTGAAGGGTGAAAGCTTGTTGGCTATAAATGGGTATTTAAGAAGAAGACTGGTCTAGATGGTAGTGTTGAAAAATATAAGGCAAGGTTGGTTGCAAAGGGATTTTCCTAGATTGAGGAAATTGATTATGGAGAAATATTTTCCCTTGTAGCGAAGTTGACATCTATCAAATCTCTTTTGTCACTCATTGTAGCATATGAATTCAAGATCAAGTAGATGGATGTGAAGATAGTGTTTCTCCATGGATAGTTGGAAGAAGAAATTTATATGTCCCAGCCTGAGCACTTCGTTGAAAAAGGTAAAGATAGTTTGGTCTGTAAATTAAAGAAATCTCTATGGTTTGAAGCAGTCTCCTAGAATGTGGTAACAAAAATTTGACACTTTCGTGTTGTGTATGTGATTTTTGAGATCAAAATCTGATCATTGTGTTTATTATAAATCTGGAAATGATTGAGTGCTTATTATTACCCTGTATGTGGATGATATGTTGTTCATAGGAAATAGTAAGTCTATAATATTTGATCTTAAATCTTAGTTGTCTACAAAGTTTGAAATAAAAGATTTGGGTGCAACAAGGTATATTCTGGGAATGGAAATAACCAGGGATAGAACAAGTAGAAATATTTGGGTTAGCTAGAGTAAGTATGTCAACGCTATTCTTGAGAGATTTGGTATGAATGATTGCAAGCAACTAGTTGTTCCAATCTTGCAGGGAACAAAGCTATCTATTGAAGACTTTACAAAACCTGCCACTAAGATGGAGGACATGACTAGGATGCCTTATGCAAGTGTTATTGGAAGTTTAGTTTATGCAATGGTCTTTACAAGTCCATACATTGCCCAAGTAGTGGGAGTTCTAAGCCATTTTATGGAAAATCCAGGAAGGAGACATTGGGATGATGTGAAGAGAGTGTTTAGATATTTAAAGGGTACTCTAAAATATGCTTTATGTTACCATGGCAACTTGGTTGCATCACAGAGAAATCTTATCATTCGTGGATATGTGGACTATGATTGGGCAGGGGACATTGACAATAGAAGATCCACTAGTGGATATACTTTAATGTTAAATGGTGGTGCAGTCATTTGAATGAGCATGCAACAGGTTGTAGTCACTTTGTCTACTACAAAGGTTGAATACATGGCAGCTACACATGCCTACAAAGAAGTTGTTTGGCTGAGTCGTTTATGTTCTGATATTGGTTTTAATGTAGGGAAGTTTACAATTTTTTGTGACAGTCAGAGTGCCATCTATTTGGCAAAGAACCCTACTTTCCATGCTAGGATGAAGTACATTGATGTGCAGTATCACTTCATGAGGGATATGGTGGAAGACGGAAAGGTCTATTTAGAAAAGTTTGACACTTTGAAGAATGTTGCAGATGCATTAATGAAGCTAGTGAGCACATACAAGTTCAGATAGTGCACAGATTTGATGGGCCTTGGGGCCATTGACCATTAGTAAATTTGAACTCTAGAGAAGCTAGTAAATCTTCATCAAGTGGGAGCTTCTTGGAAAAGATGCCTTAATTTACTAGCTTAAATACCTATAAATGACTTAGTGAATTATCTTCTTTCTCTGCCTTTTATCTCTCTACCACTGGGATCTCTTCTTAGAGGTGTGGTTGTGCGGTTTAACACCTTACCGCGAGCCTTTGTTGGTCTATCTATGGTTGGGAAATGTTACTGCCATACTATGGGGTCTCTGTCCTAAGCTGGTAGTAGCACAGTGGACTGGGTGGTCAGTTTAGATGTTTACCTCCCTATTGTGAGAGTTGCTTGAAGGTGGTGTGGTTGCCATGGTGAAGGCTAGCAGTCTGTGAAGATCACTTATCGCAATACCACGATGGCCTTTGGCCATGTCGTGGTAGGTGTGATAAGCTATGGAAATCAAAGAAGTTGCTTACCTCCTTACTATAGAGGTCTTGCAGTCAAGGTGAGGTAGTGCAGTGAGCTCAACAACCAGCATTAGCAATTACCTCCATACCGCGGGAGGCTTTGTTCAGCCTCACAATTGAGTGGTGGCCCCACCATACCACAAAGGCTAAGTAGGAGCTAAGCGGTACCATGATGACACCATCATGCCGTAATGATCTCTTTATCTTGGCAAGGTAGCATGGTAAGAGGAGTTTGAAATTTGTGTTGACCAGTTTGAATTGACTAGAAGCAGTGAACAAATGAGAAGGCAACACGTGGCGAGTTATCAACATTTGATTGGCCAAAGTTTGAAGTGGTGCATGCATTACCTGGAAGATGTGTTTTGGCATATGAAAAAATCCAATTATGGAAATAATAATTAATGACTTGGGTGGTCCGTTGCATGATTACAAGGTGGTCGGTCGGTCAGGGATCAGATTTGTGTGTCAGATAGAGGTGTATAATTAAGACACCCAATTGGTTGGTAAGGTCAAAATGCAATGTAAGACTTGTAACAATCGATTACATTGGAACAATTATGAAAGGTGGTGAAGTATTACTTGAATGCTAAAAAGCACTGAAATAGGGAGTGTAGTATAACAAGAAGTCTACTACTATGAGCTTATATCAGAGAGAGAGAGAAGTCTATAATCTTTGTATGTAATCTTTTACTATAATACAAAGTGATTGCTCTTGCTCAGGTGGGTTTTTTCTGGTAAGGGTTTTCCCATGTAAATCTAGTTTATCTCTGTGATTGTTTCTTTCTAGTACTCTTGTCTTAGTGTGTATGTGCATCTCAAATGTAAGAAAGTTTTTTTTAAAAAAACTGGTCTTTGTACTTCTCCTCTGTAGGTTTAGCGTTATGAAAGAGTTTCCGCACTGTTTATTTTCATTTAAGGGATAATTTTATGAATGGTATGGATGGTTGGATTAAATAAGAAAGCTTGGAATCTTAGAGTACTTAGGATGAGGATGATTTTTTATTATTGGATGGTTATCATAAGTGAAACAAGACCAAACTTGCATCAAAATAAAAATCTAGATTCTTAGTATAAAGGGTGATTTTGGATTTTTCCTTTCTTACTTAGGATAGGAAAGTTTCTAAGGGAGATTAGATAAGGGATTTATGAAAAAAATTAACTTAAAGGAGCCAAATCCATAAGCTAAATAGTAATAAATGAAGGGATAACTTAGAATTCTTAACTAGGATAAACAAGTTCCTAAGCAAAACTCAAGATAGAGATGGATGTATAAGGATCTAGATTCTAATTTTTGACCAATATTTGAAATTGTGTTTGATTGGGATGTAGATTAGAAGATGATTTGGGTTATGTGATAGATGTTGTTTTGTGATGGGAGAATATTATGATCAAATAAATATCCTAAGTTCAATAAATTGAATGTGAGATGATTAGTTTGATTAGAAGGGTAATAGTCAAAGTTAAGATGGATTAATGGTACATGAAGGTGTAAAGCAACAAATTTAGGGAAGATTTTGGAAATCAGAAACTTTTATTTTTTGATGAAGAGGTAGGAAAGAATTATTATAGGTTACTATTTATAGGTCACATCCTAGACACATCTTTATGGAGTGTATTTGTGGAGGTTGACAAAGAGTGCAAGTATAACTCTATATAGCACATGTGTACATTGATAGAGTGAAAGAGGGGCTTTATATAGTGCAAGAATAACTTAAGATAGAGGTACCAATTTACAAAACGTAGGCATAGGTTGAAATAGAGTGGAAGAACAACTTTATAGAGAACATAAATAGATTTCTAGAGAACAAGTACTATCTGGGACATTATATTTTCTCTACATATTAATATTAGGCACAGGTTAATAGAGAGAACATGCACAACTTTACATAATGTAAGTACACTTTGCTATGACAAAGGTGTGATTCAATAGTCAAATGATTTGGCCAAAGATATGAACACATAAAAATCACATTAGACAATTGACTTTAATTTTAAGGTTTATAAGGTTATTTTTATTAGTGAATATTGAATAGATTATTACTAGTATAAGACATGAAGACACATCATGCACATTAGCACAATCCTAAAATTAGTCAAGTGGGAGTGTATA
Organism: Sequoiadendron giganteum; assembly: GCA_007115665.2. Lineage (NCBI taxonomy): Eukaryota > Viridiplantae > Streptophyta > Pinopsida > Cupressales > Cupressaceae > Sequoiadendron > Sequoiadendron giganteum. The sequence goes on from CM021101.1 coordinate 602,661,270, forward strand.
CTTAATGTTGTCCCACTAGCCAAAGGCTAATACCTCCAAATTAATGAGTGCCTAGGATATGGAAAGGTCATGTACGATGTTTACACCCCTAACCTTGGAATGACAAGGCAAGCTACCAAGGGATATATGTCACCCCAACAAGGAGAAATACATGATAAATTTAGGCATGATTAGTTGTACCCTACACCACACTATGCTATTGTCAAATGGTCTTAAACTAGTCTATACAAGCTCTCTAGAGGATGCCTCTAAATAACACAAGTATACATGAGGCACAATTTTTAAAATTATTCTATCAAAAGCATGGATTGGAAAATTTTAGCGATAAATATTGGATCAACCCTACACATCTTGTATTGGAATCACCAAGACATTTGGGCTTCACTAAGGATGACACAACTAGATTGGGGTAAAACTTTCATTCTCTCCCTTTATTTACCCTAATGGTAGTACATGGTTGAGTTCATCCCTTAGGGTGATGAAATTACCTAGAAAGCCACCTAAGGGGAAGGATAATTCAAGGTGTTTTTTATCCCCAAGAAAACACTAGGTGCGATGGGAGAGCATGTACACAAAATTAGAAAAGTCATGGAATCTAATCTAAAAAAAAAAATGAAGAAATCCAACAATTTTAATCCACAAGATCACTCTATGCATAAGGGGAGAGAATATGCCTATGCATTATTTAAAATAAAATCAAGCAAGAGCTCTTTAACCCACTACTTTGGCTTTAGTGGCTAAGATTAGTGGAAAACTAAATATTTTTAGAAAAAAAAAATCTACAAGACAATAAATTAGTAGCTTAAATATTTGTTTTGGATAGTAATGAACCAACCATACTACTTGTTAGTAAAATATGCTAGTTCAAAAGACCAAAAATTAAGAAAATATGATAGACTAGAAAAAAGAATGTTTGTGTGAAACAAAATTGCGGTTAGTTGAAATAGAAGTGCAGTGTTCTATAACAAAAGCACTAAAATATAAAAACAATGAAAATGATACCTTATAGATGCACAAATTTGTTAAATAGATCATGCACTGTGAGTCAGCATAAAGGTGCTTAAATTATTTGTGTAAGCATGAAAAGATAAAATGTAGGCATGTTGAGCTTATATAGAGGCACAATGACTTGAGATAGAAGTGTGCATAAATGTTCTGCATAGGCAAAGTTTCACAAATACTAAAAGTATTCAATGTAATAGTTATAATTATTTAATTTTTATACCAAGTGCACTTATAGATCTATTAAAAACAAAGTCTAATAATATTCTAAGAGATCCAACAATCATTAGTCTCAGCAAACTAAATTTTATAGGGTTAGTGCTCAAAAACCTCCAATCTAAGCATGTAACTCAAAAGAAACTAGAATCCTAAAGAAAAAAATGGTTACACAATATGCAACCAACTAATTAATCCAAAACTACAAACAACTAGGTTAAGGTAGCGCTTGAAACTATTAGGAAGAAATTAGGGTTACCTCAAGAATTTTAAAAATTATGAATTGAACAAAAGAGTAAACTTTGGTAGAGTAGGCACCAAGAGTCACTATGGAGGCATTGAATGTCAATGTGAAATCATATAGATGTGCAACATAGGTGTTGAAAGACACAGTAAAGGCATGAATTTTCACTACGAAAGAACTAATTCACAAAGTTGAGCATAAAACTAGAATTTGCAACTTAAAAATTAACAAAAACTGATAAAAAACTTAGAAAAAGGGACGTGGGTCCCATTTCACATGCTAAAATGAGTGTATGGAAATGATATAAGGTGAAATATCATAAAAAAAATGCATAAAACACATAGAAATTTACACCATAATACTTTCAAACTCCATTATTGAGCCAAATAGGTGTGCCATAAGCCTATTTATACACTCTTAAAATTCCTTAGAAATTTGGATTGTGAACTATGGAGATTTTAGCATAATCTTGTTATAGAAAAATTAACTTAATGATAATGGAGAGGGAATAATTTTATGTATAGAAAGAAGCTCAAATGAATGGATGGCTAAGATATTTCTACAAGATCAAGGTCTGATGTTGAGAGGCACTCTCATTGCAAGAGAAATAAGATAAGTTTCATGTGAGGGCTAATGGAAACTAGAGGATTAAATAAGGATGATTGGGTAAGATTATGGAGGATTGTGATAAGATTTCAAGACAGGTAAATCTTTGACTTTTTTCTTATCTCTTGGGAGTTGGAATTTAAAATTAGATTTTATGGATAGGAGAGAGATGGCCTCATACAAAATAAACTTAAAAGGTGATTGTTATGCCTTGCATAACCACCACATCTTTTTCCTTGGTCAAAATGGGTCCCACTTTGTTGTTCTTTATCCTTTGTTGTTTTTCGAACAAAGTTTGGAGTCATTTTTCTTCCAACACTTTGATTATTTTGGTTTAGTCTGTCGGAAGCGGAACCAGAACTGAATTGGGTTCTAAAAGTTCTTTTAAAACTTGTTTTGGTTCCCATCCCGATGGTCTTTTCTTTTAGCCTTTTGTTTGTCTTCAACGGAACTAGAGCTAGAATGGGTGTTAAGTTGGTCTTTATCAAAAATTGTAAAATCATAACCGATTTCGCCCCCACCTCCACTATTTTTATTTTGGTTTTAGTCTAGGTCCTTATGTTTAGTTTTACTATGTTGGTCTTTTGATTTAATTTTTGTGTTTGGTTTTGTTTTGTGTTTAGTTGGTAGACCCAGACCCAGAATGGGAATGAAGTTTGGAAATTTCTTAAAGTTTCGAATCAGTTTCCATTTTGGTTCCGCCCCCACCACTTTTGGGTCATTAACTTTTTGACTGAAGTGGCACTACAAAGAAGTGTTCGTTCTCTTTTAGTTCTGACTCCACCTTAACTGCATTTTAATGTATTAATGACAGCTGCTCGTGTAGGTAGAAATCCTCATTTTTACCTTCATTAAGGATTAAAAAAATCATTATTATCATTGTTAAGAGATTAAGGAGCATGAAAGAGCACTAGCGGAGTTCGTTTGAGCAAATTGATCAAAAGAGAGGAAGAATATTGTGTGTGAATCAGTTCAAAAGGTTAGTTGGGTTCTTTTGCGTTCGAGGTAGGGTTTTCTTATCATTGTTGTTCCTAGTTTATTCATTGTCGCATTTTTTATATATTCTCGTGCTTTGAATCATTTCGTCTTTAAAAAGATCTGTGGTTCTTGGCATGATTTTTGGAGTAGGTTCTTGCTTTATTTTTGTTTTCTTTTTAATGTTCTTCATTTCTTTTGTTTTCTTTTTTATTCTTTGTTTTTAGAGCACGATCACTTTCATCTTTTAGTTGGGATTGCATCGTGCTATTTTGATTTACAGTAGATTAGATTAAATTAGGGTTTTAAACGATGCTGGTTAAGGTTAGGGATCTACAGTGAGGTAGATTAGATTCATCATTTTTACTTATGGTTTTGTCATGCATTCAAACTAGTAAAATGGCAAGGTTTAAAATTTGTGCCCTAGTTTTTATCAAGTTTGTTAGATTAGGTTTTCGTGTCTTTCAGTGATCACATTTAAATGATTAAAATATGATGCCCTAAAATACAGTTGTTCCCCATGGTCATATGAGTATAGTGTTTTTAAAAGCCCCTTTTCATTTAATACGACCTTGGTTGTAATCATGGAGTTATGAGTTAAACTGATAAAATCTTTGATGACGTCATGGTCAACCTAGGCGGAGACGACATCAGAAGCGATTGTGAACTTGAGAATTATGTTTTACAAAAGGTATTGATTCCATTTCCATCCCATTTCTAGCTCCGCATATAATGAGAAGTCTTCTTTTGAAATAACGATAACCTAGAGGGAAGCGGAGGCGGAATGGAAATAGAATATGAAAAGATAAAAATCTGAAGAAAACCAAATCCCTTTTTCATTTCGATCCCGGTTCTGATCACCTTCCTAATTTTGACTCTAATCCCGTTCATTGTTAGTGAAATGTCTATATTGGTTTTGGCTCCGAGTCCGGTAGTGTTGTAGAAAATACTATTTTAGATTATGTTTCTGCCTGGTTCCAATTGCGGTGCATATATGAAAGGTATGGTTTTTAAAAGAATATTTTATGATGATGTTTAAAGATCTAATTAGATGTTTTTCTTGTAAGAAAGTTGAAGAATTTCAAGAACATTAGGGGAAGCTGCTCGAAGGAACCAGCCTACAGGAACATCAAAGGTAGTACCAAAACCAAAGAAGCTGAAGCTAGAACACTTGCCTTATACCTTGCGGTATAATCATAGGAGTCCTATTGTGAAGGGAAGCAAGGTGGAATCCGACTAGGCAGACATCACTGATACAAACTTGGGCCAGTACAACTTTGAGGAGGCATATGTTGAAACATTCAATGTGGATCGAATGCCTAGAATGAAGAGGATTGTTGAGTCTGGTTTGGCTCATTTTACCTTGTTTCCTTTGTCAATCCAATGCCTGAAGTTGATCTTAACAGCAACTAGTGCTTACAATCCTACAACTAGGCAATGTATGGATTCTCAAAATAATGTGACCACTGATCTCACTCTTTTGGCATTCCAAAATATATTTAATGTCCCATATCCTAAGATTTTGGTGTAGTTGGATGAGGCAGAGGCATTGGAGAAGTATAGTGAGTATAAGGACTAAAATAAGTCTCATCTAAACAAAAAGTAGTTAAAGACAGAAAACAAGTCTTTAAGTAAACTTGCAGACAAGCCCAAGAGGGTGGATTTCTATAAGGAGGTATCAGATCTAATCATGATGTTGTCTAGGGCCTTTCAGAAAAGAGATACATTTAGGTTCAAGGAGTAGATGTTTCCTTTCATCCAGACTATCTTAAATGGAGCCCAACAATTTGATTGGCCAATGATTGTGTCTAATGTTGTTCATGATCAATTGACTAATGTTAGGCAGACCAAATATTTCATTATGACCTCTTACATTGTATATGCAGTAGCAAGATTGGGTATTTTCGTAGGTTTGAATAGAGTGGGCATAATGGGAGCCTTGGATGGATAGAAGAAGGTATGGGAACACTATGATCAATTATTTGTTCAAGTTGTTGAGACTCATTTCAGAAGAGTCAATGATGCATTTATATATGTGATCATCAATCAATTGAATGGGGATGTAGGGTACTGGTTAAGTCAAGAATCCATGGCATTCATTGCTGAATGAGGATGTTGGTACATTCAATACCCAAAATTTACATACTTCAAGTTGGCTGGTTTTGAAGGCCACCCACATTTACTTCCAAGGTGCTGCAATAATACAATAGTGTTGATGGAGTTTGTGTATCAAGCTATTGGAGTTAATGCTCGGTTTAGGATCAAACATAAAACCGGATGTCATAAGTTTCCTATGAGGTTGGGTGAGTATAGTTGTCAACACTTGGTAGGAGCAAAGGTGGTTTGTAGTGAATTGATACAAATGAGATTGGGATTATACACAACTCGTCAGTATTTTGATCCAAAAGGTAAGATGTATGCCTTGTTGCCTTTGGTGTTTATCAGACATTTTAATTTGTTAGAAATTTTTTGTAGTGACCAACAAGATGAATATGATCAAAGAAAGAAGAACTATGAAATATTTTCTATCGCACTCATGTCAAAGCTAGTCGTTAAAGAAAACATTCCTTGCACATTGGTGGATGATGGAATTGTATTGGATCCATCCTATGAAGCTTTGAATATTGGCACCAAGAGTCTAGATCCAATTGACTGGGATGCTGAAGAAATCATTGATATTAAGAAGATTGGAAGGATAGTATTGGATAGGAGTGTGCAGTGGTTAATGTTAAGAACTCAAGCTCCTCAAGGACCAGTCCTTAAAAAGGGTAAGGGATACAAGAGGACCAAAAGAAAGACACCTCCCAAAGAGCCATTAGAATTCCTTCCTCCAAACATTGAAGAAATAGAACTTGAGGTGGTAGATGATGAAGAAGAAACACAAGAAGGAGATGTTCCAGTAGGATCTGTTGTTTCCACACCTACATTAGGTGAATCATCTGCGCAAGTCCCAATTACAAGGAAGAAGAGTAAATAAATTCAAGAAGGAGCTCGTCATAGCATGGCTGAAGCTGCCAAGGGAAAAGAGGTGGAGAAGGAAGTTCTGGAAGTTGAGATAGATTCAGATGAGACTCTTTCAAAAATATATTTGCAAGAGAACATGCCTCTAGAGGACGATATTGAGTAGATCTTAACACAAGAAGATCAATGTAAGTTGTTTGAAGGTGCAAAAGGGGATTCTGATGCAAAGGTTGTAGCTTTAGAGAAACAAAAGGAAATGGAGGCCAAGGTACAAGCTAATGTTGTATTGCACCAGAAATAATTAAAAGCCAAACAAGTTAGGGAAAAGGCAACAATTGATGAACTAGAGAGAAAAAGAAGGCAGCAAGAACATGAGCTCAAGGTTAAAGAAGAGAACGAAAAGTTGGAGCTAATACAAAAAATTCATGACCTTGAGGAAGAGAAGGCAAGGAAAGGAGGGAAAGAGAAATCTTAGTTGCCAAACTAAAACTTGCAGAGGAAGCTCGCCAAAAAGAAGAAGAAGCAAAGGTAGAGAAACTTAAGGCTTTGGAGGTAGAAATATTAGAAAAGGAAAGACTAGAGGCTTTGGAAAAAGAGAAACTAGAAAAAGAAGCTCTAGAGAAGGAAAAGTTGGAAAAAGAAAAGTAGAGAGAGATTGGTTGGAAGAAGAGAGTCTGAGGAAAGAAGAGGAAGAAAATAAAAGGGAAGATAAGAAAGATAGAGAAGAGGCTGAAAATCTTGTGTAGATGCATATACTGCAAGAACAACAAGAGAAATCAAGGGTTGACTCTCAACCTGAGGTAAATATGCGGCCACCTTCTACAGTTGTTCCTTCCTTTTATTCTATAACAACTACTACTCCAAGTGCTCCAACTTGGCTAAAATTGGACCTGCAGAAGAGGGCAGTAACACCTTCACAACCTCTCAATTGGGAGGATATGATGAATGGAATTGAGTAGGAGAGGCCTAAAAAGAAGGCTAAGATTCTACATTCTACCCGACTCACAGAAAAAGGAGAAATTTTTGATGAATGTGCCATGCCAATGATAGAAAAGGAGGTAGGGGACATGTAGCTAACATATTATCAGTTGAGTACTGTCAACTTGGGAAGGCCCACTAGGAATCAGTAGATGAACTTGATTGATGTGGTGGCTTCAACAACCAAGTCAAGAATGATCAAGGATAAACAAAGGAAGGATGAGCTTAAAGCTCAATTGGATCAACTACATTCATTCTTGAAGAGTGTCTCCTCTCTAAGATCACAACAGGTAGCAACCATTGAGACTCCTATTTTTTTATGTAAAAAGGAGGTAGATGATTTGGTGCAAGTAAGAGGCAAAGCGGAGATGGTAGACCGATGGGTAGACAAGTTGAACCGAGAGGTAGGTGAAGTTTTGGTTTAAGGTTTTGAAGCCTACAAGGACACAGAAGGGTTAATAAAAGAAATGCATCAATACATTGAGGCATCAGAGAAACAAGAAGAAGAGTATAAAGAATACAGTCAGAAGTTAGAAAAGGTAAGTGCATTGCCTTTAACTACTCTTCTGGAACAATCAATACTTGATGAGGACAATAAGGATTTTGTGGAGAAAACCTCTCGTATACTCTGTTTTAGAACCAACTTCTTGTGTAAACATAAGGATGAGATTCAAGAGGCTGTTAATAATTTGACTGAGCAATTGGAAGAACTAGAAGCAGTCATTGCTATCATTGTAGATGGGAATGTGTTAACAAAAGATGGCATGCCTTTGAGTGAAATAAATGAGAAGTGGGATGAAAGTTTCAAAGGACTCATGGAGAAAGAAGATGGTGGAGAAGATTTGATAATAGATCAACTAGTGGATGTCAAGGAAGAAATAAAAGCTGTTGGGAGAGAGTTGATAAAAATAAAAAGTATGAGGGAGTTTGCTACAACAGAATTGGATCGAATCAAATTTGATGATAGCTAGATTGATGGGCTAGAAATAGATACATTACAAGAAGTCTTCACTAGCTACGATGAGTTCATTGTAGATCAAGCTTCGCATGCATGAATCCCTGCATGCATAATTTTCCTCTCCTTTGCATGTTGCATGCAGCACTGACAATTTTTGAGCGCATGACTTCTTTTTCTCTCCTATCTTCTATTCTCTAGTTAAACTGAATGTCTAAATGTAAGAACTCAAGATCAAATTGATCTGAGTTTCCAAGAAAATTTTAGTTCCTAAAAGGGTGGATAACGTAAAATAGAAGTGGAGTTTGAGGTTTTGTATATCTATAAATAACCGATGGGTATCATATTTTAAAGGTTGGCTAAATGAGAATAGAATTGGCTTGCCTAATGATAGGAGATAGAATTTTGTATTGATCACTTTTTGAGATACATTGTTACTAGATACTTTATAGTTAATAAGAATTATAGGTTTTCTTGCAATATGGTGTTAGAGTTAAATTTTTTGTGTGATAAGGCTGATAAATTATAATCTATCTGTATGTGGTGATTGTGCTGAACGTAAAAGTTTCTTGAGTGATGAAAGTCATTTGAAGGAATCAGATTTAAGGATTGTCTTATTAGATTATCATTGAATTAAAGTTATTAAAATTTGTTGATCTATGACCTTGGCAATGAATGGATGTGTGTCTTGAAATCTTGGAGATAGTTGTGATAAGTGAAAAGTGGTATTGAATTAAGCACCTTAGATGCATGCAATGGTATAGTTTATGTTGTAGATTATGTCATGCTTTGGTTTTTGTGATTTGTTAGAAAAAATTCATTGTTCAAGGTATATGTCCGGATAGTAGATAAATTTGATTCAAACTTACTGGTTACCCCTTTGTTCTATCGTTTTCTTTTGTTTGAAACCCCTTTATTCACAAGAACTATTTTGATAAAATGAGTCATTGCTTGAGTCTTTTGTTACCAGCATAGGCCCCTTGAACATTACAGTTGCATGAACCAATTGAGTGACACCAGATAGGTGAGAACCAACTACCAGGACCTTGGTTGTTAGGCCGCTACATGTTGTCTTTCTTTTTCAGGAGAAATAGAGTAGCAATATTTTATTTTAATGTTGTTTGTGTCATTTTAACCATCAACAAAAGTTGGTGCTAGAAGGAGGGCCTGAAAAGACAAGTTGGCTCACATAGTGTCTTTCTCACTGGAGAAATATGGAAGGATTTTGAGATCCTCTATTGACCCTGAACCTTTACAAGAATTGCAAACCCCGGTTAGACCAAGACCTCATGCTCATAGGGTTTTGATTCCTACACTGCCACCACCACTTACTCCACTTGGATTTCCTCCAAATCCACCTACACCACCACCGGTTGCACCTACATCATCACCTCCAAATAGGCCTGTGTCACCACCAATTCAGCCTATATCACCACCTGTCCAACCAATCCCACCAATGGCATACTTTGTGAATAATCCCTCCCCATTAGGGACTATTCCTGGGGGATTCTGTGATTTACCAAAGAACCCAGAGAAGTTATGTCCAAAATACATGCATGGAGAGTCGAGAAGTGTTGAAGAATATATACAAGCATTCAAAGATGCTTGCACTTGAGCTCAAGTTGCTCATCAAGATGTGGTATGTAGACTGTTTCCTTATTTTTGGGGAGATATGGCATATAATTGGTATCTAAATCTACCTCAGGGATCTATTCTGGGTTGGATAGATCTAGAAAATGCTTTTATTAATCAATTCAGGGTTTATGTCGATCCTGCAATATTATATCACCAGTCTGCCACCATAAGGAAGGAACATCATGAACCATTGCCCTTGTTTAACATTAGGTTCCAAAGGATGTATCGTAGGCTACAAGAGCCTTACCTAGTACTAGAGGGTATGGCCATACAGGCATATTTGAGAGCTATTGATCCTTTGATTGGCCTATTCTTGCAAAGAACTTATCAACCGGTTGAGATTGATGTTAGAGTAATAATTTTATTACGCTTAATTACTTACATCATACTGGTTAATTAATTAAGTCACTTATTCCTCTAGTTGCTTAAGCTAAACTTAGGCGCATTAATAATTATTTATTAATTATTAAGTGTGCACACTAGGGTTTCATTTAGGGTTTCCCTTTTAGGGTTTCTTGATCTCCTTCATAAGGATTGATCTCTTTGTAATAACTGAGATTCTGATAATGCATTTTACACTTTGAGGTTTGCAGAACATCTTCTTGGTTTTGCATGTCTTTTGCATGTGACAGGTATCCATTTGCATGCAGGTGATCTTGGATTCTAACATGGTATCAGAGCTCCAGACCTGCCGCTGCCTGTTCGTGATTTGAAGATATGGCTTCTCAGTGAGTTTCAAGTGTAAGGGTTTCCATAGGCATCGTTTTTTGCAAGATCTGGGGGTAGTCAAATTTTCGGGACACTATGGGCTCAAACGGACGTCGCCATCGTGTTCGCAGCGCCCCAAAACCCTAGAAATGCCTGTCAAATTGTCCAATTTCAAGCAGTTGGTTTTTGAGGCAAAATTTTTTTGCTAGGGAAGCCGTACGGCCTCCCCAGCACGCTTCACGAGGCACGAAAATCGAAAAAAAAATTAAAAAACGCCGATCTCGGGTTCTGTGCCGGCGCCTCCAGTTTAAACCGCTCCCGCCACCGGCCGGCCACCGGCTCGCCACCGCCGCCGGTAGCTCCCCCATCCGGCCGCCGACCATGCTCAGCCCCTGAGGGCTCCCTATCCACACCGCCGGTCCCATGGAGAACCACCTGCTCCGCCCCAGCCCCCTGCTCTGCACCCGCGGTCACATGGGTGACCAGGGGCCGAAATTTTTCTGCAGGGAAGCCGATTTTTTGCGACGACGGCCTGCAGGCCGTCAAATTTATGCCCGTGAACCGCTAACGTCAGCATGACGTTAGCGTCCGTACGGCCTCTCCTTGCCCCTCCTAACCCTAGTTTTCTCTAAAGAAGCAGTTTTTTTCTTTTTTGCATAACTTGGGCATACGGTATCGAAATTGGGCAAACGAGATATCGCCGGAAAGCTGGTTCCGAGCACTTTCATTTGGTGAGTTTATTTTTTAGTATTTTCCTATTTTACTGCATTTATTTCTGGTTGAAGTTAGATGTACTTTTTATGCTTCCGAGCTCATAACTTTTTGCCATGATCTCCGATTTTCGCTATCTTTGCGGCGTTGGAAAGGTATTGAGGAGCTCTATGTTGCTGTCTATGCACTTTTTTCTGTATTTGTCCCAGGTTTTTCATTATTCCAGATTTGGCCCGATGGGTTTTTTGGAGATTACTTGGATATTTTGACAGTTGGGAGAGTGCTTCTTGCATCTTTGCACTTCATTTTTCAGTGATACATCATTTAATAATCGACTGCTACTTCATAGATTCCAGAGTTGTTCCCGTTTGGAGTTTTTGAGTGTTCCGTGGCATCGGATCTGTTGTTGCATCATTATGATTCCGATATGGTTTCTTGTAGACAGAAGTATCTTTCCTTGCTTGCCAGATTGCGGTTCCAGTGTTACTCTACAGTGTTCTTCCAGTGCTTCTTTGCAGCATGTCATATCATTGTAGGGGGGTTTTGTCCCACTGGGTTTTCCTCCTCTACCTCTTTCTTGCATTTGTAAATGGGTACCTGATCAGGCCTAGTTGCCGGGACCCATCTTTTCTTGCATGCATCTTATTCTAGTGTTTTAGCTTCTTCCTAAGTTCATCTTAAGGGGGGGTGTTAGAGTAATAATTTTATTACGCTTAATTAATTACATCATACTGGTTAATTAATTAAGTCACTTATTCCTCTAGTTGCTTAAGCTAAACTTAGGCGCATTAATAATTATTTATTAATTATTAAGTGTGCACACTAGGGTTTCATTTAGGGTTTCCCTTTTAGGGTTTCTTGATCTCCTTCATAAGGATTGATCTCTTTGTAATAACTGAGATTCTGATAATGCATTTTACACTTTGAGGTTTGCAGAACATCTTCTTGGTTTTGCATGTCTTTTGCATGTGACAGGTATCCATTTGCATGCAGGTGATCTTGGATTCTAACAATTGACTCATTGTCTAAAATTTATCATTTGGCTATCAAATTGTAATAGTAGATAAGTCTGCAATCTGGAGGGTTAGGAGCAGTTCTTCCTCCAATGAATTATCAGATGCCTAATCCACCATTATACAACACTGTCCCAGGGATGTCTTATTCCCAATATGGACCTATAACTTATTTGCAAGCTCCACCCATGGTGCCCTTCTTTAGCAATGGCGTACAAGATTCCTCACATCAACCACAACAATAGCAACCTCAAAATCAACCACAACAAGGGGGAGGATCAACCCATGTCCATTCCACAGCCATAGTCCAAAATGTGCACAATGAACAAACTATTCAACTCACAAGTGAGTTAGAGACTCTCAAAAAGACTCTCTCTCAGATGTCAAATGACATGGCACAACTCAAGCAAAACCCTCCCAGTAATCAAAACCAGAATTACAACAATCAGGGAGGTTATAACTATCAAGGCAATTGCTCTAATCAGAACCAGAATCAGAACACCAATAAGAATTTCCAAAATCAGAACTCCTCAAACCAGAACTATCAAAATTAGAATAGAGGATATAATCAAAGGTTCAACAACAACAACAATAATAGGAAGTGGAATATCGGACCTAATAATGGGGGAGTTCCTCATAACTATCAAACAGGTGAAGAAAGACCACATACTACTAATGTTGCTGATTTGAATTTTATGACAAATTGGTGTAGGTTGCATGATATAGCAACCCATTATGAGGTCAATTGCCCAGAAATGGAGAAGATTGTGAAAATTGAATAGGCTGATGCTCATCCTCCAATAGGAAATTCCAATCAGGATAATCGGTTAGTCAACACTGCCATGACTTATGAAACCATTGAAAAAAAGTATCAATTCCCTATGCAAGGTGATAATGAGCTAGAGGAAGACATCTATGATGCTCAAACTTTCCAATCTAAGGGTGGCCACTTTCTAAGGAATCAGAATAAGGGATCATTTACTACATCTGCACCCCTGAATAATATGGTTCCACCAAATCAAAATGTAGATAATAATCCAGCTCCACCAAAGGGACGTTCTGATTCTCAAAATAGAGGTAATCCACCTCCTTTTCCTAAGTACCAAGTTAGGAATGATTTAGAGTTTGACTTCTTACAGAATTACAAAGGAAAAAGACATCACTGTCTTTCTTTGACATCATGAAGTGGTGCCCAACTCAATGAGAGCTGGTATTAAAAGCTTTGGAAGAGGCAAATCACTTAAAAGAGAAAGCTAAAGTGACTCCCGTAAAGGACACAAATGCAGCTATGTATAAAGGTAAGACCAGTACCCCACCTTTCTTGTTAAGTTTGAGAATCTTTCGAAATAATCTACACAATTGTTTATAAGATTCTAAAGCATTAGGGAATGTTATGCCTTTTTCGATATGTAAAAAGTTAGGATTGAGTCCTATCCCAACCAATAAAAAGGTGATTCAGTTGGATAAAACCAAAGTTAATGTTGTAGGTGAGTTGAAGAACATGCATGTGCAAGGTTGGATCAGACCTAAGGATCTAGACCTATATAGATATCCAAATAGCCGATATCCCAGAAACATATTGTATGCTCTTAAGTCGAGAGCTAATGAAAAGTATAGGGGGATATCTATCCTTGGATTTCTTGCACATGTGGTTACCCTGGAAAGGGGTTGCAACCTAGATAAGAATTGAAAGTGAACCTAGACTCAAACAAATGATCACAGAGTATGATACTCCAAATGAAGTAGCATTCTTTGAGACTGAGATAGGTGTTTACAAACAAGAGGAAGTCCTTACATTCTTTGTAGTTAGTCTTGATGATACATTATCCTTAGATAATAGTGACCCAATGATTCACATCAATCAATAGGTTCTAATAAGGAAATTACAACAAGATAAGCTAGTTTTAGGAGCAGAAAATGATTCTAGTAGTTTGTTGCTTCCTAATTGGTGTAGGATTCACTATCATAAACATTCGGAGTTGACATGTCAGTCATGTAGATCAGCCCAAACAAAAATGTCAAGAGCGATCTGAGACTCCCATCAATGATTTCTCCTTCCAAGTTAAGGATGCAACTATTCTTACATGAGCTAGTCTTTCTCAAGAGGAAGATCCCTTACCAATAGAGTAGACTTAGGTTTTAGGTTCTCAAGATCAAGAAGAAGTGGAAGTATCTCAGTTTCATTTCAATACTGCTGCTTTGGATGCTTTACCAACTCCCAAAGTGTTAATGAAAGATGAATTAGATGGTAAATTAACTCAAGAGAGCATTCAGAAGATAGTTGTTGAACAAATTGGGAACATAGGAGAAGCTTCAATTGAGCCTAGCTTCAAGATAATTGTTGATGATCAGAAAAAGTTCGAGCCGCCACATGTCTCAAGTGAAAAATTCCCTGTTGCTTCTAAAAAGAAAGAACTTCCAGCCAAAGACTAGTTATGGACTTAAATTTGATGGTTCTAAATCTAAAGCAGGAAGTGGAGTAGGGAATGAACTAACCAATTTGAAAGGAAAAACTTACTTTGCTTCTTATAGATTGTAGTTTGGTTGCACTAACAATGTGGTTGAATATGAAGCATTTGTGAGAGGGCTTATGTTTGCTCATAAGAAGAAGGTAATTACTCTTATAGTAATGGGAGATTCTAAGGTAATTGTGAAACAAATATGTAGCCAATACACATGCCATAAAAAAAGATTGGTTGCATATAGAAACAGGGTTTGGAATTTAATTGAATATTTTGATGCCTTTGGGATTACTCTCATCCTAGGGGAAGCAAATCAGATTGCAGATGCTCTAGTTGTTGCTGCTAGTACACTAGAGCCTATGCAAGACTCAAATCCAAAGAGGTTTTATGTGGAGTTGATTTTAGTTCTACCAATTCCTGATAATGTCAGACACTTTTAGGTGTTTAATGATGATCAACGCATTTTAGCCTTTTTAGAGAGTTCTGATGTATTTCAAGGACAGATAATTGATGAATTTGATAGAGATCAGGGAGATTAGGATCCAAAAAGTAATAGTCCAGAAGGGATATTGGATTTAAAGAGCAATAACATCCCAAATGGGATGATAGCATTAGAAAGAATATTTGATTCAGATCCATGAGCTTATCAAAGAATGCCTACAAAGAATGAGGGAGGTAAGTATGAATCTATTAATTTGGCTCACTCAGGCCTAGAAAGGAACGTTCTTATAGGGAAGACTTGTCCTTAGGAGATTAAGGACGAGATAATCAGAGTCTTGAAATGGAATATTGAAGCTATTTCTTGGAGCTATGATGACTTGAAAACTTTTGATACATCTGTGATCACACATACAATTCCTCTCAAGCCAGAAGCCAAGTCATTTTGCCAAGAGCAACGCTTGGTCAATGCATTAATTGAGCCTCTAATTCAAAAGGAGGTGCAGAAACTTTTGGCTGCAAGAATAATCTTTCCAGTTAGACACTCTACTTGGGTGGCTAATCTAGTTCCTATAAGGAAGAAGAATGGTGAGATCAGGTTATGTGTGGATTTTAGGAATTTAAATAAGGCCTCTGAGAAGGACAACTATCCATTACCTTCCCTTGATGAATTATTGCAAAAGGTCAATGGATCTCAGATGATGTCTTTCTTAGATGGGAATTCAAGATAGAATCATGTCCTTGTAAGTCATGAGGATAGGATCAAGACTACTTTCACTACAAAATGGGGCACATTTTCTTACAAAAGGATGCCTTTTGGTCTAATCAATGCTGGTGCTACTTTTCAAAGGGCCATGGATGTAGATTTTAAAGATCTGATAAGGAAATGTATAATCATTTATGTTGATGATTTGACCATCTTCTCTAAGAATAGAGAAGATCATGTTGCTGATTTGGAAAAGGTGGTAAAGAAATGTATCAGTTATGGTGTCTCCCTTAACCCAAAAAAATGTGTATTTGGAGTTTCCAAAGGAAAGATTTTAGGTCACATTATATCAAAGGAGGGGATTTCCATAGATCCTAACTGAGTGGAGGCCATTTTAAAATTGACAAAGGTAGGAAGTAAGAAGGAAATGAGATCCTTCTTTGGAAGGATCAATTTTGTTAGGAAATTTATAACAGGGTTTGCAGAGATTGTCAAACCCCTCAACGAAATGATGAAGAAGGATGCAAAGATTGAATGGAGTGAAGAGGCCAAGTCTACTTTCATGTAGATTAAACAAGCTATATTTGAGGCACCTATTTTGATAAACCTAGATTATCTAAAACCCTTCTACATTTATTCTTTTACTTTTGAGCATTCATGTGCAGTAGTTTTAACACAGAGAAGAGAAGAGAATGAGGAGAGACCAATTGCTTTTATGAGCTCTCCATTTGAAAATGCAGAAATAAGATATTCATCATTGGAAAAATAAGCCTTTGCATTGGTACAAGCAGTAAAGAAGTTTAGGCATTACATAATCTGAGGTTAGGTTATGGCTATAGTCCCAAATCTAGCTGTGAAGTCTCTCCTGATGCAAAGTGAGTTAGGGGAAAGAAGAGGGAAATGGATGGAAATCTTACAAGAGTTTGACCTAGAGATTCACCCAATGAAACTTCTTCGAGGTCAAGGTTTGTCAAAGGCAATGGCTAAAGTGGATAGAAGTATAACTTGTCAATAGTACGATGTTCAATCATTCACGAAGGATCCCTGGTATACAGATTTAGTCTTCTTCCTCCTCAATAACAAATGTCTAGAAGGAATGAATGCTACTCAAAGGAGAGAATTGAGGATTAAGAGTGCCCATTACATGCTTAAAGGGGGATCAATCTATAGGAAGAATTTCCAAGGAATTTATCTACGTTGTTTAGATCAGCAAGAAGCTAAACATGCCATAAATGAATTTCATGGCAGACATGGAACAAGGCATGGATCAGCTGATGCTTTGGCACATCAGATTTTAAGGTTAGGCTATTATTGGCCTTATGTGTTTAGAGATGCACATCAACACTACAGGACTTTCCGTATATGTCAAACTTTTAATCCTAGAGAAAGAAATCCTGCAATGCCCCTACAACCAGTATATGAGGTAAGGCCATTTGCTCAATGGGCACTTGATTTTGTAGGTGTGATTAATCCAAATTCTTTTGCAAGACATAAATTCATCTTGACTACAATGGACTACTACACACATTGGATGGAGGCATAACCTTGCAAGAATAGTACCACGAAGGTGGTCATCAAGTTTCTAACTAAGAACATTATAACCAAGTTTGGTGTTCCATTTGCTCTGGTATGTGATAACGACCCTGCTTTTTCTTCTGCTGAGTTCATTTCATGGGTATATGAGCATAAGATTGTGTTGAAATATTCTTCCAATTATTACCCTCAAGGGAATGGAGTGGCTGAGTCCATAAATAAGAATTTATTGGAAGTTATAAGAAAGTTGTTAGAAAGTAACCCTAGGGACTGGCACACCCAGTTGAGATTTGCCTTATGGGCAAAACGAACCAGAATCAAAGTAGCCCTAGGGAATTCACCTTTTAGGTTAGTCTATGGCCAAGATCCAATCTTCCCCATTCATTTACAAATACCTATTTTGAAGTTTATGCAGGAATTTTACTCCAAGGATGATAGGATTGAGGTTAGACTGCTTAATTTGTTAGATATGGAAGAACAAAGAGATGTTGCTTTGCAGCAATTCTCTAAACATCAGGTTGTTGTCAAATGTTGGTTTGACAAGAGAGCCAAGATAAAAGCATTTAGAATATCAGACCTAGTGTTTTTATGGGATAAGGCTAGAGAAAAGAAGGGAGATCACCAAAAGTTTGATAGACTTTGGTTCGATCCTTATCAAGTGGCTGAAATATTAGGTGAGAATGCTTTTCGTTCGAGTACCTTAATAGGAGAGCCTATTCCATTACCAGTTAATGGTTAGTTTCTCAAGCACTATTTTGGTGCATAGAAGGTATTATACTATATCATATGTAATTAAGTTTTTGTTTTAGTTAGGTTTTCTTATTGTTTTCTTTGTTTTTTTTTTTGGTTTATTTTGTTGTGTTTTTGTTTCATTGGGGATCTTTATCTTGTTCATTTCAAGACTTGGGGTTGTTATTCCAAGTATACTATTGGTACTAGTAGAGAAATTGGTTTAGGTATTTTCATCATAATCATTGAAAAGGATGTCATTTTGAAACTTATGTCTTATGATCATTCTAGTTTGGGTTTGAAAAGTTATTTAAAGATAAGAAGATACATTGTGAATATCTCATGCATTATCATCAAAAATCTATCACCAAATTAGATAAAACATCTGCATGAGTAAATTCCTATCTATTTTAGAATGACTCTACCTTTGATTCAAGTGAAAAAATCCGATTCCAAGACTATCATGAAATCCATTGTAGTTCTCAACCCACATTTTAGATTCATTGAATCTGAGTATTGAGAAAGATGCATAACAGAATTTCCACAAGTGAAAAAAAAAAGAATGAAAAGAAAGAAAGAAAAGGAAAGTTCAATATCAAGTGGGTAATCAACTATCTCTATTGGGGCTATGGACACTTAGCTGGTAGTAGAGCAATGCTTTGTGAGAACTAGAGGCATCTCTATCGGGGCTATGGACGCTTGTCTAGCAACAGAGCAATACCCGGGATTTTACTACATGATAGTTAAAAGACTCAACTCATGTAGCTTGAATTTTAGGTATGGTGGTTCAAAGAATAGAGAAAGTATCTATGAAGAATGATGCACAATATAAGCACACACTCAGATTCAGAGATAACTCATGAGCACATACATCTAAGATTCCAGCTCAAACTTATCCTAAGTATATCTGATCTTATTCAAGTTAAAGTGTTTATAAGCCAAGTAGTTGTTGGGTGACTGAAATTTTCTTTGGGTATCTTGAAAATGGGTAAACCATTTTTCCAGCTGAGTCACCATTTGTTATTCCTTGCATAACCACCCCATCTTTTGCCTTGGTCAAAATGGGTCCCCCTTTGTTGTTCTTTATCCTTTGTTGTTTTTTGAACAAATTTTGGAGTCATTTTGCTTCCAACACTTTGATTATTCTGGTTTAGTCTGTTGGAACTAGAACTAGAATTGAATTGGGTTCTGAAAGTTCTTTTAAAACTTGTTTTGGTTCCCATTCCAATGGTCTTTTCTTTTGGCCTTTTGTTTGTCTTTAGTGGAACCAGAGCTGGAATGGGTGTTAAGTTGGTTTTTATCAAAAATTGTAAAATCATAATCGATTCTACCCCCGCCTCCGCTATTTTTATTTTGGTTTTAGACTAGGTCCTTATGTTTAGTTTTATTATGTCGGTCTTTTGATTTACTTTTTGTGTTTGGTTTTGTTTTGTGTTTAGTTGGCGGACCCGAACCTAGAATGGGAATGAAGTTTGGAAATTTCTTAAAGTTTCGAATCAATTTCCATTTTGGTTCCGCCCCCGCCACTTTTGGGTCATTGAATTTTTGACTGAAATGGAACTATAGAGAAGTGTTCGTTCTCTTTCAGTTCTGACTCCGCCTTAACTGTGTTTTAATGCATTAATGACAGCTGCTCATGTAGGTAGAAATCCTCATTTTTACCTTCATTAAGGATTAAACGAATCATTATTATCATTGTTAAGAGATTAAGGAGCACGAAAGAGCACCAGTGAAGTTCATTTGAGCAAATTGATCGAAAGAGAGGAAGGATATTGCGTGTGAATCGGTTCAGAAGGTTAGCTAGGTTCTTTTGCGTTCAAGGTAGGGTTTTCTTATCATTGTTGTTCTTCATTTATTCATTGTCGTGTTTGTTGTATATGCTCGTGCTTTGAATCATTTGATCTTTAAAAGGATTTGTGGTTCTTGGCATGATTTTTGGAGTAGGTTCTTGCTTTATTTTTGTTTTCTTGGTTATGTTCTTTGTTTCTTTTGTTTTTGTTTTGTTTCTTTGTTTTTAGAGCACGGTTGCTTTCATGTTTTAGTCGAGATCATGTCATGCTATTTTTATTTGTAGTAGATTAGATTAAATTAGGGTTTTAAATGATGTTGGTTAAGGTTAGGGATCTATAGTGAGGTAGATTAGATTCATCATTTTTACTTATGGTTTTGTTGTGCATTCAAACTGGTAAAATGGTAAGGTTTAAAATTTGTGCCCTAGTTTTTATCAAGTTTGTTAGATTAGGGTTTCCTGTCTTTCAGTGATCACATTTAAATGATTAAAATATGATGCCCTAAAATACAGTCGTTCCCCATGGTCATACGAGTATAGTGTTTTTAAAAGCCCCTTTTCATTTAATACGACCTTGGTTTTAATCATGGAGTTATGAGTTAAATCGATAAAATCTTTGATGACGTCATGGTCAACCTAGGCAGAGACAGGATCAGAATTGATTGTGAACTTGAGAATTATGTTTTAAAAAAGGTATTGATTCCATTTCTATCCCATTTTTGGCTTCGCGTTTAATGAGAAGTCTTCTTTCAAAATAATGATAACCTAGATGGAAGTAGAGGTAGAATGGAAATAGAATATGAAAAGATAAAAATATGAAGAAAACCAAATCCCTTTTTCATTCTGATCCAAGTTTTGATCACCTTCCCGATTCCGACTCCAAGCTCATTCATTGTTAGTGAAATGTCTATATTGGTTTTGGCTCCGAGTCCAGCAGAGTTGTAGAAAAGACTATTTTAGATTATGTTTCTGCCTGGTTCCGCCTCCGGTGCATATATGAAAGGTATGGTTTTTAAAAGCATATTTTATGATGATGTTTAAAGATCTAATTAGAGGTGTTTCTTGCAGGAAAGTTGAAGAATGTCAGGAACATCAGGGGAATTTTCTTAAAGGAGCTAGCCTACAGGAACATTAAAGGTAGTACCAAAACCAAAGAAGTTGAAGCTAGAACAATTGCCTTATACCTTGAGGTATAATCAGAGGAGTCCTATTGTGAAGGTGAGAAAGGTGGAATCTGACTGGGCAGACATCACTGATACAAACTTGGGCTAGTACAACTTTGAGGAGGCATATATTGAAACATTCAATGAGGATGCAATGCGTAGAATGAAGAGGATTGTTGAGCCTGGTTTGGCTCATATTACGTTGTTTCCTTTGTCAATCCAATGCCCGGAGTTGATCTTAACAGTAGCTAGTGCTTACAATCCTACAACTAGGTAGTGTATGGATTCTAAAAACAATGTGATCATTGATCTCACTCCTTTGGCATTCCAAAATATATTTAATGTCCCAGATCCTAAGATTTTGGTGCAAATGGATGAGGTAGAGGCATTGGAGAAGTATAGTGAGTATAAGGACTCCAATAAGTCTCGTCTAAACAAAAAGTGGTTAAAGACAGAAAATAAGTCTTTAAGTAAACTTGCAAACCAGCCCTAGAGGGCAGATCTCTATAAGGAGGTATTAGATCTAATCATGATGTTGTCTAGGGCCTTTGGGAAGAGAGATACATTTAGGTTCAAGGAGTGGATGTTTCCTTTCATCTAGACTATCTTAAATGGAGCCCAGCAATTTCATTAGCTAATGATTGTGTCTAATGTTGTTCATGATCAATTCACTAATGTTAGGTAGAACAAATGTTTATGTATGACCTCTTACATTGTATATGCAGTAGAAATATTGGGTATTTTCTAAGGTTTGAATAGAGTGGGCATAATGTGAGCCTTGGATGGACAAAAGAAAGTATGGGAACACTATGATCAGTTGTCTCTTCAATTTGCTAAAACTCATTTAAGAAGAGTCAATGATGCATTTATATATGTGATCATCAATCAATTGAATGGGGATGCAGGGTAGTGGTTAAGTCAAGAAGCCATGGCATTCATTGCTGAATGGGGATGTTGGTACATTCAATACCCCAAATTTACATACTTTAGGTTGGCTAGTTTTGAAGGCCACCCACATTTACTTCCAAGGTGTTGTAATAATAGAGTAGTGTTGATGGAGTTTATGTATCAAGATCTTGGAGTTAATGCTCGGTTTGGGATCAAACATAAAATCGGATGTCATAAGTTTCCTATGAAGTTGGATGAGTATAGCTATCAACAATTGGTAGGAGCAAAGGTGGTTTGTAGTGAATTGATACAAATGAAATTGGGATTATACATAGCTCATAAGTATTTTGATCTAAAAGGTAAGCTGTATGCCTTGTTGTCTTCGGTGTTTACCAGACATTTTAATTTGTTATAAGAATTTTGGAGTGACCGGCAAGATGAATATGATCTAAGAAAGAAGAACTATGAAAGATTGTCTATCGCACTCATGTTAGAGTTAGGTGTTAAGGAGAACATTCCTGACACATTGGTGGATGATGGAATTGTATTAGATCCATCTTATGAAGCTTTGAATATTGGCACCAAGAGTCTAGATCCAATTGACTGGGATGCTGAAGAAATCATTGATATTAAGAAGATTGGAAGGATAGTATTGGATAGGAGTGTGCAATGGTTAATGTTAAGAACTCAAGCTCCTCAAGGACTAGTCCTTGAAAAGGGTAAGGGATACAAGAGGACCAAAAGAAAGACACCTCCCAAAGAGCCATTAGAATTCCTTCCTCCAAACATTGAAGAAATAGAACTTGAGGTGGTAGATGATGAAGAAGAAACACAAGAAGGAGACGTTCCAGTAGGATCTGTTGTTTCCACACCTACATTAGGTGAATCATCTGCACAAGTCCCAATTACAAGGAAGAAGAGTAAAGAAATTCAAGAAGGAGCTCGTCATAGCATGGCTGAAGCTGCCAAGGGAAAAGAGGTGGAGAAGGAAGTTCTGGAAGTTGAGATAGATTCAGATGAGACTCTTTCAAAAATATATTTGCAAGAGAACATGCCTCTAGAGGATGATATTGAGTAGATCTTAACACAAGAAGATCAATGGAAGTTGTTTGAAGGTGCAAAAGGGGATTCTGATGCAAAGGCTGTAGCTTTAGAGAAACAAAAGGAAATGGAGGCCAAGGTACAAGCTAATGTTGTATTGCACCAGAAATAATTAAAATCCAAACAAGTTAGGGAAAAGGCAACAATTGATGAAGTAGAGATAAAAAGAAGGCAGCAAGAACATGAGCTCAAGGTTAAAGAAGAGAACGAAAAGTTGGAGCTAATACAAAAAATTCATGACCTTGAGGAAGAGAAGGCAAGGAACAGGAGGGAAAGAGAAATCTTAGTTGCCAAACTAAAACTTGCAGAGGAAGCTCACCAAAAAGAAGAAGAGGCAAAGGCAGAGAAACTTAAGGCTTTGGAGGTAGAAATATTAGAAAAGGAAAGACTAGAGGCTTTGGAAAAAGAGAAACTAGAAAAAGAAGCTCTAGAGAAGGAAAAGTTGGAAAAAGAAAAGGTAGAGAGAGATTGGTTGGAAGAAGAGAGTCTGAGGAAAGAAGAGGAAGATAATAAAAGGGAAGAGAAGAAAGATAGAGAAGAGGCTGAAAAGCTTGTGTAGATGCATATACTGCAAGAACAACAAGAGAAATCAAGGGTTGACTCTCAACCTGAGGTAAATATGCAGCCACCTTCTATAGTTGTTGCTTCCTCTTCTTCTATGATGACTATTGCTCCAAGTGCTCCCACTTGGCTAAAGTTGGACCTGTAGAAGAGGGTAGTAACACCTTCACAACCTCTCAATTGGGAGGATATGATGAAAGGACTTGAGTAGGAGAGGCCTAAAAAGAAGGCTAAGATTCTACATTCTACCCGACTCACAAACAAAGGAGAAATTGTTGTTGAATGTGCCATGCCAATGACAGAAAAGGAGGTAGGGGACATGCAACTAACAGATTATCAGTTGAGTACTTTCAACTCGGGAAGGCCCACTAGGAATCAGCAGATGAACTTGATTGATGCGGTGGCTTCAACAACCAAGTCAAGAATGATCAAGGATAAACAAAGGAAGGATGAGCTTAAAGCTCAATTGGATCAACTACATTCATTCTTGAAGAGTGTCTCCTCTCTGAGATCACAATAGGTAGCAACCATTGAGACTCCTATTTTGTTAAGTAAAAAGGAGGGAGATGATTTGTTGCAGGTAAGAGGCAAAGCAGAGATGGTAGACCGATGGGTAGACAAGTTGAACCGAGAGGTAGGTGAAGTTTTAGTTAAAGGTTTTGAAGTCTACAAGAACACAAAAGGGTTAATAAAAGAAATGCATCAATACATTGAGGCATCAGAGAAACAAGAAGAAGAGTATAAAGAATATAGTTAGAAGTTAGAAAAGGTAAGTGCATTGCCTTTAACTACTCTTCTGGAACAATCAATACTTGAGGAGGACAATAAGGATTTTGTGGAGAAAACCTCTCATATACTCTATTTTAGAACCGACTTCTTGTGTAAACATAAGGATGAGATTCAAGAGGTTGTTAATAATTTGACTGAGCAATTGGAAGAAGTAGAAGCTGTCATTGCTATCATTGTAGATGTGAATGCGTTAACAAAAGATGGCATGCCTTTGAGTGAAATAAATGAGAAGTGGGATGAAAGTTTCAAAGGACTCATGTAGAAAGAAGATGATGGAGAATATTTGATAATAGATCAACTAATGGATGCCAAGGAAGAAATAGAAGTTGTTGGGAGAGAGTTGATAAAAATAAAAGGAATGAGGGAGTTTGCTGCAGCAGAATTGGATTGAATCAAATTTGAAGATAGCTGGATTGATGGGACGGAAATAGATACCTTACAACAAGTCTTCACCAGCTACGATGAGTTCATTGCAGATCGAGCTTCGCATGTATGAATCCCTACATGCATAATTTTCCTCTCCTTTGCATGTTGCATGCAGCACTGATAGTTTTTGAGTGCATGACTTATTTTTCTCTCCTATCTTCTACTCTCTAGTTAAATTGAATGTTTAAATGTAAGAACTCAAGATCAAATTGATCTGAGTTTCCAAGAAAATTTTAGTTCCTAAAAGGGTGGATAACATAAAATAGAAGTGGAGTTCTAGGTTTTGTATATCTATAAATACCCGATGGGTATCATATTGTAAAGGTCGACTAATTGAGAATAGAATTGGCTTACCTAATGCTAGGAGATAGAGTTTTGTAGTGATCACTTTTTGAGATACATTGTTACTAGATGCTTTACAATTAATAAGAATTACAAGTTTTCTCGCAATATGGTGTTAGAGTTAAATTATTTGTGTGATAAGGCTGATAAGTTATAATCTATCTATATGCCGTGATTGTGCTAAACATAAAAGTTTCTTGAGTGATGAAAGTCATTTGAAGGAATCAGATTTAAGGATTATCTTATTAGATTATCTTTGAATTAAAGTTATTAAAATCTGTTGATCTATGACCTTGGCAATGAATGGATATGTGTCTTGAAATCTTGGAGGTAGTTGTGATAAGTGAAAAGTGGTATTGAATTAAGCACCTTAGATGCATGCAATGGTATAGTTTATGCTATAGATTGTGTCATGCTTTGGTTTTTGTGATTTGTTAGAAAAAATTCATTTTCAAAGGTATATGTCCAGATAGTAGATAAATTTGATTCAAACTTATTGGTTACCCCTTTGTTCTATCTTTTTCTTCTGTTTGAAACCCCTTTATTCACAAGAACTATTTTGATAAAATGAGTCATTGCTTGAGTCTTTTGTTACCAGCATAGGCCCCTTGAACATTACAGTTGCATGAACTGATTGAGTGAAACCAGGCAGTTGAGAACCAACTACCTAGACCTTGGGAGTTAGGCTACTACATGTTGTCTTTCTTTTTCAGGAGAAATAGAGTAGAAATATTTTGTTTTAATGTTGTTTGTGTCATTTTAACCATCAATAGTGACATTTATTGCAAATGTATTTAATGAAAAAGAGGTGATAATTTATTGGGTGAGGTGTGTAAGTAAGCATTTGGGGAGGAATGACACACGAAAAATGGTGGAAATTAAAATTGAACAAAAGGTTAAGTGGGAATTACTAGTGGATAATTAATTAAAGATTAATTAATTAATGGGGTTTTAGAGGAAATAGGTACTGGCTATGGTTTAAATTAACCTTTAAAAGAATGGGATAATAGAAATATTAATTAAATATTTAATTAATTTAGAATAATAATGAAATAATAAATTAAATAATTGAATATTTAATTAATTAGAGGATAATGAAGTGAATTAATTAAAATCTTAAATTTTAATTAATTTATAATGTGAAGTCAAATTTGGGGTGTCTACAAATAAATTATTTTATCATACCCTAGATTTTTATTTCATCTATTGCTCATTACCATGATGGCTACATATTTTTAAGGGTATCATCTAATTTTTAATTCTCATGCTCCATTTTTTGACCAATAGTTAAAATTGGTTTAAATGCTTTCAATTTAGTTTTTATTAACTGCACATCATTTTAATTGATAAAATATTAATTTTAAATTCTTGCACTTCATTTAAGCATGTTTGTGTCATATTTCTTCATTACTCTATTATATTATTTCCATCCAATAAGGGGCTAATGGTATGGAAAGACCTCTACTTAAATCATCGTACATAACATTTAAAATATCTCATTGATTTATTTAGAAATGTTGTTATTATAACTCAAACCTTTATTTTAGTATGCCACTATAATGAGCTTATGCCAAGTTCCAATGCTTGTATGATATCTTATTGGCATGATGTAATAGTCTTTTAGAGTGTCAATTGTATAACAATCTTCTAGTAATGCAACATTCATCTATTTTATTTTGGTGGGTTAGTAACTATAATACCACTTTAGAATTTTTTATTCTATTGCTTCTAATGTGTGTACATCATCTCCAATAATTTTTTGTATGGTTTATATTGTCTTATTTCATTGTTGTACTAGAGTATTTGAATTCTTATTAGTTACAATATGTTTCTTAGTGATTCTCTTAATTTGATCATGCAATATAATCTCTATTTTGAGTGGTCTAGGTATTATGTGGAAAAAATCATATGGGCACTAAAGTTGTTGAAGTACTTTAGCTTGCATATGTATGTAGTGTCATATAGGCACTAAAGTGAGGGCTATATGTATGTAGAAAAATGAATACCTTTGCATTTTAACACTTAATTTGGACCTATTTTAGCATCCCTTAAATTAAATTCCCTCTAGGTCACTTATTATGGGCAACCTGGGAACACTATTTATAACGCAATTTTTTCTATTTTTCTGAAAAAGACCTTTATTGGGACTAACACGCCCTTACTAGCATCTTAGTCCCTCTCAGGGTTTTTGGCCTAGAACCTTGTTTGAGTTGTGTGTTTTCTGATCCAATTTCTAGAACCTTAAAATTTCATCAGGAGGACAAAGACGTCCTTCCTAGAATCTTAGTCCCTATGGATTTTGAGGTTCCAATTTTTAGGGTTAAACAATGATTTTCTATTCTTTTGTTTGTTGTCGTTACTTTTCTATTTTAGTTTCTCAATTTATTGTTTCATGCATTTCCATAGTTCATGTTTACAATTAGTTGATAAATATAGGCTATGGCTCTTTCATTTTGGTAGACATAGATTTCATTTTACATTCATTAGAAAACCAAAACACAAAAAACAAAAAAAATCAATCTAAACAATCATAGGTTCATGGTTATTTAAAGCATGTCAAAACCCTTTGTCCAATTTAGCATAACCCTCAAGCCTTTTAGTAGTGATGACTTTGATATGTTAAATGAATCCCTTGAGGACTTCATCTCACAAGGTTCATCCATTACGGCTTGTTCAAACAAACCTAAACAAAGAGAAGTAAATGTCATTTAACCTCAATTTATCCTTTATCCACCTTCAAAAAAACTTCAACCTACAAACAAACCTGTCCTTATCCTTGAAGCACCTAAAGGAAATGTGTCACAAAAATTGAGTTATAATACTATTTCTCATACATATAACATAAGGAGTAATATATAACCTCAAACTAATACCATTTCATTACCATTACCTAATCCTATATTGTCTGGTGCTCCTCGTTTACCATCACATATAACAGAAAGGAGTATGATCTTGTTGAACAACTTAAGAATACTCCTGATAAGATTTCCTTATGGGATCTTATTTAAAATTCACCTAGCTACCACACCATGCTTCAAACAACCTTCCAACAAGTTATGGTTTCTTCTAGTACAAATAGAAATGATGTGGTAGGTCTAATACAAGGAATGAATATAATTAATGTAGAAATTACCTTCACGAACATGAGCCCCATCCCTTAGAGATGAGAAAGAAATATGATGCATTCACGATAATATCCAAATACAAAACCATAGGAAGAAAAAGGACCCTTGTTTGTAGTGTCTCAACTTTGAATGTGTGCAGTGTGAACCTTATAGATAAATTGGGAGTGGATAAATAAAAAATGAAACATGTTTCCTTATCGCTTTGAGGATTTGACAATATAGGAAAGCAACTGCTTAGTGTGATTACTTTTCCTATTTCAATTAGAAAGGCTTCCTTACAAACTCTAATTCATGTTGTGCCTCATGAACTTTCATACAGTCTTCTTTTAGGAATACCATGGATTCATGAGATGCATGTGGTACCTTCAACTATTCATTGTATCATGAAGTATGTCTATAAAAATAAGATATACCAAATTGAAATGGACTCCAAGCCTGAGAGTTGCTTGCAAATTGAAAAAGGAAACACCAATCCTCTAAGAACATTAATTTCAACATCAAAAATAGAACCTATTGAATAGGAAACACAAGAAATGGAAACAATGTGAAAATTATTAGATGATGATTGGGGTACCTTAGAATTCACACCTTGATTTATGAGAGAATATATAATCACAAGAAAAGAGGATGAAAACCGAAAGCAACCAATTCCTATGTCAACACAAAACTTGGGAAAAAACTTGCAAGCATACATTTGCCTCATCTACTCTTGAAGGAGACACAAGTTACACAACAAAATTCAACAAGATAGATTACTAACAACCACCAAACCTAAAGGAAATGGAAATACTTTATGGGAGAGGTTATGAACTAATGAAGCAATTGGGTTATAGTGGAAAATGGTGTGAAAAGAAAGAACAAGGGATTCATGTTCTTGTGGAACCTAAAATGCAAGAAACGAAAAATGGTTTTGGATACTATCCTTCTAAGATAATGCAAGAAAACAAGAGACCTTCATTAAACATCAACATTATGTGTAAACCAAGAATCAGTCCTACTATGAAGCATCCGTAAATTGCTTGATATGGATTCTGAACCATTGTGGGAATATGTTGAGAATGACGAATCCTTGAAAAAAATTCTAGGAGTTTATGATAAAAAATATACTCCTCAAAAGAAAAAGGTTGTAGGTGTTATGATTAGTACCAAACAGAAATATGAAGAAAATAAGAATGGTGAGATAGATATGAATAATGAAGAGTACAACCTTGAATTTATGAGATCAAATGATCTTCCTTTAGGGGATTCCATGGACATAGCAATGGACATCAATGATAAAGAGAAAGTGACTAAGATTGGAAAATGTCTTGATGATGGAGAACAAGAGGATACTACAACTTTGCTTCATGACTTTCCTAAACTATTTGCTTGGACTTATTTGGATATATTAGGAATTGATCCTAAGATTATCAAAAATAATATAGTCCTTGCTGAAAATGCTAAACCCGTTAGATAGAAGATTCAAAAAATGAACCCTAAAACAGCCTTGCTAGTTAAGGAAGAAATTGAAAAAGTCCTTGAGGCTGGTTTCATAAGACCTATAAATTATTCTCCTTGGATCTCAAACATTTTTTGTAGTTGAAAAACCTAACAATCATATTAAGATGTGTATGGATTTTTTGTAATTTGAATAATGCATATTTAAAATATGACTTTCCCCTTCCTAATATTGACATGATAGTAGACTCGAATGTGGGACATGATTTGTTGTCATTCATGGATGGATTTTCTCGATAAATTCAAACTTTCATCAACCCTCAAGATTAGTATAAAACAACACTGACAATTATTTTGGGGAGCATTTTGTTGGGTTATGATGCATTTTGGATTGAAGAACATAGGCGCAACAAATCAATGAGCTATGACATTGATATTTCACGATTACATACATAAGATTTTGGAAGATTACATTGATGATATTCTAGCTAAATATTTAAGAATACATAACAATGTGAATGTGCTTCAAAATATTTTTGAGTGAATTTTAAAATAGAACATGAGATTGAATCTAAAAAAAGTGTGTCTTTGGTGTAGATAGTGAATTTTTTTTAGGTTTCATCATATCTCATAGAGGCATTGAGGTATACATGAAGAAAATTGATGCTATAGTTAACATGCCACCTCCTAGAAATATTTCTCAATTGCATACCTTATAAGGAAAAATTCAAGTTATCCATCATTTTGTAGCATCCTTAGCAAATCAAACATTACCATTTACACATATCCTCAAGAAAGGAATAAATTTTGAATGGATTGAAGATTGTAAATAGGCTTTCGAGAGTTTGAAAGATTATCTTGTCACTCCACCTGTTTTATAGCCCACTATGCAAAACAAACCATTCACCTGTATACATCAGAATCAGCCCATGCTCTTGTAGCATTGTTTTCTCAACAAGACAAAAAGGGTAAAGATCATCCTATTTATTACATTAGTCAAACATTGATTGATTACAAGAAATGATACAAAACAATAGAAAAGTAGTGTTTGACTCTTATATTCCCTACTAGTAAGTTGTGACATTACTTATTGAATGTCGATATATAATTGATGATGAAGTTTGACCCTTAAAAACATAATTTCACTAAAAAAGACTTATCTAGACACTTAGCTAAGTGGGTAATGTTGTTGACTAAGTTTGACCTTAAATTTCTGTCACAAAAATAAATTAAGGGTCAAGCCTTGATCGACTAGTTGGCTGATGCTCCTTCTCCTTTAGCATTTCCTAGTAATAATTCTTTTCCTGATGATAATATGTTAAAAATCAAAGAAAATACATGGTAATTGTATTTTGATAGATCTAAGTTAGAACTAGCTTTGACACAGGGGTTATAATAAAACTACCCACAAAAGAGCCTAATCCTTTATCATATCAATTAAACTTCCTAAGTAAAAAAAACACTGTTGAGTACAAAGAATTATTCACTGGATTGTGTGCCACTCTAGTCATGGGCACTAGAGACATTAAGATATTCAAAAATTCACAATTCTTCATCAAACAAATAAAATGAACATATCGAAAAAAGAACAAAAAATTATGAAAATACAAGGATCTCACAATGAAATTGTTAGAGAAGTTTGAATCTTTTACCATTGATAGCATCCCTCGAAAAGATAATCATCATGTGGATGGAATGGAAAGTGAAAATTCTCTTATCTCCCCTCAAAATACTTCAAAATACTTCACCTTCATTGTGCTTACAATTATGAAACCATCCATCGAAGATAAAGTAGACAAAGTTCTAGCAACAACCATAGAAGACTCAAGTGAATGGTATGATAAAATATTCAATTACTTGAAAGGTGATACCTTTCCTAAGCCAACAAATAAAAACACTAGCTCTCATCTTTGAAAATTCGCATCTAGATATATCATCCTAGTAGACATCTTATATAAGCAGTCCTTTGATGACCTTTTACTTAGGTGTCTTAAACAATCTAAAATACCTATAGAACTTGAAGAAGCTCATGCAAGTGCTTGTGGCGGAATTTCAAAGGAAGATCATTAGTTTGAAAGCTAATCCACATAGGATATTATTGGGAAAATATGGAACAAGATTGCTTTGAATACGTTAAGAAATTTCATACATGTCAAGAGCATCAAAAATTAATTCATGCTCTTTCCTTCGAGCTTCATGCACAAGTTTTCATTTGACCATTCTTAGTATGGGGTTTGGATATTATTGGAAAAGTATCTCCACCTTCATCCATTGGACATATGTTTATAATCATAATGACAAATTATTTCACGAAATGGTAAGAAGTTATTCCCTTGTGTTCAACAATAGCCAATGTGATATCTTATTTCATATTAGAACACATTATTTCTCACTTTGGACTTCCTTGCATGTTAGTATCAGAAAATGGGACACCATTTAAGAATAATTATGTGAATAAGTTCTTGGAAATATTTAATATACAACATCAATTCTCAATGCCTTACTACCCACAACCTAATGGACAAGCCAAATCAACTAACAAATCTATTGAACAAATTCTAAGAAAAATAGTGAACAAACATAATAAAGACTGGCATACACAATTAACATACACATTGTGGGCTTATCGTACTAGTATCAGAACTTCAATGGGAAAAACACATTATAACCTTGTTTATGGTGCCAAGGCAATTATGCCCATGGAGTTAGAGATTCCCTCATTAAAAATCTCTCTTCAAGGGATAGTTGATGACAACACTTATAAATAAGAATGATTACACCAACATGAAATGCTTGATGAAAGGCACATTAACACCCTCGAGCATCTTCAAGCTTACCATAAGAAAATGCAGTGAAGTTATGATGACGATGTCATCCCTCATTCATTTAACAAGGGTGATTTGGTGCTATACGAGAATCAACGAAACATTAATTCCAACTTGACAAGGAAAGGAAATTTTAGCCCTAATTGTTTAGGACCTTATATAGTTGAGGAAATTTATGAGTTTGGAGCATACCTACTATCCAAAATGTATAGTACACCTCTTTGAGAACCTATCAATGTTGTGCATTTTTTCCAGTATTTTACATAGCCTTTCTAAATAGTGTGATTTTTTTAAGTAATGTTGTTAGAGTTAATGGATAGTAAGCCATTATCTCTTGTGTTTGCTTCATTCCCGACACCTAGTTCTTTGTTTCTTGAATATTGGAGTAGTGTGTGCAATATTGTGTTGGATTCCCACTTTAGGTATCATGCTATTTAGACCTTATGGTGTATGTTATGTTAGGTTAAATCATTATTTGGATTTAATATTCTAAAATTAAATAATAAGTGAATTTAATTTAACATAACATACTACATCATAAATATAAGAAAACTTAAAGAAAAGACATGTTAGATCATGGATCTATATTTATTGAATAGTCTAATAGATATTATTTGATAAATCACATTTCCATCTAAAACATAAAAATACAAACATGCTCATATATATATATATATAAGTTTTAATACATATCATAGTCACTATGGCCTATGACTGTTGAATCCCTCAGGATGGGGTGTCCATTCCCATTGAGAGAAAATGGTGTATGATCAAGATCTACTCATGGTAGACATCTCCTACATAGTTTATAGTGTCCCGCATAACTCACCCTCCCATATCAGTGCATCCACACTCTCTTGATCTGCGTAGTATCAATCATTTTGGATTCTAACATTCTCTCTATATAGCCACTCAACCTCTGACTATAAGATAGCCTCTCTCTCAAATCTTTGAGCTACTCGAGCCTCCTCTAACTCTACCTCTAGTGATGATACTCAACCCTAAACTCAATTGGTGCACTTGGATTTGCTATGATATGATCCCCTGAGTCTCACATAAGGCTCAAATAGGTCCATGTGCTACACCATGAATAGTGGGGGCATGTACTATGTGGCAATAGCATCATATACAAGAAAGGGTGGCACTATCTTTACAACTTCACATTGAAAGAGGTCCTCAAGTTCTATCACGAACCTTATGAGACCGAAATCATAAGAATAATCAGTATACATCATCATAATATACATATAAATGAGCATAATATACATAAAGACATAAAACATAATAATAAATATCATCACCTAGGTCTATAGTATGATTAGTAGGAATCTTGAATGCCTTGCTACTCTCTCTATGCTCTTGAACACTAACACATGCATAATGTGACCTTGTAACCTGTGTGGGAACTATAGCTCTCCACTTGGGTCTAGGAGGACTAGCCTCACCTCTATCACTGTCCTCACTCATAGGTTATTTTTCCTCATCCTTTGTCTCCTTTTCATCCTCCTCTCCCTCATAGTCACTATCCTCCTTTGAATCCTCATCCCCATCAAGAAAGAGATCTGATGGATCTACTCTCCTCCCTAACTCTCTATCCTCCTCCCCTAGATATGGTAAAGGTCCTGCAAAACCCATAGGATAGTCCATAAGAAAGATAACTCCTGGCCATACCACCTCCCACCACTCATTGTACTCCTACATTGTGCTAATGTAAATAGTGTCATAGATTAGGGGCATGTTTTTCTCCTCCTCCTTAGCATCGCTTTGGATGACATCATCTGCTATCAATAATTTAAGGTCCCCAATTCTATGAGTTCTTCGTACTGATTGTCTATATGAAGATCATAGTATGGGTCATCTCTATACCTACCTAAACTATCTCATGATGTGATTGCAGTAGAATGATCTCAATACATGATCACATCGTCCCAAAAAAATTTTGTCTCTTTGCATCCATCTCATTTGTTCTGTAGTGTCTAGCAAGAATAGCTCCATCATATAGGGTGTCCATAGAATGTCCTCCTAACTTAGCCTATCAAATCTAACCCTCCAAAAATAATACATCATCTTGTTTCCATGCCTTTATAATGGGGTAACTAAAGGCTTGTGGATATCCCACCGGTATGGAAATAAAAAACCTCTCATCCTGGTAGAGGTGATGTGTTGTAGGATCCAGGTTTGTAGTAAATTGTAGTGAAGCATGTTGTGCATCTCTCCATAAGTAAACCAACCCAAGTCATAATACAGGTGTGCTAGTATGCTCTAACCCCTTGCAAAGATGGCATGGTAGTGCTCCATGTCTTGAATCATGTGCACTAGCCCCCATCTAGATGTGCTCCATGACCAATGGGGACTAGTACTAGTGCTATTGTTCTCCATGTCTCAAATATCATGTGACCACCTCCCATAGAAGCTCAATCTATGGATGGGTGGATGGACGTTTGCTTGACATAATGGCCAAATATACTCCAAGCTCACTCCGCAAAAAGGTAAAAGATAAAATGAATAAGAATTACCTTCTATTTTATCTTTATGTTCATGCACTTTTAGGTCACTTTTTGTTAAAAAGAAAACAAGTTCCTTTTATTTAAACTAACATATTAGGAGACAATGAACTCCATTTTTTATGTTGTTTGTTGCATTGGAATCATGGTTCCACTCTTGTTCTCATCAAATGTCTATCATCATGTGGCATGGTACTTGGAAATGAAATATGATAGACTTGAATAGTTTGATGTGGTTGGATTGCTACCTTGATTCCACCTCCGTAAAGCAAGTAAAATCAAGGGGGGGCATAAATCTACCCTCAAATTTAATTTTCTAGGAAAGTTAGATAAGAGGATTATGTTCGAGCTACTAATGAATCTATGATGCAAGATGTGGTTCCCATCATTATGGTTTTGTAGATAACTAAAGTGGGGGCTTCATTCTCCCTAGCCAATCCATATAAGTATCCTTTCATAAAGTTACTTCTTGAAGTACTTTAGCTTGCATATGTATGTAGTGTCATATGGGTGCTAAAGTGGGGGCTAAATGTAGTGTATAAAATTTCATACCTTTCCATTTTCACACTTAATTTAGACATTATTTTGCATCCCTTGCATTAAATTCTCTCTAGGTCACTTATTTTGGATCCCTAAAATCCCTTTTTATATATCTCGAGGTATATTTCAACTTAACACGACCAAAATCCATAAACAACCATTAATCTTGGTAACCCACCTTTTAAAATTGCAAATTAAGCCTTGTGGTACCAAGACACCCTTAGTGGAATCTTAGCCCCACCTAGTGGGACCAAGATGCCACCTAGGGTGTCATAGTCCTGAGGGCTTTATTTTTAAGAATTAAGAGTGGGAAATGAAAATCTTTGATTCAAATTAGCATTTTGTCGGCCTTTGGGATCTAATAACTAGGTTATTAGATAGGAATTCCTTTAAAAGTAAGATTCACACCCCATTTTTCACCTAAGCAAGTAATCTTTTGAAGAGAGAAGAATTAAGTGAAGAAGAATTTCAATAAGCAAGGAATTGAAGTCTTGGAGCAACCTTCTATTTTGTTTTGTAGGTTTTTCTAGTCCATTTTTAAGTCAAGATCTAGCATTTCCAAGGACTAATAATGGATGCCTATGGAGGATCATGAGATATTCTAGGTTGCAGATGAAACTAGCCATTCTTCCAAGCATAAGGACTTGTTTCTTTATTGATTCCATCTTCCATTGTTCTATTTTCTACCTAAGGAAGGTATATTTCATCTTTATGACATATTAAGGTCACTGGAGATCTCCTTTGTAGGTCACTTTCATTTACATCTTAGAAATTCTATTCTAACACACTTGGATATGGTTTCTCCATGTTCTAGCTAAAATTAGGGCACACATAAATTTCCATTTTTATATGTATGCATTTTCATCAATGTTTAATTATCAAACAAGGGATTTGACCAAGGTAAACCCCCATAAACAATCAATCAAACTTCCTTTATTTTGTAGGTTATTTTCAAGTTCAGATCTAAAGACTTGGTGAAGAAGGAAGTGCAAATCTTAAACCCCAGGATCACTTTCAAAAATTGCAAAAATTCAAATCAGGACAAAGAAGATACCTAGGGCACATCATAGTCCTCCCGAAGATATTTTGTAGATATTCTTTTGGAATATAGTTTTGAAATCCAAATATTTTACATCTCCCATGAAAATAGCAGCGGGACTAATAAGATAGAAAGGGTGTCTTAGTCCTCCATAGCACATTTTGACAACTTCTTTGCATTTCAAGAATCCTTGTTACATTTCTAGACTTCCCAGGTACACATATCCTAACTTTCTATTGCATTATTTCATCATTTACATCCTAACTTTCTATTGCATTGTTTCATCATTTACATCCTTCATTTAATTTGGTTTTGGCATCCAAAGATTTTGCATATGCCGCAAAAAATAGTAGTGAGACTAATAAGATAGCAAGGGTGTTTTAGTCCTCCATAGCACATTTTGAAAGTTTCTTTACATTTCTAGAATCCTTGTTACATTTCCAAACTTCCTAGGTACACATATCCTAACTTGCTATTGTATTATTTAATCTTTTACATCCTTCATTTAGCTTGCATAAATAGGTTTTGTGAGTTGAATGTTTACTTGTCTTTTCCAAGCTTTTGCTTGGTGATGAACCCCTCAAAGCTTAAAGAACCCCCTCCTAGGTCTTCCCTATTGAGAATTGACTCACCCTTTGGGTTTTTAGTCAATCGAGTTTGGGATCCTAGGACATTATTGAATGGCCATTAGAGAATAGTGGTGTTATATGACCTAAGTTATAAAACATCCACCCATTTTACATACGGTTCACTAGGATTATGTGGGAGGTTTTAGGAGACTACAAATTATTTTTAAATGTTGCACCATAGCTCACTATGGTTTCCTACAGATTTATTCAACATCTTTCACATTGTGTTGATGTCTACTCTAAACTTAGTAAAATGGATAAATAGTTTAATAGTGATGTGTATGAAAGTACACAACAAGTCTATTTAAATAGAAATTGTATAGGAGAAAATTTGCACCCCTAATGCAAATTCCCCTTTTGCCCTTCTCCACTTTACAAAACTAAATTTGGAGGCTTAATTCCACATAAGCCCACTGCCTTGGTTTCACTTGGTGCATGTTTTGAGTATTGATGGGCGAATAACTATCGAGAATGCCCCACATAGCGCACAGATGTCCACATGGTGTGCTTACGTCCCTGGTATATTCCAACGACTCAAACCTGCAAAGGTGTTACACTTCCCATTGGAAGTCATTTTGTAATGTCGTCTTTGGTTGACTAACTCGAATATGGCCATTTTCTTCATATTTCCTTCAAATTCACTCGCCTTCATGCATTCTAAAGCTTCTACACACTCTTAGACAATCTCTCCAAGCATTCTATCATTCACTTCAAGCATTCAATCACATTTTTGCACTCAATAACAGCAATTCCATCACTCTGTCACTTTAATAGAGAAAGTGTAGAACTAAACCATTATAGCATAGGCTTGAGTTCCTCTCATTTTCTCCCCCATTAGCCTTGAGTGCTCTTGGTGGAGGTGGTAAGCTCTCTACAATCCTTCTCTATTACTTGGTTTAGTTAGCACATTACTATTTGGTCATCTTTTAGTGTTCTTTTGATTTCTTTCCTTCTTTATCATAATATTTCTATATCATTGCAAACTTGGTTGTCCATGGAGGTGGAAACACCAAAAAAGGGGTCTAACTAAGGCAGACCCCTAAACAGCCCCCCAACAATTTATCTCTCTTTTATGTGTAGGTGGTGATATCTTGGAGTGAACTGGAAAAAAATATTTTATGTGAGATCATTATTGTCACCCTTGCCTTAATCTATTTGTTTTATTACATGCGTTTATATGTTTCTCATTTCATAATGTTGTTTTTTTCTTTTCGAAACCATTAGCTATGTAGATAGTTTTTTTTCTAGTGATTAGACCTTGTCTTTATTATCCTTTGGTCATATGGATGCTAGTAAACCTGAGAGACACTAGTGCACCACATTTTCATCCTAGAACCATGCTTCTATCCTCTAATAAAGAGCTATTTGAGACACATAGTTGATGTTGAAAATTGACTCACCTAGTCTCTTCACAAATCTCAGGCTTGTGGAGTGATTGAAGGACCTTATAGTCCTCATCATTCTCATCTTACATCTCCTAAAACTTTGTTAAGTTGAGGTAAGTTAGGTTAGCCTATTGCACTTGACCCTCTATGACATGGGGGCTTGATGTGGTTGGTCCCCCTCTCTTACATTTTTGGTGAACCCAACATGAACCATTTTGGTTCCATTTTGTGATACTGAAAGTTCCTTTCCTCGTATCCTAGGAGTGTTGTAGGTGTGAGTGTTGTGAGGCCTGCACCTTGCAACCCAACCTGCAACTCCTAGTAGGCGTAGTTGGAAGGTTACAAAAGTGTTTCATAATGAAACTAGAATTGGGTCACTTTCTTGTCCTGTAACATCTAGGAGACTCTATGAAATTATTGCTTAGTGTATGTGATTGCCTCCTTCTTACATAAACCTAAATTCCCTATGTGTAGCTTGTGAGTAGTGGTACTGGTATAACCTTCACTTCACAAGACCACCAAATGAGTTTTAATAGAGAACCATATCCTCTCTACATTCCTACAAGAATAAATACAAACATTATAACTGGTGTTCTCATTGATCTGACATCTCAAGTGAATATCATATCAGAGGAGATCATGCTAATCAAATTCCTACAAAACGATAGATATGATGCACCTATGAGTACTGTCTACACACACGATGAAATTTTCATACCTCCTATAGGTAGTATTGTCATGTTGGTCCTCATTGGGCCTAAGTCTATGAACCTCATGTTTGACATTATCTTGGGACCCCCTGGCTAGTAGCTATGAATGCAGTTCCTTTGATTGTGCATAAGTGTTTGAAATTCACTCATGAGGGTTCCATGCATGTGATCCACAACATTGATTATAGACCATCGATTGCTCATTGCAGTTACTCCTTAGATTACTTTTGGCCTGCACTAGTTGGTCCTCTCCCATCCAAGAAGGACCTCTTATATTGCACATATCAAAATTACAAGAAAGGGAGTTCCAAGCTGAAAGTGAGATACCCTCGTTTGTCTTATGTTATTTCACATAGGCCTTGCTTGAAATAGTGATACTACCAAGGCATGTAGAAGGGAAGAAGAGAAGCGGTCTTGAGATTCTCCTTCTTCCTCTTCCATTGTTTAGCCTGATGCTTCCTCCTGCTCTGCTATGGTACCATCTGATTTTGCCTCGCATTCTTGAAAGAATCCCCTGGTGACTACTTGGTGAAGGTTTAAGAGTCCTACATTTGAGCTTCATGTCCTACCCATGGAGCCTAGGCCCATTCAATATGGTAGGAAAAAATCCCCCCATGAGAATCCTCTGCATCCTGGCCTTCGCAACTTCCTACCACCCCTTCTTCTAAAGCAATGAATGGGAAGAGGGTCACCATTGAGGCGTTAGAGCTGACTCCCCTCACTATTTCTAAACCTATCCCTCTTGCTCGCGTACAAGAGCTTGTCCCTCCACTAGAAATAGATGGAGAGGACACTCCCATGACTGAGCAAGAGCCTTCCACTCCTTCACAACCTTTGACCTCTAGTTCAAAGAGTCATAGGAATTGCCTTGTGTGCGAGCGCAAGCATCGATGAAAGGATTTTCTAGCTAAGAAGGCCGCCTCATAGAGGAAGGAAGAGGAGATGAATTCCCTTATTTCAGGGCCTTCTACTGCATCTTCCTCTCTCCTCCCCTTTTTTCCCATTCAAACCCGTTCTATATCACTTTTGACTTTCGTTGCAAGCACAAATGTGTCTGACCTTAGAAAGGTGTAGGTGCTCATTTCTCCCTCAATGGAGCCATCCTTTTTGGCATCTGTTTCGGATGTACCACCTCTCCTAACACCTGTAGATATGATTAACACCTCAGTCGTATCTATTGTGGTTCTTTCCTCCTCTTCCTTTGCCTTCCTTACCTCATCTAATGGGAGCTCACCTCCTCTAACGAAGAAGAAGGTAGAGAGTGCTCCTCCTAGCAATAGAGGATGTAAGAGGAGCCCACCTTCTTTGAAAGGTGGCCTTCTATTGAATTTATTTTTCCTAGTAACAAAACTGGTCCTAGTCTCTCTTAAGTTCGTCACTGCTCTCGAATCACTTGGTGAGCTTAGCGGTAAACCTTGGACAAAATCTCCTCTATCCATCAAGATGAAACATGGCACTCCCACTAAGTGTATGTTTAACTTAGCGGATGAATTTTTGACCTCGGTGATCCCACAATAATGGTTTACAATTTTTGACCAAACTGGATACATAAATTATTATTTTTAACTAAATCTTCACATTCGGGCAGCTATAATGGCTAAACTATGAGGAATTTGAAGAGGATGAAAAATAGAGCCTCATCACATTTTTTCTATAGATTCTGAAAATATTTGTTTCAAAATTTTTAGAATCAGATTGCACTTCTTTTTCCATCTCCCACGAAAACTAGTTTTTTACAAAAAATAGCATTTTAAAAAAGTGACGCACACTGTATAATGCATAATTTTTTTTCCATGAAGGATAAAATTTGATTTCTTTTGAATTTAGATTTGTAACTCTGACATCTAGTGCTTCCACTTGGTTAGATAGTTTTTTATTAAATATTTTTTCTTTAATCAAGTTTTGAAGTCAAACCAATTACAATTTAGACATAGCACGACCATATAACGCATTATTGTTTTTGTATGTATCAAAATTAAATTTTGTTTTTTTGTTGGATCAAGGACTTCAATATTTGGTGCACTCATATTTTTCAATTTTTTTTTTATAATCTACTATTTTTCCACATGTGTAGAACAAAGACCTTCATTTTCAGTGAAAAACCTATATTTAATAAAACTAAAAGAACACATACATAATAAAACCAAAATATATCAAAATTATATTCGTTGGATAGCTCATTATGGGGACTACTTGATTGTAGTTGGGTTTTTGAAGTATCCACTATTTTCATGTTCAAAATGAGCTTCGAAGTGAAAAAATTTAGGTTTTTTTTTGTGTCTAAGGGGGAGAATGAGGGATAGGGGGGTTTGCTCAAACCCCTAGGGTTTTGAGTGAACCACCTCACATAATTAAATTTTATTTGGTTTTTGGGTGGGAAACTAGGGAATGGGTTCTCTTGAACTAGTAGGTTCCTACAAATCCCCAAAATTATATTTTTTGGCATGAGGTCAGTTTTTGTGAGTTTTCCTTCCTCACTAGAATTGTAAACCATTATTTTGGATTCATCCCTTGTAAACGATCTTCGTAAATTCATTGACCTTAGACCCACAAGAGCTAAGTGACGAAGACCTTGAAGGTCCTTTTTCCTTAGCCCTTGTTGCAGGAGGGTCAGAATCTCCTACCCTTAACATTCCACCATTGTAGGCTTGTTGTCCTTCCCCCTACGATGATCTAGAGTGGGAAGTTGATGACCTCTTAGTTGAATAGTGTTAGGGGAAGACCCCTTCTTTATCTTTAGATTAGATGTGTGTGTGTGTGTGTGTCATGAACTATTCCCCCATGATCATGCTATATGTGCCTAGATGACCCTCGTCACCCATGTTGGTGCTTGGATACAGGCATCGTGTTTTTGTTGTAAACCTTCTTCTGTTTGTACCATCATTATTTCATGTTTGTGATTGAATTTTGGTAAATTGGGGGCGATGCAAAGCATTGAGAGCATTTAGGCTTCCTTTCCATGTTGACCCAATTTTTTATTTTTACTTTGTCTTCTCATGCATTCTTCACATGGCTTGATATAGTAGGGGGTTGAAGATGGTTCATTTATATATTATTACTATATACTTATATATTTATAAGAAGCTTTGACCCCAAAATATCAAGCTACCCCAGTGCCCTCTATTTGTGTTCCTTTTCCTTTTACTTTCTCTTTATCTTTCTCTCTTATTTGCTTGAGTTATCCCTCTCATGTGTGACAATTCCACTTTTACATCACCTTGATCTTCAACAAATGAATTCATTTCCAACGAATCTTTTCTCAAGATTCTCAACACACTTCTTTGTTAGAATTACATTCTCAACATGAAACCCTAATAGAACATGTTTCCTTCATCATGGGTTCATAAAGAAAGGACATGGAAAACCTTCCTCCAAACTAGAAGTAGCTTTGATCTTCCCCTCGCATGGGG
Source organism: Sequoiadendron giganteum (assembly GCA_007115665.2). Lineage (NCBI taxonomy): Eukaryota > Viridiplantae > Streptophyta > Pinopsida > Cupressales > Cupressaceae > Sequoiadendron > Sequoiadendron giganteum. The sequence goes on from CM021101.1 coordinate 602,703,805, forward strand.
GCTTATCCTTCCTTTCAAATTACTTGGTCAAGTGAACATATTTATAAAGTATTCATTGATGATGAATCGATTCAAGAAAGAAGACATCAGCTTTAGAATAATGTGGAATAGTGTGTCTACTGAGTGGACCCTTTCTTTTCACATTGGGTTCCCAAGGGACCCCTTCGAAAGTCTTCTCTATGGAATCTAGGTTGGGGGCAACCCAACTAGACCTGTTTCCTATCTTTGCATCTAGCACGGGGGTAGCCTGACTAGACCTACTTTACATCCTTGCATCTAGATTAGGGGAAGCCATAATAGACCCGCTTCACATCTAGCTTAGGGGCAGCCCGACTAGACCTCACATTCAAATAGTGTGTCCCTTGACTGGACCCCTCTTCCTTTAGACGGGTTCCTAAGGGACCCCTTTGAAAGTCTTCCAACTTGACGGTCTATGTGAATGTCTAGTTACTGGCCTATGTGATTGCTTCCTAACGTGTTCTATCTGCAAGTAAACATGTTGTCATTTTTGACTCTACAAAGTCCCTTTTTCTCGATCTCCCTCATGTGAGAGTTCTTGGGGGATATCTTCCTTGTAGTTTTGTGGGTCTATAAGGCACTTTCCTTGGTTTCCTTCATGTGAGATTTCTTGGAGGATACCTTCCTTGTAGGTTTGCAAGGCTGTAAGATGCTTTCTTTCTTCAACTTCATAGTTTTGCAGAGCTATGAAGTCTTTCACTTGTCCTACACTCTCAGGTTCATGAAATCATGGTCTACTTCCTTAAAGGTTTAGGTATATATTTCTAACCCTACTACTTCTTTGATATACTTTACTGAAGCACTCATTAGTACTCGTGTTCACTAAAGTGGGGGAAAAATGTATAGGAGAAAATTTGCACCCCTAATACGAATTCCCCTTTCACCCTTCTCCACTTTAGAAAACCAAATTTGGAGGCTTTATTCCACATAAGCCCATTGCCTTGGTTCCACTTGGAAACTATTTTGAGTGTCAATGGGGAATAACTGTCAGAGACACCTATGTAGCATGAAAACATCCTCATGACGTGCTTATGCCCCTGATAGATTCATGTGGTTGGAACCTATAGAGGCATTACACTTCCCATTGGAAGTCATTTTGTAACATCCTCTTCAGCCGATTGACTTGAATATGGTTGTTTTCTTTATCTTTCTTTTGAATTCACTCACCTTCATCCATTTTGAAGCTTCTACACACTCTTAGGGAATCTCTCCAAGCATTATAACATTCACTTCAAGAATTCAAGCACATTTTTGGACTCCATAGTAGAAATTCCATCACTCCCTCACTTTAATGGAGTAAGTGTGGAACAATACCATTGGAGCAGAGGCTTGAGTTACTCTCATTTTCTCCCCCATTAGCCTTAAGTGCTCTTGGTGGAGGTGGTAAAATCTCTAATTTACTTCTCTATTACTTGGTTGAGTTAGCACATTACTGTTTGGTAGTGTTTTAGTGTTCTTTTTCTTTCTTTCCTTTTTTATCGTACTATTTCTATATCGTTGCAAACTTGGTTGTCCATGGAGGTGGAAGCACCGAAATAGGGGTTTGACTAAGGTAGACCCCTAGAAGTTCCCCAATAATTTCTCTCTCTCTTTTGTGTGTAGGTGGAGATATCTTGGAGCAAGCCACTAAACAAGGTTTTGTGTGAGATTGTTCTTATCACCCTTGCCTTAATCTATTTTTTTTATCACATTCATTTATATCTTTCTGATTGCATAGTGTTGTTTTGTTTTTTTAGAAACCATTAGCTAGACCGATAGTTTGTTTTCCAGTGATTAGACCTTATCTTTTTGGTCCTCTAGTTGTACAGACGCCAGCACGCCATAGTATCGTCCCAGAACTATGCTTATGTCCTCTAACAAAGAGCTATTTGAGACATAGAGCTGATCCTGAAAAATGACTTGGCTAGTCTCTTCACAAATCTCAAGATTGCAGAGTGATTGAAGGACCTTATAGTCCTCATCATTCTCATCCCGCATCTCCTAACACTTCCTTAAGCTAAGGTAAGTTAGGGCAGCTTGCTGATTTCGACCCTCCATGATGTAGGGCCTTTATGTGGTTGGTCTTTGTCTCTTACAAAAATATACAATATAGTGGAAATAGTAGAACTACAAAGATTCTTAATATAGCATAAAGTTTTTAGTTAACTTTAAAATTATAAAATCACTTTTGGATATGTTCTAGCTAGGAACATTTATAACCATACAAGGATAAAAAGGGCTTAGAAAAAATGTTCAAGCCTAACTAATAAGGCCACACATTAATAAATAATGTGACCTCATCCATGAGACTAGTGTGGAAAAGTTGCAACCTTGTGATGAAACTACTTATGAATGCTTTAATAAGACTATAAGAACACTTAAAATGATAATTTATGGTTGTTTATAGTAGGTTTCAAATTTGTGCAATGACTATACTAATTTGAAATATTTTTAAAATAGTGAAAAAATCTTACATCTTCTCTTTGCAAAAGCAGTTTTTGATGAACCCCATCCATAGTTAAATTTGATAAGCTATCTCATAACAAAAAACTCTCATCTTTTGCCTACTTTGCCAAAATCGCATTATATGAAATTTTCCACTTTTATTACAATATCATAGTTTGAAAAAGATTAAATTCAACAATGTGTGTTTAATTTCATAATTTAGACAATAATAACTAGATGAAATAATGTGGTACAACAAATTCTTAAAAAAAAAATCTCATGCTACATAATGGATACAATATATCAAACTATCATATACAAGTATTCATTAAATGGGGATTGTCATATCAGATAGAGAAACATAGTTTCTAGACAACATATTAGACATGATGGAATACTGCAATATCAGAAAGTACATAAACCTAGCCAAAGTTATGGATAAAGGTGTTGTAGAAGGTGAGGGCTTGCGATTGCATTGAGAGGGTTTGGCATGAAGAGATTAGAAGGACCTTCTTGAAGGTGAATATGTGGCATTGAAGAAGTGTAATAATGAAAGTAATGTAGCAGGCAGGCCAAGGGAATCACTATCACCGAAGTGTCTAAAGTAGCTCCCATGCATCCTCTCCTTCCTATGCTTAAAGGAATGAGGCAAAGTTTAGGGTCACCCAACCCAACACCCACATCACCATCATCTTTCAAGAAGCGATTAGGGCAGAAGCATAAAGGATCTTCCCAAATGCATGGGTTTTGTCCCAATCCCACATGGCTCAGTATTTCATGATTGCCCTTGGGAATGTGGTATCCTGCCAAGTGCTGTCATGCATTGACATGTGAGGAAGGTTGAAGGGAACCATTGGATGCAACCTCAGTACCTCCTTTGCACATGCATTTATGTACTTGAGCCGCTTAAGATCTGACTCGTCTATTAAATGATCTTTACCCACAACTTTGTTGACCTCCTCTACAACTTTCCACATTATCTCTGGCTGCAACATCTCTGCTAATTCCCATTCTATGGTATTTGATGGGTTGTCAACTGCTTGATACGTCAGATGTTCGATTAACTTTTAATTAAGTTATATATTTTTTTCTTTCCAAAGAATTGTGAAAAATAGTTACGAACAAAAAGAGATGAAAATAATTCAACTTTAAACGTTATTACCCCTACTTAAGATTTGATTTCCTCCAAACTTAGCAAGGGAGAGCCATCAGAGAAGTCTTCTACAGAAATCAAGATGTCAAACAAGTCTTTCAATTCTTCTAAAGAGGAACATCCCCACCTCAACCACGACATGTAATCAGAGACACAAATATTATACAAAAGGGACAACACCTTGAACAATGCTTCTACGTGCTCCTCCTCCTCTACTGATCTAGATATTTTTATCCATTGCAGTTGTTCTGTGGGGAGATAAGCGAAAGAGAATGCACTTAGAATCTTCCACTGATCTCCCCATGGAACCACTGCAATGGATAGAAATCCTTTGCTTGAGTAACAGGTGATTTAGGGTTAGGGTTACTAAATGGAAAATGATTGCAGATGTAAAGACAAGTATGGCAAGGGTGGGAAAGATGGGTATGGTGAAATTCGTGAAGGTCACTATGAAATCAATATTGATTTGACCGTGCAGAGTCATGTTTCGAAATCGAAAATAAAAAAATGAAGCATTTCTCCATCTTAAGGAGTGAGGAGGAGTGATGGTTTGATAGAAAATAAGTGGTTCCTCGAGTATTTATAGACTAAGGTTATACATAATCGGCTAAAGAGCCTCAAAATTTCCTATTGAGATTTACATAGATAGGATTATTAGTCATTTATTTGTGATTCTAGTAATTAATTTTTTCATTTTAATTATTTAAATAATTTTTTAATTGTTTATTTATTGATTGATATCTGTTTATTATTTATTGATTTATAAAGGTAATATAACATGTTACAATATAATTTATTTTAGATAGAGATAACAATACTAATATTAGATTGGACACAATATATCAAATTACTATTTGGTAAATTAATAAATACATACAACTCATAGATATCATATATTAATTAGAGCACAATTTATAGAACATATCAACAAATGCCTTAACTATTTATTAATCCATGTGAATGAAAAAATAATCAATTTTTTTGTAACTATATGAGTATTTTTATAAATCGAAACATACACAACTATCTACGATAACAACAATCTAATCACAACTATAAACATACTCATTTTTTTTAATGATCTTCATTGATCGTAATCTCTTTTAACATTTCATTGCACCATAAATAATGCATTCTCTAATACCATATTGTGAAAGAGAGGACAACTCATGCTTTAATATCTATAATATAAATAACAGATTGTATCACTTTCTTGAATCAATAAACACATGTGACTCAAGAGAGAGAAATTCATTATCTATATTTTAAGGGCTCTTATATGATAAGTTTTTAATGCTAGGGTATCTTACATTATCCTTATGTGGTTATACTCCTTATAGATAAAATCAAGTTCAAATTGACCTAAAAGAGATGAGAAATGTACAATAAAATTGACAATATTAAAATTTTCATGGAGTAGTAAAAGTAGTCTTAATTTTTTTGGGCTTAATAATATTTCTGTTATATATTAAATACTTATCCATCATCATCATCTTATGTCTTACTATAAATTCTAAAATGTTATCAATTTTAGGCAACATAATGTGATATGTGTTGTTAAGATTTCTAAAATCCATGCAAGTGTGAGTTCATCCATTAGATTTTTTCATAGGTAGAATAATTCAAATCCATAGTGAGTAGTCAATAGGTCTAATGAATCAAAATTTAAATGGTTTTTGAACTTACCTCTTACCATCAAAGTTACCTTGCAATCCATCTTTCTAATTTTTTGGTTGATGGATTTAGTATCATGCTAAAGAATAATGTTGTACATGATTGTATTAGTAGATATGTTACCAATAATACCATACAAAAATTTCACTATAATCTCTTTGTGTGAACATATTATACTGCATGAAAATGTTCATACATTTTCTTTTTCAAGTTTACCCATTTGAACATTGAAGGAACATATGTGATTCAATGTGTTTCAATCCTTAATTTTTATAGTTTAATAGATAAAGCATTAGATGGATTAGGACAATCATTTAAGGAACAAGAGACTTCTCTAGAATAAGAGCTAACTTTAATAACATATGGAGAACCTCTAAACTCCAATGAAACTCCATAAACACCTAAAAATTTAGCAAGGACTGCACCATTCACAAAAATATCTATAAAATTAAAAAAAATATTGAGATTCAAGAAATAGTTGACAAACAACCATACACCATTATTAAAAATTATGTGATATATAAAATACATAATAAAATATTAATATATTATTAATTTAATTCTATAGCTCTTTCATCTATGTTTACAAGATTCTATTCATAAGCTTCTAGGCAAACTTTTAACTTATTTGGGTTCTCATTTGAAAAGTTATACACAAAGACTATTACCCATGGGTTCCGAAGTAGTGGTATGAGAGACACTTGAAATGTATACTGGTATACATAGCATTTTCACCTTTCCTACACCTCAGTCTTCTATGTTTTCTGCTCTTTCACCACCTATTTTTTCAAATATATATATATATATATATATATAGAGAGAGAGAGAGAGAAAAGGTAATCGTCTTGTGATTAGACACTAGTTAATATAAATGTTGCTTGATACCGCACGTTGGAAAAATGTTTCAACGTTTCATAGTATGGTCCAACAAATTGTAAGCCATGAATGTAGCCTGCGTATTTAGCATGGAAAATGCCTAAAAGACAGTAAACAAAACATTTTTTAAAAGCTAACAAAAATAAAATTGCTACATTATGTTTGTCACTTCAAATAGTAAGTTGCATGCGGTACATTTTCCTATTTAAAGTAAAAGACGTTTTTAAAATATATTTTAGTTTTTTCTTACTTTTTAACGAATTTCCAATTAAATGATTTATGATTAGTATGTTTTAACACATTTTCAATTAACTAGTTTATAATATATATACATGATTAGTATATTTTAACAGATTTTCAATTAATTGGTTTATATAATGAAGATATATTTTTTTAAGGCATCTATTTTTAATTAATTTCTCACATAAAAGTGTAATAGGCATCTCAACAAGGATACATCTCAACATTATATATATATATATATATATATATATTACACTAATAAATATACATGCTAGTAGCATTTGTAGTGCAATGTGGAAGACAATTATTAGGTTTAGGGTTGGGGTTACAATTAAAGTTAGAATTAGGGTTAGGATTATGATTTAAAAATATAATTAGAGTTAAGAATTAGGATACAATTAGGGTTAGAGATAAAATTAGGATTAGGGCTAGGGTTGGGGTTAATGTTAGTATTTGGATTAGGATTAGGGCTAAGATTAGAGTCATAATTAAGATTAAGGATACAATTAGCAATAATGATATGGTTACAATTAGGGTTAGGGTTAGCGGTAAAGTTAATGTTATGGTTAAAATTAGGGTTAGGGTTAATGTTATGGTTACACTTAGGGTAATGGTTATCGTTAAAGTTAGGGTTAGGATTATGATAAATGTTGGGGTTAGGGTTAGGGTTAGGATTAGGATGAAGATTATGATTAGAGATAGAATTAGGGTTATAATTAGCATTAGTGTTAGAATTGGATTTTGGGTTAAAGTTAAGGTTAAGGTTAAGGTGAGAATTAGGATTAGTGTGAGATAGAATTAGGGTTAGGTTATAATTATGGTTATGGTTAGAGTTAGGTTTATGGTTAAGGTTATGGTTATAGTTAGATATAGATATAGGGTTAGGTTTAGGGTTAGGATTATAGTTAGGGTTAAGATTAGGGTTAGGGTTTGGGTTAGGTTTAGAATTAAGATTATGGTTAGGGGTAGGATTAGAGTTAGGGTTAGGTTAGAGATAGGATTAGGATTAGGGTTAGGGTTAGGGTTATGGTTACAATTCCAGATAGGTTTAGGGTTAATATTATAGTTTCAGTTAAGATCAGGGCTATAGTTAAAGATAAAATTAGCAGTAGGTTTTTGGTTAGGATTTAATTTATTGTTAAAGTTAGGGTTATGGTTAGGTTTAAGGTGAGGATTAGGGTAAGGTTTATAGTTATTTTTATTGTTAGACTTAATATTATAGCTAAAATTAAGGTTAAGGTTATTGTTAGGGTAATTGTCATGTATAGGTTAAGGTTTAGGATTAGGTTCAAGATTATGATTAGAGATATAATTAGGCTTACCATTAGTATCAGGGTTGGAATTGAATCTAGGATTGAAATTGGGATTATAATTAGGGTGAGTGTGAAAGATAAAATTAAGGTGAGGCTTAGGATTAGGGTTATCATTTATTAAAATTAGGAAGATCTAGGAGATAGAAGACAAGAACATGAATAATGCATAAGATTGTATTTAGTTGAACCAATGATAATGAGAACAATGCCTTGCTTATATAGTCAAGGATGAGGCAATCCACCTATGAAGTGAATTGACAAGTGTCCCATAAGGTGGTACAAATGAGTAGACAAGTGTCCTATAGGTGTCAACCTTAGGAAAACTTGGAGTGTGCAAACCAACAAGCTCCATGACCAAGTCATCAACCTTGTGTGCCAAGTGTTGAGTGACCTTTGAGGTGAGATGAAAATGCTTCCAACCTTAAAGAGGTAGCTCATAAGGTTTACCATATAACTTGGTAACCTCTAGAGGTCTCAATGGTTACACATTCAGTTAGACAAGAAGTTTTCTAACCTCATACTGACCTAAGTGAGCTTACGTATATGAATAGTAAGTTCATACTAACACCCCCCCTTAAGTGATACTTAAGGAGTAAGATAAACACTAAAGATATGAGTCTCAACAACAAGGCCTCATATGGTACTCATTTTCAATGCAGTCTCTTACAAATGATGGAGAAAGACAAAAAAATCCAATGGGAAAAAACTATCATAAAAAAAAATGCCTTTTCATATTTTCCATTTTTTGTGATTTTGTTGCTCCTCGTATTTCTTTATCCTCAACTTAATTTGGCTCCTTTTGCTGATTCGGCTCCATGCTTAGTTGTGATTTTATTTTTAAAAAATTGAAAGAAATTTGGAGGTGGATTTTTAATCAAAACTCTTTGACACCCCACTTCTTTAATATTTTTTATTTTCCCCTTTCTTTGACACTTTATTTTTGTGCATTATTTTCACACAAGAATGATGGTGAAAAAGGGAACTTTATATATTAGTGTGAAATTACTATCATTGAATAGAGTTTATAAATAAAAGTTCACTCTATTGCAAATTTACACCAATAAAATTTAAATTTACAAAGTTTGGAGAAGTCAAATATTTTAAGAAGTTAGAGAGAGAAAAATAGAAAATAAAACACCGTCACGGGATTGAAAGAACTAGGATATGAAAACCCCATATGACCCCCCTTTTGAAAAATAATCCCACTTTTCCAAAATCATTGCAAGATAAGAAACAACTCCTCTTTTGTAAGTTTTTAACAATGGAAAAATATTGCAGCTCCCCCATACACTTCTCCTTTGCCACATTCATTGAAAAAAACAAATTCATTCTTCTTTTACAAATTTTAGCAATAGCAAAGAATTTCAACCTCCCCCTATCAACCACTGTCCCTTTGTGTAAACTCTACGGATTTAACATGTATTTCACTCTTACAATTAAATGTGAACATAAATAGCAACACATATAAAATAAGACGATTTGACCAAGTCTTTTGCCCAAGAGACATTCCAAGTGGAAAAGTCAAAGGAAGAAGCCATTGGATTATAGAATCCTATTTGACTTCATTGAGTATGTGGAGGATATTTTGGCCTTGGAGAGGGCCACAAATCTAGGAACTCTATTGAAGCAAGTGATAGAGCCTTGTCTTTCTCTGTTGAAATGTTGTGCAAGTCTTTGCTATTTTTGACCATGTCTTTGGCATGTAGGGAGTCCTTGTAGGTTTCAAACACCATGTATGGTGTGATGTCAACCATTTGTGTCATATTTTCAACAAGCTTCTTGTGTATGGCAATAGAGAGGTGTGGAAACTCAAAGTTCTTTGTGGCCAAAGAAAGAGGCCTTGAACGACCTACAAAAGCCTTGCACGACCTCTTGGTGGTGAACCGCCACCTCTCGGGCCTGCAAAAACACTCACAACCTACCCAATCAAGTCATGGCCTATGAATTACTACCTATAAACCCCCAACATGACATGAAAATTGCCCTAGTGGATGAGAAATCATGGGTTGCAAATCATAATTATAGAAGGGCTCAAATAGTCTAAATTTTCATGCCCATAGAGGGTATAGATAAAAGTGCTAGAGCAGAGATTGAAAAATCCATGCCAACACAAATCCAAATGCCACATATTCATACATAAATATGTTGGAACTGCATGGCGATGGCATATAAAATATGCCCAAACCTCTTCAAATGCCTCTGATTGTGGCTTTTGGGAGTCACTTACTCAGTGTAGGTCATGGCTACCCTAGAAGTGAGACACCTAAATGGATAAAAAAAGCCTACAATGGTCAAAGTGACCCTCCAAAAGCTGATCTGAAACCTTTACGCAACTAATTTGAGGGTCTTTGATGAGGGTGAGCCTCAGTCAAAGTGAATCACTACCAATGGACTTTTCTAAATTCCCACCATGCCTTTCTAATTAAATGAGCAAAGATTGATGCCTTTTTGACCATATAATCAAGTGCCTTAAGACTCACGTTACAATTCACACCTCCAAAATGTAGATCAACATGGGTTCTCTTTTGATGGGCTCTCTCTACTGATTGTCAACATTCAAATGAGGTGAATTGGCCTTATTAGAAAAATATCACCTCAATTTCAAATGCCAGTGGATTCCATGGTAGGTGGTTGGGTGCATTTCCCTGTTGTGTGTGTAGGTTTACTCCAAACAACACCTGAAAATTCTTTTACAGCTGTCTAGCCATCTTCCTATGATTACACACATTAATGAAAACAAAACTAAATACAACAAATTTGTTCAACTATGGCTTGTCATATCTCCTCCTAAGCACCGATACCATATTCAAATTAGGAAGATCTAGGAGTTACAAGACAAGCACATGAATAATGCATAAGATTGTATTTAGTTGACCCAATGCTAATGAGAAAAATGCCTTGCTTATATAGGAAACGATGAGTCAATACACCTATGAGGTGAATTGATAAGTGTCCCATAAGGTGGCACAAATGAGTAGACAAGTGTCCTATACGTTTCAACCTTAGGAACACTTGGAGTGTGCAAACCAAAAAATCTACATGACCAAGTCATCAATCTTTTGTGCCAAGTGTTGTGTGACCTTTGAGGTGAGATGGAAATGCTTCCACCCTTAAAGAGGTATCTCATAAGGTTTACCAAATAACTTGGTAACCTCTAGAGGTATCAATGGTTGCGCATTTAGTTAGACAAGAAGTTGTCTAACATCATATTGACCTAAGAGAGCTTAAGTATAGTGTGAATAGTAATTTCACACTAACACCCCCCTTAAGTGATGCTTAGGGATTAGGTTAAACAATAAAGATATGAGTCCCGACAACAAGGCCTGATAAGGTACTCATTTACAGTGCAGTCTTTTACAAATGATGTAGAAAGATAGAAAAACCCAGTGGGCAAAAACTATCCTTTAAGAAAAAGACCTTTTTCATATTTTCCACATTTTGTGATTTTGTTGCTCCTTTTGTTGATTCAACTCGATGCATAGTTGTGATTTTATTTTTAGAAAATTAAAAGAATTTTGGAGGTGGATTTTTAATCACAACTTTTTCACACCCCCTTTTTTAATATTTTTGATTTCTCCCTTTGTTTGGCACTTTATTTTAGTGCATTATTTGCATACAAGAATGGTGGTGAAAAGGGAACTTTATATATTAGTGTGAAATCACCATCATTGAATAGAGTTTGAAAATAAAATTTCACTCTATTACAAATTTATGCCAATAAAATTTTCTTTCACAAAGTATGGAAAAATCAAATATTGTAAGAAGTTAGAGAGATGAAAATAGAAAATAAAATACCCTCATGGGCTGGAAAGAACTAGGAGCTGAAAACTCCATATGACCACCCTTTTGAAAAATAAGGACACTTTGCCAAACTCATTGCAAGATAAAAAATAACTCCTCTTTTGTAAGTTTTTAACAATGGAAAAATATTGCACCTCCCCCATATACTTCTCCTTTGCCACAGTCATTGAAAAAAATAAATCATTCTTCTTTTACAATTTTTTAGCAATAGCAACAAATTTCAACCTCCCCCTATCAACCACTATCCCTTTTTGTAAAATATATAGATATAACATGTATTGCACTATTACAATTAAATGCAAACATAAATAGCATCACATATAAAATAAGATGATTTGATCAAGTCTTTTTCCCGAGAGATATTCCAAGTGGAAAAGTCGATAGAGGAAACCATTGGATTATAGAATACTATTTGACTGTGTTGAGTGCAAGGAGGAGATTGTGTCCTTGGAGAGGGCCACAGATCTAGGAACTCTATTGAAGCAAGTGATAGAGCCTTATCTTTCTTTGTTGAAATTTTGTGCAAGTCTTTGCTATCTTTAACCATGTCTTTGGCATGTAGGGAGTCGTTGTAGGTTTCAAACACCATGGATGGTGTGATGTCAACCATCTATGTCATATTTTCAGCAGGCTTCTTGTGTATGACAATAGAGAGGTGTGGAAACTCAAAGGCCTTTGTGGCTAAAGAAAGAGACCTTGAACGGCCTACAAAAGCGTTGCATGACCTCTCGATGGTGAATCATCACCTCTCAGGCCTGCAAAAAAGATGCACAACCTACCATATCAAGTCTCGACCTATGAATTGCTGCCTATAAACCCCCAATGTGACATACAAATTTCCCCAATGGATGATAAATAATGGGTTGTAGATCATAACAGTACAAGGGATCAAATAGTCTAAATTTGCACGCCAGTAGAGGGCAGAGATCTAAATGCTACAGAAGAGATTGAAAAACCTGTGCCAACACAGATTGAAATGCCACATATTCATGTAGAAATATGTTAGAACTGCATGGCAATGGCTTAGAAAATATGCCCACACCTCTTCTCACGCCTCTGATTGTGAGTTTTAGGAGTCACTTACTTAGTGCAAGTCATGGATAAACTAGAGGTGAGATGCCTTAATCGATAAAATGGACCTACAATGGTCAAAGTGACCCTCCAATAGCTGATTTGATATTATTTGATGAGGGTGAGCCTCAGTCAAAGTGAATCACTACCAATCAATTTTTCTAAATGCCAAACATGCCTCTCTAATTAAATGAGTAGAGATTGATGCCTCTTTGACCATAGAATCAAGTTCCTTAAGACTCGCGTAAGTATTCACACCTCCAAAATGTAGATCAACATGGGTTCTCTTTAGTGGTATCTCTCTACTAATTTTCAACATTCAAGTGAGGTGAATCCACCTCTTTATAAAAATCACTCCTCCATTTCAAATTCCAGTAGATTCTATGGTAGGTAGTGGGGTGGATTTTTCCTTAGCATTATGTGTGTAGGTTGATTCCAAAGAACTCTTGAAAATGCTTTTATAGATGTCTAACCATCTTCCTTCAATTACACACATTAATGGAAATAAAACTAAATACGAGAGATTTGTTCAATTATAGATTGTCGTATCTCCTCCTAAGCTCTAATACCATATTAGAATTAGGAAGATCTAGGAGATAAGAGACAATCACATGAATAATGCATTAGATTGTATTTAGTTGACCCAATGATAATGAGAACAATTCCTTTCTCATATAGGCAAGGATGAGGAAATCCACCTCTGAGGTAAATTGAAAGTGTCCCACAAAGGTGACACAAATGAGTAGACAAGTGTACTATAGGTTTCAACCTTACGAACACTTAGAATGTGCAAACCAACAACCTCCATAACCAAGTCATCAACCTTGCGTGGCAAGTGTTGAGTGACCTTTGAGGTGAGATGGAAATGATTCCAATCTTAAAGAGGTAGCTCATAAGGTTTACTAAATAACTTGGTAACCTCTAGAGGTCTCAATGGTTTCATATTTAGCTAGACAAGAAGTTGTCTAACAACATATTTACCTAAGTGAGCTTAAGTATAGTGTGAATAGTAATTTCACACTAACAACCCCCTTAAGTGATACTTAGGGAGTAAGTTGAACACTAAAGATATGAGTCCCAACAATGAGGCTTGATAAGGCACTCATTTACAATGAAGTTTTTTAGAAATGATGGAGAAAGATAGAAAACCCAATGGGAAAATAATATCCTCCAAAAAAAATACCTTTTCATATTTTACACTTTTTGTGATTTTGTTGCTCCTTTTATTTCTTTATCCTCAACTTAGTTTGGCTCCTTTTGTTGATTCAACTCCATACTTGATGTGAACCCCTACACCTACAATTGCACAAAAACAACAAACAAATCAAGATGTTAGATAAAATGCAAGAAAGAATGAAGGATTCCCCATGAAATCCATCTACTCAAACTTAAACTAGGAAAATGAATAAAAAACTAAATAAATGAAAGTAAAATTCTAATTAACCAAGTAAACTTGTGATCCCATGGGGGAATTCGTGCCAATTGATATGTCGAAATTGGCCCTTTCCCAACTCCTAAATTGCAATGTTGATGTGTGTAGATTGATCAAATCTCCTCAATGACATTTGAGAATAACCTAGCTATGGAATTGTGAAAATGATGAATATGTGGAATGATGTGCACAAAATTAGCTCTCAATGTCAAGAGAGTAACTTTGCATGAGATTTTGGATGAATAATGAGGAGAGAAGCCTCCAATTTATGGATTTGAGTTTGGAAGAAAGAGCAAGATTTGGGAAATGTGGGACTAGCTTTCACCCAATGGTTGAATGCCACTTTTTACCATGTGAATGGTTGATGGTTGTGCAATTTTTGATCAAAGTGCCCATAAATGCATAAATTTGAATTTTGAAAATGTTGAAATGACAAGGTGGAGAGAGAGTCAAATGGAGTTATGACCACTTGGCTCAATGCAAAAGGACTTGTTGGATGAAATAAATTCCTTGTTGGAAGGACTAAGTCCACTTTGAGGGAATATTCCCCTTTTATGCCATGTGAGGGAAAATAGAGATTTAATAAATGAATTAAATCTATTTTCATGTGCAAGTTGCATTCTCTAGAGGATTTTAGTGATGGGGATTAACTTAATCAAGATTTTGATTAATTTAATAAGAGATTAGATGATTTGACAATTTTGACTCAAATTGATGAATTGATTTAAATCAGAATTGAGAGGAAATGATTTTGATTTATTTAACCAAGTGGGAAAATGTTAGATTAAATTAAATAAGGTTTAATTTATTCAATTTAATAAGAGGACTTTAGAGACTTTAATCAAATAAAATGATATATTTAATTAAATAGAAACATAAGGTTAATTAAATTAAATAGATTAATTTAATCAATGGAGGAGAAAGACTTAATCAAATAAATAATGATTTATTAAATTAAGAGATAGAAGATGATGAAAAGTTGAGAGTATGATTTAGGAGGAAATATCATTAGTAATCAAGATCAAGTGTGCCGAACCGAATTTGTATATTTTTCATGTCTACATTTTGCCCTTCTTTGAAGCAATGCACTTGTTGCATTGAATCAAAGAATAAACTGCGGTGATCAAAGTTCAAATTTTCTCAATTTTTTTCAAATGCCTCATCACTGCCATAGCAGAAAGATTATTCTAGTATAATGCCCCCTCAAGAGATCAGACGAAAATTTTGATTTTTTGGATGATCTCGCAAAAAAAAGACGACAAGGTGCCCGATAGGTTAAAAATGCCTCGAAATACCAAGAAACACGTTAAAACGCCAAAAAAAGATGCAAAATGGCCCTCGGTTGGACAAAAATAGGATCAAGGAACCAAAACCCTAGTTACATGGACAAATTAGGTCAAGAAACCCTAATTTTTAAGCTTAAATAGACCTTGAGGGGTCACTTTCAATACATTTCCAATCTTAGCCCTTTGAAAATTTCACACTTTGAGCTCTAAGTCTTGGTCAAAATCATACAACAACAACTTCCCAGGCACATGTCGGAGAGAGTACGAGTGCACCAACAGCCAGTCGGCATAGGACCCGTGGTATGTACCCCTATTTGGCTTTCAATTTTTTCATTTTATGTGCATTAAATAGGATCAAAGTCAATTTGAAGTTGAGCAGCGCTATATAGCACCGTTGAAAATGCTCTGTCAGTGTCACACGATCTTGTATTGGACCGCATATGCAAATAGCGCAGTGCATCTCAGTTTGGAAATTAGGGTTTTCCAGTCAAACTCCGCCGCTTGTGAAATTTCAACCATGCGATGCAATTAGGGATTTAGGGTTTCTCCACAAAGTCGACCGCATATGTGAATAGCATCGTGCAGCCCACTTTGGAACTTAGATTTTTACAAACTTCATCATGGCAGCACAGTTTGCAACTCTCCAAACTGTGCTGCATTTGAAAACAACGTCACATTTTCTATTTTGGATGCGAAAACTCAGTGCGAGATGCAATTTTTTTTCTTTTTCTTGACATGATGGCTTCCCTTGTGCAGGAGGAGATTGATGTACTTCACTCATGGGAGCATAGATGGTCGGTGCTCCGCAGATTGTAGCGTATGCACGAGTTGGTTTAGGAGAAGCTTGGTTCTCTTGGTCTTTGGTATATTGTGTACATCCCTCCTGTTCAGGTGCATTTAGGCATGATGACAGCCTTGGCTCAGTGGTGGCACAGTGAGACTTCCTCGTTATATCTTCCTACTGACAAGGCTACCATTACCCTCAAGGATGTCTGGCGCATCCTTTGATTACCTATGCATGGGGCGAGATTCATCTACGATCCAAATGTTGGTAGGGAGGCTTGCTATGGAGTTATGGAGCTTGATGAGATTCAGTTATCCAATGGGTAGATTGACTTGGAGAGATATCACGGCAATGTACCCATTTATAGGTTGATCATTGCTTCTATCATTTCAGACCTTGTGGAACTTGATCGGCGGGGCTGATACTTTAGTCCCAGTTGGGGACTTGCATGGGAGTAGATGGTCCACCATAGGGAGTGCTTTTCTTGGGGACTAGTATTACTAACATCCTTATACAGGGATCTTCATGAGTTTTCATACCTGGATAACAGGTCCCTCAAGGCCAGAGTTACTTTATTACATGTCTAGGCATGGGAGCAGATCCTAGTGCTTCGCCCAGATGTCACACTAGTTACTCTTGAGATTGATGACCCTACTGTTTGGCGGTATGGTGGGGTATAGATCCACTTTACTCATACTCACACAGGTGATCTTGTACACTAGCGACGAGTTCTTGATGAGATGAGAGAGTTTGTTTGGAGGCCCTAGATGGGAATTGGCCCATGGTACGATGATGTTCAACAATTTTTCTACTCCCGACAGGATAGGTGGATGCAGGGTTGGGAGCATACTATGATCAAGAGATATCTTCCAGATAGGGTGGCTCCATAGTTTGGAGAGATGCAGGATAGGCTCGATGACTAGTATGTGGTGATCTTTGCCCATATGACTAGAGAGACAGCATGGCACTAGTCCATTGTGTCAGTTGAGGTAGTGTTCTCTTCTAGATAGTTGGTGGTCTGGCCGTGGCTGTATGACTAGGGGCTAGCAGATGCAGGGGTTACTCCAACATATAGAGTTTGGTTCAGGCCTCCCCTGAGATTGATAGTTCTTGGTGCAGCAATCCCATGGTGAAGACCCAAAGGTAGGATAGCTAGCAAGGGTAGAGGATAGGGTAGAGGAGGAGGTAGATCACCTACTCATCAGAAATATCCTAGGGATTCAACACAATAGGTGCCTCCCTGAGTAGGGGAGCAAGATGGTCAACTGAGAGCAGTCTCGTAACAGCGACCAATAGTGTTGCCAACGACACAACCAGATCATAGAGATGCACTGATCTAGCAGTTGGAGGGTCAGATTTAGGTGCTGATAGTAGAGAGAGATGAGGCCAGGCAATAGGTTGTGGCAATTATTGTCGAGAGGGATCAGGAGATTGGTTGGCAGAGGAAACTGGAGAGCACATCATCCTCATCTCGAGGATAGTTAGTTTCACTATAGGCATACAGAGAGGTGGTCAGGGAGGTCAAATATTATCGGTAGTACTACATACAGGTAGTGCCAGTAGCAGGCCGAGTGCCAGAGTTCTCCCAGCAGACAGGGATGTGGCTGCCAGAGGACCATAGTGATAGGATAGAGGGTGAGGGGCACAGCCAGTAGGGGTAGCCCTTGATCATAGACAATTTTCCATTTTTGATTCATGGGCTGCATTATTTCCCCTATTGTACCATGTATTTTGATGTATACTTGATCTGATTTTGTATCATGACAGTGTATTTTTTTATCATATATATGACATGATTCACCTTTTATGAATTTTTTTGCAATATATGCTATGCATTTCTTACTTTACTATATGCTATGAGATGTTCTTATTTCTTATTCTCATGCAATGTGATGTATGTTTGTAATTGATGCACTTTATTTTGTATATTTTTCATGCATTTTAATGATGACCCTATGAATGTAATGTATGCTAATGATGGTGTAATGGATGCAAATGGTAATGGATGCTAATGATTATGTATGATGTAATTCTTTCTTAAGATGCTTAGAATAACAAATTTGATATGATGCAATATGCCTTCTTATGCTAATGATCTGGTGGATGTAGAGTGTATGCATTGACGATGTTCTGATTACTATCATCATACCATGTTAGTATGGAAAGAAGATAGAAGAATTTAGAATCAATAAGTTAGTTAGGATGATGGTGATTTGCTTACTAGGATTTGGGATTTTCAAAGGGTCAATTATGTTATGTTTGATATCACACCTAGGTACGATGCATCAAGGTATAAAGAACCAGGATGGCATTATAGCCAGTGTGATGGACTTTGACTTGACAATCAGATAGGATTATTCTTGTTCACACTTAGCATGCATACTTCATTCATGATGTGGTTCAAACACTCTTAACATCTCGGACCAAAACATAGGAAAGAAAGCTTTCCCATGTGGTCAACAAGATATCTAAAACATCCTCTCCACAAACCAAACAAAGTACATATGACTAAGTTATTTTACAAGTGTATCCCACAAGCATAGTAGATAAAAAAGACAATGATATTTTCCCCATTCCTTTCTCTCTAAACTTGTTTTGTTTAGGCATCATCGTGAGGTCCTTGGAATGAGCACAAAATAAGATAAGCCAATAAAAGACCAAATAAAGCAAACAAAACAAGCTAATGTTATTCATACCGCTAGCCAAGACTAAACTACAATGAGATACCTAATGCTTATGTCCATCATGAAAAATATTCATCCTAGGACATGTTGTGATCAAGGTTTTGGTGAGACTAATTGGATGATAAGTTATTGATACTCCGATTTGATTAACTTGCTTGCTTACTGACTTAGGCTTTTGAGACTCTAACAATTAGGGTGTTCACTTTTGAACCTACTAGACTTTCTTCTGACCGACTCACCAAAGGATGAAGGCAATGATTGAATTACTAGGAATGATGAAAGTCACGGGTGAAAGCGAGATGAGATGGATGCACCATTTTGGATTTTTCAGATATTTTGAGGTTGTTTTGGTATTTTCAAGATTTTTTGTGAATGTTTTTGGTATTTTTGAGATTTACAGCGAAGAGACTAACCTATAGACCTATCCTAGGGGTCTCAAGAGCTGATTCGTAGATTATCCTTGCCTACGTTATACATGCAAAGACCATGTAGTTCAACTAATGACAAACTTGATTCAATGATGAGATAAATAGATAGATGGATTGCCCTTTTATTGTGACAGACACCTATGGACTGACCTAAGATGTAATGGGTGTGATCAAAGATCAACCTTGCCTACATTCAAGCTCAAAGATGACATAGTTCAGACAAGGTGGAAGACTAAGAAGACTCAATGATGACATTTTTAAATATTTTCTATGTTTTTTGACATGTTTTTGGGTTTTTTGATGAATTTTCTGAATGTTTTGATTTTATGATGTCTTGGGAATATACACAAATCCTATCTAGTGCCAGCTTCAAGGACAGTCCCCTAGAGTTTAAGCGATAGACTACTTCAATAAAGGTAGGACAAACTGACCTTAAGAATATGCCAAGTAGTACTATGGTGGAATATGATATGTGCATCAGCTCAGGCTATGGTATGGATGTGAGCGGATGGGTGGCTGAAGAATTAATGAAGTGTGATGGAATGGATGAGTGAGTTGTGCAGATCTTGGTGGATGGGAAATGTTTTGTTTACACTTGGTGCCTATTTGCCAGGTTTTCACCAAGGTACTTGTCCAAAGTGCCACCGAAGTGGTTTTCACTAGAGGACAGTTTTTTCTTTACTATTTCTAATCTTTATTTTTATTTTTATTTTATTTTATTTTGTATTTTTTGATTTTTTTGTTGTCGCCTAGATGCTTGTTTGCCAGGTTTTCATCAAGGTGACCATTTTTTTAGGACATTTTCTGATTTTTGTATTTTTGGTTATATACCCTGCAAGTTCTTAGGCATAAAACTTTTTGAGATGGGAGTTGTTCATAGGCTCCTATAGAGGCTTGCCTTCTGGTGTTGCTAATTGATATGCTCCTGATTTATAGCTCGTTGTGATGATGAAAGGTCCTAGTAAGTTGGGCTTGAAGTTTCCTTTTCTCTCTGGATTCGTCACATTCTTTTGGTTCTCTTTCATCACAAGTTCCCTGACTTGGAAGGTGTGTTGCCTGATCTTCTTGTTGTAGCTGCATTTTAGGCGACTCTAATAGACTTGTAGATGGTTGACGGCATCCATGCATTGTTCATCTAGTAAATCCAGCTCATTCAGTCATGAGACCCTATATTATTCATCTATGTTGAGGTTTTACAATGATATTATCAATGATGGGAGCTCGATCTCGATTGGGAGGATGGCTTCTGATCCATAGACAAGGGAAAATGGGGTGGTGCCTATTGCCATGCGGATGCTGATGTGGTAGGCCCATAAGGCAAGATTTAGCTACAAATGCTAGTCACAACTAGAGTCATTAACTATTTTCTTAAGGATTTTTAGAATGGTTTTGTTGGTTGCTTCTGCTTGGCCATTGCCATGTGGGTAATATGAAGTGGAAAAGCAATGTTGTATTTTGAATTTTTCGCACAAGTCACTAACATCTCGATTCTTAAAAGGTGTTATTTTGTCAAAGATAATGGATTGAGGAACACCATATTGGAAAATGAGATAGTTTAGGATGAACTTGGATATTTGGTTTCCAGTGATGTAGGTCATGGGAATTGCTTCGACCCATTTTGTGAAGTACTCCATGGCAGTGATAATGAACTTGTGGCCATTGGATGAGGTGGGTGTGATTTTACCTATGAGATCGAGCCCCCATTTTGAAAAGGGACATGGTGTAACAATAGGATATAGTTCTCGAGCTGGTGCCTTAATAAGGTCTCCATGCTACTGGCACTGTAAACACTTTCTGATAAATTTGTCTACCTCTCTCTCCATTATTGGCCAATAGTACCCAGTTCTTAGTAAATTCTTGGCCAAGGTCATACCACTTGAGTGTGAACCCCAAGTGCCATTATGTACCTCAGTAAAAGAATTCAAGGCTTCCTTAGGTTTTAAGCAACATAATATGGTTTTGTCAATGCTCCTACGGAAGAGAGTTTGTCCTAGGATGACAAAATGTAAGGATCTTTTGATGAAGGTTTGTTTGAGGTTTGGGTTAATGTCGGTAGGGAGGACTCCTAATCTCAGGTAGGTGTAGATGTCATAATACCAAAGATCATTGAGACCAATGATTTCGCACACATATTTTGACTCTAGTACCTCAAAAGTGGGTATGAGAAGCTCCTCTATCAAGAATTCACGTTTCGAGACATTGCGAGGGATATCTAGCAAGGATCCAATTGTTGCCATGGCATCAACTACTCTGTTGTTAGCCCTCGGTATCTTCTCAAAAGTTATATCAATAAATGATTCTTTGAGGCTTTTTACTAACTTCTTGTATGGTGTTAGCTTATCATCCTTAATTTAGTACTCATTGTTGACTTGGTTGATAATAAGTTGTGAATCTCCATAGACCTTTAATGCCATGATTCGCCACTATGTTGTAATCTTGAGACCTATGGTTAAAGCCTCATACTTTGCAATGTTGTCAGTATAGGGGAATGCCAATTTGTAGGATCTAGGTATACAATCCCCCTATGGGGTGATGAATAAAACACCAACTCCTGATCCATGTTGTGTGTGGGAATCGTCGAAGTAGAGTTTCGAATGATCAGCTATGCTGAGACTAAAGATGGACTCGTCTAGAAATTTTGATATGAGCGGATTCTCTGCATAGATGGGAGCTTTTTCCAGCTGGTCTACAATGACTTGTCCTTTGATTTCCTTTCGCTCCACATATTCAATGTCATATTCTGATAATATCATGACCCACTTAGCCATCCTTCCCATGAGCATAGATTTTGATAGTAGATACTTTAGGGGATCTATCTTGGCGATGAATTTGATTTTGTGTGCCAGCATGTAATGTCAAAATTTTTGTGAAGCAAACACTACTGCTAGACAGGATTTTGAAATGAATGAGTAGTTTGACTCATGGCCAACCATTGTTCTATTGATATAATAGATGGCACTTTCAGTCCCATTTTTATCTTGCTTAGCTAAAATATCAGTCAGGGCTACTGATGTTGTTGAGATGTATAAGATCAATGGTTTTCCTGCAATGGGTGGCATTAATACTGGTGGTGTGAGCATATATTATTTGATTTTATGAAATTCCTGATTGCACTTGTCCTCCCACTTGTATGCTACTCTCTTGTGGAGTAGATTTGAATATGAAATTTGTTTGTCTATGAGTTGCGCTACGAACCTCCGGATGGACTAGAGTCTTCCTTGTAATACTCTAAGTTGTTTTAGTGTCCTTGGTGCTTCCATATCGAGGATTTCGTTAACCTTTGTGGGATCAACCTTTATTCCCCTCAATGATACTATGTATCCCAACAGTTTACCCGATTGTACCCCGAAGACACATTTCTTGGGGTTGAGCCTGACCTTTTACTTTTCCAATCTGTTGAAGATGTCACTTAAGGTTTCTATGTGGTTTTGTCTTTTCTTTGATTTAGCCACTATATCATCCATGTAATCTTGATGGTCTTATGTATCATGTCATGGAAGATTAGTGTCATGGCCCTCTGATATGTAGCCCTTGCATCTTTTATCCCAAATGGCATCATATTCCAGCAGTAGGTGCCTCATGCACATGTGAATGCTATCTTATGTTGGTCCTATTTTACAATCATTAGTTGGTTATACCCCAATAATCCATCCATTAGTGATAGAATCTCATGTATGGTTGTCATGTCCACTATCATGTCAATGTTAGGTAGTGGAAAATTATCCTCAAGACATGCTTTGTTGAGGTCTCTAAAGTCTGTGTAGATACAGATGCCCCATTTGGTTTTGAAACTAGTACAAGGTTGGATACCCATTTTGGATAGTCAATCAGGCATATGAATCCAACATCCAGGAGGTTCTATAATTCTACCTTGTCTAGCAAGGCTATCTGGGGATGCATTTTTCTTAAATTTTTTCTTATTGACTTTGCTCCAGGGTAAACAGCCAAATGATGAACCACAACTTTTGGATCAAGACTTGGCATGTCAGCATAGGTCCATGCAAAATTTACCTTCCTTTCCTTTAGAAATGCTGCTAGTAGTTCTTGTTCCTCTGTCAAGAGCAACTCAACATAGAAAGTGATTTGTGGTGCTGTCTCCATTCCCAAGTTGACAGGATTACACTGTTTTGCTAGGAATGCTGATTTTTCTTGATGCAGTGTAGTAGGGGGGAAATTGAATCCTTCATCCTTTGGTGCCTCAGAGAGGTTTTCACAATTGGATGTGTCCTTTATTTTTAATATTTTGCGGTTAGAGAGTGCCACCGTGTGGTTTTCACTCAATAAGTCTGAGCTTATTCTCGTTCTTTTTATTTTGCGATTGAAGGATTCAATCGTCTCCCCGTAATATGCTTGAGTTTCTAATGTGATGTTGAAATCTGCCTTGTGATCCCCACATGGAACTACAACCCTTAGTCCCATGAATTCCGAAAGGGCCTCATCATTTTCTAATGAGTCTAGAACTAGTGGTCCTTGTTGGTCATAGTCGATGAGTTGAGGGTATACTAAGTTAATTTTGTTGGTTGATTGGTTTGACTCATTGGGTGAGGTACTAATCATTAGTGAGGAGGAATCCTCAAAGAGCATGGGAAGGCCTGCTATGGTATCATCATCGTCACTATTGGCACAAACATCGGTTACGTCAAAAGTGAAATTGTCTAGTGGGATACCTATGCATATGGGTGGTCTAAGGGTGGTTGTCGATACTTGAAGAGGACCTAACTACCCTAATGAGAGTACCTCTGCCATGTACGATTATACTCATGGGAGTACATCTGAGGCCAAGGTTCCTCATTCTTCTTTCTGCAATGATGGGCTCCAGTCGTCCATCATTGTTCCTTCCAAGGCTTTCATTTCTATTGTAGCCCATACCAAGCATTATTTATAGCCCTCTATTGGCTTCATCCATAGGTAATATGGGTGTGGGTCCTACATCATGGTATATTGTGCTTGAAATATCTTCCTCACAAAAATTTTCCCAACTTAGGTCTCCCCAATGGCGGAATCTAGAGGGGTCTTCCCTAAGGGTGTCGATCGGTGTTTCAGTTGATCAAGGTTGTCCATGTGACCTAGGAGATTGTGGTAACTCTCATACAACAAATGCACTCTTCTTCATTCTATAGTCTCTGCATTCATTGTCCTGGATCATGAGTTTGATGTCAGATATATCAGGGATGGTGGGTGTCTTTGTCACAAAAGTAGAGGCAAGGTTAGATGGGTCGATGTATGTAGTGGATGGGCCTTAATCATTTTTTGGCACTTGGGGGATTTTATAAAACTTGGCTTCCAATTTTTTGCAGTAGGTGAATGGTTCAAGATCGCCGTGTATAGTGACCTCCTCATTTTGGTACAAGAATTTGATGCATTGGTGATATGTTGAGGCCACTGCTTTCATTCCATGGATCCATGGATGTCCTAGGAGGATGTTATATGGTAGGTCAAGGTCAAGGACCTAACAGGTAGTCTCCATAGTTGTTGGTCCCACTTGGATTGGGATTTTAATAGTGCCCTAAGACACTCTTTCTTGATCATCATAAGCTCTTATAGTGATGATCTTGTTCTTGTTAATGGAATTCTCAGTGAATCCCAAGTTCTTTATAAGTTTGAGAGAGAAAATATTATGGCCTGCACCTCCATCTACCAGGACCCTTTTAACTTTCTTTTTATGGATCAACACTTGTAAGTGAAGTGCATGATTATGAGATGGTTGGGGGGGAATTTTTGATCTAAGAATGTAAGGAGATTCGGGGTAGTGATATTACCAACCATAGCTTGAAATAGTTCTATGTCAAGGGTGGCAGAGATGGTGGATGCCTCTAATGCTTCATCAAGAATTTTCCCATGGGCAACGGAAATTTTTAATAGTTCCATGATGGAGATCTGTGCGGGGGTTCTCTTCAGCTGGTCGATGACACTATAGTCATAGGGAACAAATTTTGTATTTGAAATGGGGGTCTTAGATGGTTGCAGTGCCCCTGTAATGGTTACCTTTCTGCCACGTGTGGTGACTCCACAATCGGTGTTGGCTCCTTTGACATTAATGACCATGGCCATTTCATCTACACATGCGACTATCTCTTCATATACTAGGTTAGCGCTAGCATATTTTTGCTTTCCTTTGTTGTTCCCTTGACTATTTCCTTGATTGTGGTTTGGCATCGTATTTATGTATATTTTAAGATCATGGTTCCCAGCTAGTTGTTCAACATTTATGATCTCGTCTTTGATGAGGTCTTGGATGATATTCTTTAGCCTCATGCAATTTGCAGTCATGTGTCCCTTGATCTCCTGAAAGCCACAGAGGAGGTTTTCATTGTACCATGGCAGTTTAGTCATGGGTTCCGCGTATTGTTCGAAGTTGGAGACTTTGATTATGTTTTCCTTGACCAACTTCTTCATTATGGACTCAATGGATTCCCTAGGAGCTATGAACTTCTGCTTGGGAGGGTATTTGCCTCAAGGAGGTAGTCCTCCTTGATTGCCCAAGTTATTGATTTGGTTGGTGGGAAGCGGTTGTTGTTGTGCTACTACCGCATTAGTTTGCACATTATTGCAATTATGATTTTGTGGCTGGTGATGAGTTTGGATATTTTGTTTAGGATCATTTATGACTACTTTAGCATCGACCACGCCATCGTTTGTGATATTTTTGTTCCTCGACCATGTTCAAGGTTTATTGTGATAATTGTTGGATGGGCAGTTATCTTGTGGTGGAGTAAATGTTGATGTGCCTCCTTGTGCAGTAAAGGCTCTTTTGATGTTGAGTGCCTTTGGGATCAATTGATCGTATGATGTGATGCATTGCATTTTTAAGTAGAATGCAAAGTTTTCATCTAGATTGGATATGATCATGCAAACTTGGTTTTCTTCTGGCATGGTCCACTTGCTTTGATTGGCCTTGGATTGCCATATTTGCAAGAAGGATGCAAATAACTCTCCTTTTCCTTGTTTGCGCGTTGATAGTTCTTCCAAAGTAACATGTGCACCCATGTTGAAAGCATAATTTTTAAGGAATGCTTCCACAATTTCATGGAATGTTTTAATGCCTGTGGGTAGACGAGAAAACCATTCCATGGTAGGACTAGTCAGGCTTTGGGGGAAGAGTTGCATTAGATACATGTCATCATATGCAACCTCCATGCAATGCACTTGGAATTCCCTGACGTGATTTTCAGGGTTTCCCATCCCATTATACTTATCAAATTTGGGGATCTCAAATCCATTTGGGAATGGTACCATTGTGAGACTTCTGTCAAATGGATAAGGGCACAAGTTGCCTACTATTTTGGCTATTTTACCTACTTGGAGGTCCAGCACCTTTTGTGACAGCAGTTTGATTTGCATTGTGACATCATTGTGTGGATCGGGAGGTGGGATGAATGTGTTTTGAGGTGTTTGGGGTGTTTGATTTGTGGGAGGGGTACTAGTGGGATTTTTCTTCAAGCTCTGCTATGCATTCAAGGCTTGTTGATATGCCTACATTTGCATCAACAATGCCTATTGTTGATCTTGCTACTGTTGTTCCAACAAAGCTTGTTGTTGGTCCATTTGTTGTTATTCCCATAAAGCCTATTGTTGGTCAAGTTGTTGCTGCACCAACAAATCTTGTTGTTGGTCAAGCTTCTATTGCACCAACAAAGCTTGTTGTTGGTCGAGCTACTGTTGTGCCAACAAAGCTTGTTGTTTAGCTTGTTTTTGTGCTTGAAAGTCTTGCAAGGCTTGTTGGTATGCTTACTGATGAATTTCTTGCAGTTGTGCTCAGTATTACGATTGTGCCTATTGAGCCTAGTGTTGGGCTTGAGTTTGAGATTTCACTTGTTGGGTTGCTTGTGGAGCTTGTGCGGCTTGTTGGGCTTGTGCAACTTGTGTAGCTTATTGGGTAGCTAGTTGTGCTTGTGCTTGTTGAGCAGCTTGTTGCTCAGCTTGTTGATTTTGTTTAATTACCCTTTGATGATTGGCTTTATGGATGGTTTGGATCATGGTGATGAATGAATTCATCACGTTAGCTTTTGGTGGGATTGGTGGTGGATTCAGAATGGTGCTAACCATTGTGATGGGTGAAAGGGTTGTGTTGGTGGTCGGGGTTTGGGTTGTTGGAGGTGTGGCTGAGATTCTCGGTCCTTGAGAATGTATGTTTTGAGAGATTTGAGTACCTATTGATGTATTGATTGTGGTGGCTTGAGTGTTTGCCACTTGTTGTTGTGATGTTGTCGGCAAAAAGAGAGGATTCAATGTGATGCTCAGATTACCCAGATTTGAGAAACTAGCAGTGGGTAGGGGGGGAAGACCCAATCCAAGAGGTGATGTGCATGTGAGTGGTAATGGAGGAAAATATGGTATGATCCCCGGGATGAAGAATGGGTCAGTGACTCTTGCTGCTCCAAACAAACCACCTTCTCCTTCTGATAGAGAGGTTTGTATGTTTAACGAATAAGCTAGTGTTGCATGGAATGAGGATGAATCTGTGGTATTATGGAAAGTGAGTGGGACGTAAGGGTGTGATGGATTCACCAGGACAGAGTTATTCGGTGTGGTGTTGATAGTTACCTCTTTGTTTTTCACAAGGTGATGCTATTGTAACTCATGAAACATTGCACTTCCCTTGTTTGCAATTAGTGAGGTTGGTGTGATTGTCGATATGGTTTAAGGCATTTCTTGAGTGATATTTGGAGTTGAAATTGGGGATGTTTTTGTAAGAGGCCTTTCCATACTAGTGCCTACATTAAGGTCAGAAGGGAACTAGACCCCTCCTTCCATTAACGTGCATAAGTATTTAAACATGGCATTGACATTTTATGATTCTCTGGATTTTGAACCATTTCCAACATTTTTGATTGTGTCATCCCCAAGTCCTTGTTTGTGATGTCCTCTGCATAGCTTTCCTCTTGAGGATTTTGTGATGTTAGAGAAGAGCTTCTTGAGGGATTGCTTGATCTCGCAAGGTTTACTTCAATGGTTACTTGACCTAGGTCACTGGAAGTTGATATTTCATTGATGTTTTTCATGTTCCTCTTGCATTGTGATCTTGTTTGGACCATAAAATAGGGATCATTTGATTTTAATATTTAGGCCCAAAAGAGAAGAACTAGGGAAGTAAAAGGATCAAAAGGGGTGGTAATGATGATGAGATAAATGGATGAGGTGAATGAGTGAAACCTTTGAAGAAATTTTTAGGGGTTATGCTAAACTTTAGGGCTTGGATTGATTTTTATAGTTTGACTAGGTGTATTAAGTCAAACAAGATTGTGTTTAAGTTGTAAACCCTAGGAAGTTGTGTTATCCTAGGGAAAAATCGCACAAGAGAATGGATTGCCTAAGTGTGTTAATCCAACCAAGGTGATCATGAACTAGTAGACCTTCGGAAGTTGTTTTATCCTAGACGTAAGTTTGTTTGAGAGATTTGACTATTTGGCTAGGTGTGTTAAGCCAAAAAAGAGTGATGTTGATTTAGCCTTTAAGTTTTGCATGAATGATTTTTCTAAAGTTCTCAAAATTTTGTTGATGGGATGAGATTTGATTGATGGAGAGATGGATGAGAGTGAAGAATTTGATCTTAGACCTTGACCTAGACATGACTCTTTTTACAAAACCTCGGTATTGAAGAACATGCTATGCTTCCTATGTGAGAAAAGCAAACCTTTCAAAAAGCTCAGGATTCTGTTGATAATAAAATGCATACAAACTTGGGTTGTTTCTTGAAGCCTTCTTATAGAAATTGTACACTAGTATTTCTTTGACTTCAAGGAGCATTTCAAGACGTTATTCGTGGGCATTTAGAATAATCCTTTTGAATCTTGGTTTTGGGATTTTGAATTTTTGGGAAATCATTTGAGACAACACATGTGGGGTCCAATTTATCTTTTATCTTTCCTTAGTGAATTCCTTTTACCAAAATCACATTCTTGATTATGTTTTGAACTACATGTCTAATGTCCTACTTTCTTTTCATCCCACAAGGTCCATTATGTGGAAATCAAGGAAATTAGGGCAAAAGTTTCCTAGGTTGACCTTAGTGGAAACAAATTATGATTAAAGCCAAGCACTTAGAAACCTCTAAGGATATGATCCCTAGGGAAAGCAAGAGTACTTAGATTTGTCAGAGGATATTTGTTTCCTCCAAGGGGTTTGAAATTCAGATCTCTTTGTGAATGTTTGTTTTTCAATTGTTTTGAGGACCAAACAATGTATTTTTTAATTCCAAGCACATGTACAATCCTAGGATGAAGAGATAATATTTTGTTGGGTTCCCACTTGGATGAATCCAGCTGCGCATATTCAGTATGGATGAATAGATGCTTGACCACACACGCTCCCCCTTATAGTGCACTCACTTCTCAAGTCATCCAAGCATCAATACCCATGAATCTCCCATGGCATACTTTTCATCTCTACAACAGAACCGCATGTATAACATGGGATAGTTTCAAAGGACATGACCTTTTGCACCAACAAAATAGATAAAGATTTGGCCTTTTCTAAACAAGGGTTTTAATTCGGTCTTCCCATTCATGGAGATTGACACATGTGGCAAGATACCCTTGCTTCTCTTCTCGTCGAAGACAACTGTGTGATACTGGCTTTTGTTTTAGTACCCACTTTTATATCTCGACTGGAAATACACATGTCCTTAGTGTGTTACTAGTAGGGTCATTCCCTTGGGTGAGTATTTTTTTCCCGAAAGGCAAGCTTGCTAAGATAAACAAAAGCAAGTAAAAAAATTTGTAGTTTGCTCAACCTTTGTTTAGAAACAAAGGGAGAGCAAACGCAATAAGCCTACTCACACTCGCAAGATGTTTTGTTAAATTTTCAGCCCAAAATGAAGTGTGGAGGTAATATTTTTGACAAATTAATATCACAAAAAGAATTTTGATTCTCAAAGTCGCCATGAGGTGTGAGAGAAGCGCATACATATTTTAGATGATATTAATTTGTGAAAATGATTACAAAACATCAAAAATAGACATGTTCATTTTAATCCTCAAAGAAAAAAATGAGTTCATTTTAAAGAACCAACTTTAAAGTGTGAGAGTTGCCTTGTTCAATTTTTAAACCTTAAAGAAAATCTAGTAGATTGTTTCTAAGGTTTTTTGTAGCTGTTTTTTACAAACTTTTGAAAAAGAAATTTGTTTGTTCTTTTTAAAACCCAAAAGAAAAATTAGTGTTTCTAAGGCATGAAAGTAAACAAATTCCTTTTAAAACAGAATTAGAGATCTTTAAAAAAATTTTAAATAGCACTATAGTGTTTAAAAAAACTTTGTGCATGATGAACATGATGCCATGATGAACCTCATATTTTTATTTATCCCTTATTCTAACCTACAAAATGACAAAAACCAGAGAGTACAAAAACAACAAATAGGTCAATAGTTTAAAAATCTAAAAAATCAAATGGCACATGTTAAAATTTAAATTCTGACTATTTTTTGTGGCGGAGATAGTGGGTGCAGCACAATTTGGAACCGATGTGACACTATATAGCACCACACGTTTGACTAGGTGCGATGCTCTACAGAAACAGAGACTGCGGGTGTGGCAGAGTTTTACACGTGGCGCAATTTGTAACTAAAAAACCGTGGTAGAGTTGGACCAATTTGAATTTTTTTAATTGGGAAAGTAGGTGCGGCACGGTTTGGAAAATAATGCGGTGCAATATAGCACTGTGCCTAAAAATGCAACGCAATATAGAGTCGTGGGACTGGGTGCGGCTAAGTTTGGAACTGTGGATCAGTGGCAGAGTTTGCAAATTCAAAAACTAGGCACGGGAAACAAATGCAACATAGTTTGGAAATGATGCGGTGCAATATGGCACCACACTTGCAAAAGCAGTGCAATATAGAGCCACGAAACTATAACTTGCAAAATAAAATGGAAAAAAATTATAATTTTTTTTGAAAACGTGATAAAAAAAATGCTCAAGCGCTCCTTCTAGTACCAAAATGTAACCCCTAAACCTGCAATTGCACAAAACCAACAAAAAAATCAAGATGTTAGATCAAATGCAAGCAAGAATGAAGGATTCCACATGAAATCCATCTAATCAAACATAAACTAGGAAAATAAAGAACAAACTAAATAAATGAAAGTAAAATCCTAATTAAACAAGTAAACTTGTGATCCCATGGGGGAATTACTGCCAATTGATATGTCGAAAATGGCCCTTTCCCAACTTCTAAATTGCAATGTTGATGTGTGTAGATTAATCAAATCTCCACAATGAGATTTGAGAATAACCTAGCTATGGAATTGTGAAAATGATGAATATGTGGAATGATGTGCACAAAATTAGCTCTCAATGTCAAGAGAGTAACTTTGCATGAGATTGTGGATGAATAATGAGGAGAGAAGCCTCCAATTTATAGATTTGAATTTGGAAGAAAGAGCAAGATTTGGGCAATTTGGGACTAACTTTCACCCAATGGATGAATTCCATGTGTTACCATGTGAATGGTTGATGGTTGTGCAATTTTTGATCAAAGTGCCCATAAATGCATAAATTTGAATTTTCAAAATGTTGAAATGACAAGGTGAAGAGAGAGTCAAATGGAGTTATGGCCACTTGGATCAATGCAAAAGGTCTTGTTGGATGAAATAAATGCCTTGTTGGAAGGACTAAGTCCACTTTGGATTCAAACTCAAACTTGAGGGAATATTCCTCTTTTTATGCCATGTAAGGGAATAGAGATTTAATAATTGAATTAAATCTATTTTCATGTGCAAGTTGCATTCTCTAGAGGATTTTAGTGACGGGGATTAACTTAATCAAGATTTTGATTAATTTAATGAGAGATTAGATAATTTGACAATTTTGACTCAAATTGATGAATTGATTTAAATCAGAATTGAGAGGAAATGATTAATTAAATAAATTATTTTGATTTATTTAACTAAGTGGGAAAATGTTAGATTAAATTAAATAAGGTTTAATTTATTCAATTTAATAAGAGGACTTTAGAGACTTTAATCAAATAAAATGATATATTTAATTAAATAGAAACATAAGGTTAATTAAATTAAATTGATTAATTTAATCAATGGAGGAGAAAGACTTAATCAAATAAATAATGATTTATTAAATTAAGAGACGGAAGATGATGAAAAGTTGAGAGTATGATTTAGGAGGAAATTTCATTAGTAATCAAGATTAAGTGCGCCGAACTGAATTTGTATATTTTCCATGTCTACACTTGGTTGTGATTTTCTTTTTAGAAAATTGAAAGAAATTTGGAGGTGGTTTTTTAATCACAACTCCTTGACACTTGCCTTTTTTAATATATTTTATTTCTCCCTTTGTTTTTCACTTTATTTTAGTGCATTATTTGCGTACAAGAATGATGGTGAAAATGGAAACTTTATATGTGAGTTTGAAATCACCATCACTGAATAGAGTTTAAAAACAAAATTTCACTCTATTGCAAATTTACACCAATAAAATTTGTATTTACAAAGTTTGGAAAAATTAAATATTTTAAGAAGGTAGAGAGAGGAAAGTAAAAAATTAAATGCCCTCATGGGTTTGAAAAAAATAGGAGCTGAAAACCTCATATGACCCCCTTTTGAAAAATAAGCCCACTTTGCCAAACTCATTGGAGGAGAAAAAATAACTCCTCTTTTGTAAATTTTTAACAATGGAAAAATATTGCACCTCCACCATACACTTATCCTTTGCAACATTCATTGAAAAGAAAAAAATCATTCTTATTTTACAATTTTTTAGTAATAGCAAATAATTTCAACCTCACCCTTTAAAACATTGTCCCTTTGTGTAAACTCTACAGATTTAACATGTATTTCACTTTTACAATTAAATGTGAACATAAATAGAAACACATGGAAAATAAGATGATTTGACCAAGTCTTTTCCCCGAGAGACATTCCAAGTGGAAAAGTCGATGCAGGAAGCTATTAGATTGTTGAATCCTATTTGACTTCGTTGAGTGCATGGAGTAGATTGTGGCCTTGGAGAGGGCCACAGATCTGAGAACTCTACTGAAGCAAGTGATAGAGCCATGTCTTTCTCTATTGAAATGTTGTGCAAGTCTTTGCTATATTTGACTATGTCTTTTGAATGTAGGGAGTCATTGCAGGTTTCCAACACCATGAATGGTGTGATGCCAACCATTTGTGACAAATTTTCAGCAAACTTCTTGTGTGCAGTAATAGAGAGGCATGGAAACTCAGAGGTCTTTGTGGCCAAAGAAAAAGGCCTTGAACGACCTCCAAAATCCTTACATGACCTCTTGGTAATGAATCATCACCTCTCCGCCTGCAAAAAGACTCACAACCTACCCAATCAAGTCGTGGCCTATAAATTGTTGCCTATAGACCCCTAATGTGACATGCAAATTGCCCCAGTGGATGAGAAATAATGGGTTGTAAATCATAATAATAGAAGGGCTCAAATAGTCTAAATTATCATGCCAGTAGAGGGCAAAGATCAATATTCTAGAGCAAAGATTGAAAAACCCATGCCAACACAAATCCAAATACCACATATTCATGCACAAATATGTTGGAATTGCATGGTGATGGTGTAGAAAATATGCCCACACCTCTTCTCAAGCCTCTTATTATGACTTTCAAATGTTGCTTATTAGTGTAGGTCATGGCTACCCTAGAGGTGAGATGCCTCAATGGATAAAATCGGCCTACAATGGTCAAAGTGGCCCTCTAATAGCTAATCTAAAGCCTTTACACAGCTGATTCAAGGTTCTTTGATGAGGGTGAGCCTCAGTCAAAGTGAATCACTACCAATAAAATTTTCTAAATTCTAACCATGCCTCTCTAATTAAATGAGCAAAGGATTATGCCTCTTTGACCATAGAATCAAGTTCCTTAAGACTCATGTTACAATTCACACCTCCAAAATGTCTATCAACATAGGTTCTCTTATGATGGGCTCTCTCTGTTGATTTTCGACACTCAAATGAGGTGAATCAACCTCATTAGAAAAATCATGCCTCCATTTCAAATTCTAGTAGATCCTTGGTAGGAGGTGGGGTGGATTTTTTCTTATTTTGTGTGAAGGTTGACTCCAAACAACACCTAAAAATCATTTTACAAATGTCTAACCATCTTCCTACAATTACACACATTAATGGAAACAAAATTAAATACACCAAATTTGTTCAAATATGGCTTGTCATATCTCCTCCTAATTTCTAATAACATATTATAATTAGGAATATCTAGGAGATAGAATACATGCACATGAATAATGCATAAGATTGTATTTAGTTTACCTAATGATAATGAGAACAATGCCTTGCTTATATAGGAAAGGATGAGGCAATCCACCTATGAGGTGAATTGACAAGTGTCCCATAAGGTGACACAAATTAGTATAAAAGTTTCCTATAGGTGTCAACCTTAGGAACACTTGGAGTGTGCAAACTAACAACCTCCATGACCAAGTCATCAACCTTGTGTGCTAAGTGTTCAGTAACCTACCTCCATAACCAAGTCATCAACCTTGTGTGCCAAGTGTTGAGTGACCTTTGAGGTGAGATGGAAAATATTCCAACCTTACAGAGGTAGCTCATAAGGTTTACCAAATAACTTGGTAACCTCTAGAGGTCTCAATGGTTGCACATTCATTTAGACAAGAATTTTTCTAACCTCGTATTGACCTAAGTGAGCTCAAGTGTAGTTTAAATAGTAATTTCACATTAACATCACTAAAGTTAGGGTTAGGGTTATGGTTAAGGTTACTATTATGATTAGGATGAAGATTATGATTAGAGATATAATTGGGATTACCATTAGCATTAGGATTAGAATTAGAGTTAGGGTTAAAGTTAGGGTTAAGTTTAGGATTAGGGTCAGGGTTAGTGGTGGATATAGAATTAGGGTTAGGTTATACTAATGGTTATGGTTATGGTTAGGCTTAGGCTTAAGGTTAGGGTTATAATTAGATATAGACTTAGGGTTATGTTTAGGGTTAAGGTTAGTGTTTGGATTAGATTTAGGGTTAAGATTAGTGTTATGTTTAGGATTTGAGTTAGGTTTATGTTAGAGCAAGGATTAGGGTTAGGTTAATAGTTAAGGTTATAGATAGGGTTATGATTAGGAAAAAATTTAGGATTATGTTTAGGGTGTATGTTATGGTTATAGTTAAGGTTAACATTATGGTTAGGGTTAAGGTTAAGATTAGAGTTATGGTTATTCAATTAGAGATATAGAATTAAGGTTATTGTTAGCATTAAGGTTCGACTTGAATTTAGGATTGGGGAAAGTGTTATGATTAAAGTAAGGGTAAGGTTTATGCTTAGGGTTGGAATTAGATTGAGGGTTGATTTGGGTCTAGGTTTAGGGTTAAGGTTGGGGATAGGGTTAATATTAGGGTCAAGGTTAGATATAGAATAAGGGTTGGGGTTATGATTATTGGTAGAATAAAGATTAGGGTTAGGGTTAGGGTTATGATAGGCATTAAAATTAGTCTTGGTGTTTGTCTTATAGGTAGATATATAATTAAATGAATTAGGCTTTAGGGATAGGATTAGAGATATATTTAAATTTATGGTTAGGGTTAGGATTAGAGATAGATCTAGAATTAGGGTTAGGGTTCAAAATAATGTTAGTGCTAAGGTTGAAATTAGAGTTAGAGTTTGAATTATTACTACTTTTAGGGTTGGATTACAATCAAGGTTAGTGTTAGGGTTAGGGTTAGGGTTAGGGTTAGGGTTAGAGTTAGAGTTAGGGTTAGTGTTAGGGTTAGAAATAGTATTATATTAAAGGATTTCTAAATTAATTCATCTAAATGAATGCTAATACAAATGATAACTCTAAACCAAATTTTAACCATTAACTTAACCATAATAATAATCCTAATTGAACCATAATGTTAACCCTAACCATAATTAAACCCTAACCTTAATTATTAACCTGATTGAGCCACAATCCTAACCCAAATTAAACCCTCATCCTAATGTTTAACCTAAACCTATTTGAATATTAATCTTAACTAAACCCTAACCTTGACCCCATGTTTTATTAGAGAGCCCTAATTTAACACTTACCTTATTGAAATATGAATTTATCTATAATTTAACCCTAGCACTAGGTAAGTGCAAAAAGATGGGTCGTAATTTTGTGGCCAACTTTTTTTTAAAGTTTTGATAGGTCATAACATGCTCGTTTTATGGATTGGTGTGCCAAGCCTAAGGCATGGCCACAACAATCCCATACTCTAAGTGTGTTATAACACACTCACATTATGACCTATTAAAAGAAAAAAAATTAAATTGAATTCATTGTTGCTTGTGACTATGTTTTTTTCTTTCTTGCGACCAAAACCCTTATATTTCATGCTCACATTCTAGGAAGAGATATTTTAGACAATTCTTTGAATCAACGGTTGTTGTTTCATTGTCAGGATGCCACCACATCAATGAGGAGGTCTAAGAGGTAAGTATTTTTTCTTTATTGTTTTAAATTTGTTAGTTTTAGATTGTTTTGATGTTTTGTTTTTAATTTGTAGGAGATGTTAATCAATCTACAAACCCTTCTCAGAATCTTGAACAAGCACAGCAAAAACAAGAGGAATGTAGTCCTCAACAAGCACAACCATAATAATAACAACAACAAAAAAAAAATCCTTATGTTAATCAACCACAACCTCAATCTCCTCCACCAATACCTTAACATTCTCCTAGCACTCAACAAAAATTAATGAGTGAAATTGAGAATACTAAAAAACAAATTGAAGATTTAATTAGGAGGTTGAACGATCCAAACAGTTCAACCAAAGAAATAATGACCTTGGAAAATTCACTAAAAGAAATGTTAAAACATGTAGATTCAATAAACAAATAATTAATTGGTTGGTAGGATAGGAGGTAGGTGGCTAGGTATTATAACAAAGATAAATTATCATATAAAGATGTAAAATATTTAAAAATTACAAAAGGTGATTTGTGCTCATTATTCACTAACCCACGATCAAATGCAAATCTTACACCAAATGTGAAGATGTTTCCTATTCATTAGTGCTACC
This sequence comes from Sequoiadendron giganteum, assembly GCA_007115665.2. Lineage (NCBI taxonomy): Eukaryota > Viridiplantae > Streptophyta > Pinopsida > Cupressales > Cupressaceae > Sequoiadendron > Sequoiadendron giganteum. The sequence goes on from CM021101.1 coordinate 602,740,981, forward strand.
ACCAATAGATTATGAACTTTTATTAGGATAGGTGGTACATGGTTTTTGATTACCCACCATGCGTGATCTCCCATAGTATTTCCTTAGGAAACTATACTGTGAGTTCATCTTGAACAAAATCCCAAATTATTTCAATATGAGGGACTTCTAGGGGAGAGGTGGGGGTTGGCTCAAGATAGACCCTATGCACAGCCAGATACTACATGAAAAGGGAGACAACCTCTCGCTAGGTCGCCTCATGAGAACATTGTTATCCCTTCTGCCGTGAAGGAGAGTGCTACTATAGAGTCTTTGCAGTCCATTAGCTCTTTGACCTAGAGTTTCATCCAACATGACAACCCTATTGTATAGTGCCATCCATGGGAGTCTTTGAGTGGTGGGCTTCGATCCTGTTTGTGTCAATCTTGATGGGTGACTTGTTCATATGACCCCACCGACACTTAGGATGCTGCTACATAGGATCTGTCTACAGCTATGGAGATGGTGAGGGAAATTGAAATTTTGCATGAGGCCTATGGAATTGAAAGTCAGGTAGAAGTTAGTATGTTCATTGAATTTAATTTATTGAATTTTGATTTTGAAATGAAAGATTAACTAATTTAGTTATATTATTTTAATAAAATTATAGGGTCACATTTTTTATACTAGATATACCAACCCTACACCTATTTATTTGTCCACTGCACCTACCACTGAGGTATGTGACTAGTAAACAATTATAAATTTATTACATGTTAATAGCATTTTTTTAGGAATGGTATTTTAATATGTGATTTTGGATGTTGAGTAGGCTAATATTAGAGTTTTTGAGGGAACACCTCCTAGTGCTAGTGGATTTAGTCAAACCTTAATGCAGGTTATAAAATAAAGATTTTAACTAATGAATTGTACTAAATGGATTTGTGTACATAGTTTATATTCATATCGTGATTATGTTGCATTGCACATCTTTAAAATTCAAAGCATTACTTCACATTCCATAACTAATAACTAGATGTTGATAGATGAAAAAATTTCAACTATAATATACTTGTTTAGAAATTCAACATAAGCAGTGATGAAATTAATTCACATAGCATAAGTAATAAGTTGGAGCAGATTCCAATTGAATTTTCTTGTCATGGCATTCCATGAGACAAATTTTTATTGAGGAATATTTTAAAATAGTTCACTTCCTTGTCTATTCTATGTATGCTTGGATGGAATATATGAAAGAATAATAGTAAGAAATAGCATAGACAAGGCAATGTGTTGTTTGAAAAAATGCCTCAAATAAATGCAGTCTCATGGTGATGTCCATCACCATGAGACCCAATTTCTTTGAGGCACTTTTTCAAATATCTCACCACCTTTTCTATGCTACGAAATGTTCCATACATGTCTACCAAAGCATTTTATCAAATAATTCATTTACTTACTGCAATGGATAAAAGCTTAAAAAAGGTGCTTTCTAAAAAACTATGGATGCTTGGAAAAAATTTATCAAAGAATAATAGTAAGCAATAGCATAGACAAGGTAGTGAGTAGTTTGAAAAAATGCCTCGAATAAATATGGTCTCATGTCCATTCCATCACCATGAGACCACATTTCTTTGAGGCATTTCTTCAAAGAGCTCACCACCTTTTATATGATACCACATTTTGCATACATGTGTACCACGTAATTTTATCAAACCACTCACTTCCTTTCTACTATAGCTAAAATCCTAAAATAGGCACTTTCCAACAAACTATGGATGGTTGAAAAAAATTCTATCAAATTATAATAGTAAGCAATAATACCATAGAGAAGGCAATGAATTGTTTGAAAAAATGCCTGAAAGAAATGTGGTCTTATGGTGATAGAATGCCATGACATGTATTTGTTTGTAATGGAAATCCATCACCATGATACCCCATTTCTTTGAGGAATTTATTCAAAAATTTCACTGCCTTCTCCATGCCACCACAATTATCATACATTTCTATGAAATCATTTTCTCAAATGGTTCACTAGCTCAATTCTATGGGTAAAAGCCTAAAAACACATGCTTTCAAACCAAATATGGATAGGGAAAATAGTAAGCATGATAGTCAAAAATATATAGTTTAATAAGTACTCAATTTTTTTTTCATTATCTCATACACTATAAGTCATGGCATGGATCACTATTGTACTTTTCGTGATTGAATAATTTATTGTTCTATTTTTAGTTGTTGCAAGAAGAAGCACCTCCAAATGTTCAAATGGAAATGGAGATCGGTGTTTCATCTACTATAGAATCCTTGATGTCTCTAACAGGGGAGGTATGTGACAAATTAATAATTTTAATTTACATTCGTTGTTATAGATGTTAGAGAAAAATCAAACCATTATTGATTCGTATTTTAATTTTAATTTGGATGGTTTATACAAGGTTTCAACATGCCTCAGAATGGGCATTTGAATATTTTCCTCATGGAGAGTGATCATCAGATGGCAGTAAGTGATTATTTTGTTAAATATATAATTTTTTTAATGTAATTTCTATATATTAATGTCTTTACTTCTTATTGTAACATATAAGACTTGACCAAGAACTAAACCCTAGGAGGAGCACCAGGAGCACTCCTAGACTATAGCATAAATGAGTGACAAACGTATCACCATCTGATCGACAAGTGAAGGGAAAGAGTTTATTTTGATGGTATGGAGAGCGATGAATTATGAGTCTAGAGCCCTTTTTTGTATGCCTATATGGCATTTTTGTACATATTTTGTATTTGATATATTTGACATTGTGATGTAGTCCAAGGTAGGAGGGTCCAGTGAGGGACTGTCCAACCTCACATCTTAGCACAAGTAACACTTAGATCTTATAGATATGGAACATAAGATAAAAAATAATAACATAAAGATAAAAAATATGCAAGAACAAATGACATAGGAATTATCTTGGGAAAACCCTCGAAGGGAAAATTTCAGCCTTCAAACTTCACTCCTCATTATTCTATGATCTCATAACACATTAAATATGCAACTCGAGCTTTATAAATGCTAGGATGCAACCCAGGAATTATGAAAAAATCATGTAATAACAATATTTCATCGATTCTTCCTTTTGCTTCAAGGTTTCTCTGCTTTGCTGATCTTACCGGATCAGAACACCTCATCACTGTGCTTCATGACTAATGTTCTTCACACTTAATCTTTTCCTTCAAAATATTAGAACATTGTTCACACATAGAACTTCATACATCTCGCACATATTCCTTCTTGCTTCCCTTTTTCCATTGTTAATCTCCTCAAAACAATCAATCTTATATATCTACATCCAAGGATAACATCAACTACATGTTGGACCAATAATACATAAAAAGTGTATAAACTGTCAGCCCAAATCCATAAGCAATTATCAATGTACATCAACCAAGCCCGGCCCAAAAATAGTATGGATGCAAAACAACATTCCTCAAACACAAATACCTTAAATAATTAGCCTCAAACATCCACAACACGTTACAATCACCCTGTCGATCAAGAATAGGAAAACATGAACACCCAAAATGAAAACCACCAATTGCAAGCACAAAAAATAATGAAAAATAATAACACAACTAGATCACAATCTAGAAACATCCATGAATCACTAGTGAAGATCCACAACAACTTAGATTGTAACTAGAATCACATCATCTTCCTTCAAGAACACCAACTAAAGCAATCAAATAACTATTAGAACACAAAAACTCATAACTTAATCAAATCTTCATGCAAACCTCTAAAAAGTTTGATGAATAAAATAGAAATGCTCATCAAAAAACCCTTTAATCCATGAATCCTCATCCTCAATATACTAAGCGAGCCATCATACTAAACTTCACTACATTATCTACAACCTCTATAATTGAATTTTTTTTAATCTTCTTGATGTCCTTGCATCAAAATCTCAAGGTTATTTGAAAAGTAAGCCTCTTTACTTTGGGCTAAGTTATGTCAAAATCAATGTTGTCTCCTTGAATTGGTTCGGCGATATGCTCACAAGTACTTGCAACTTCCTCATGATTGGTGGTCTATTCAAGTCCACCATGCAAAATTGCCTGAAGTGTAATTTTGATTCAACGATCTACATACAATCCTTGCACTGCCTCATTGGTCAGCAGTCTGAGCAAGTCTTATCCACAAGTTTCCTCAAGATCAATGTCTATCTCAATCAATTAAAATTTAGCAGGTACTTGCAACTGCATCAAGGTTGGTGGTCTATTCAATTCCACCCTACAAAATTGACTCACATAGAATCTAGATTATGTGATCTACCTACAAGCCTTGCACTGCCTCAATGGTCGGTTGTCTGAGTAATCCTTCTTTGCAAGTTTCCTCAAGATCAATGTCACCCTCAATAAATTAAAAGTTAGTAGGTACTTGCAACTGCCTCAAGGTCAACGGTCTGTTTAAGTCCACCTTGCAAAAATGCCTCAAATGTAATCTAGATTTAGTGATCTACTTGTAGGCCTTGCACTGCCTCACTAGTCGATGATCTAAGCAAGCTAACCCTACAAGTTTCCTCAGGTCCTTCATTTTCTTCTTCAAAATAAAATTTAACACATACTTACATGTTCTAGAAAATTCATGTGACTTCCTTGACTCATCAATATCATTTCCAAATTTCTTCTACAACACTTTTTGATCTATGCATTTCCTTTGCACACCTCAAAATATATTTTCTTCTTTGCATATATTGTTCCTACACTATTCTCTACCTCTGCAATGTAGACTCCCCCTTATCAGTTATGCTTCATAATAGTTCACTACTTTCAAAAGTCTCCTTAAGATCATTGCTTCTTCTTCTGGTTCCACTATCCAATCTAATTCCTCCAAAGGTTCCTCTTCCTCTAGATAAAATAATTCTATATCAACAGGTTATTCTTCATCTACACAAACTATCTTTGCATCCTTTACTACTGCTCTTTCATTATCTTCTCTAGTATTAGATTTTTGATGACATTTAGTGCTTGATTCTTTCTTACTCCAAACCTGAAAATAGGTTCCTTCTCTATCAAATCCTCTTTCACTCCTTTGGTACCCTTCATTTTGATAAGTATTATGACTCTTATCACTTATCCCTCCATAGTTTGAATAAGTGTCCTTGTTCAGATTTGTATCAAGTCTTCTTTCCCTACATCCTGATCCTTCCCTTCCCTCAACATATGAATGCTCCAATCTGTAAAACTTTTTGAACTTATGAGAAACATACTTCCATTTTGATCCATCAATCCATCCATAATTCATCTATATACAATTTTTACTAGGCTTTATCCCTCTCATTTTGTTCCAACACATCTTCTCAGAATGATTCCTTAGTCCACAAAAATTGCAAGAATATAGATCCCAACACAATTCCTTTTCATGTCCATGCCTATTACAATGTGAATAATACATACCTTTTCTTCCCTGATCTGAATTTTTTTAACTTGTAACAACATCCTTACCTCTATCATATCCAAGGCCTTCACTTCTTGCTCTCCTTACCATTACAATTGGTTATATCATTCCTTGATGATTCTTTCCCTGCCCTTTTCCTTTGTATCCCATTCTCTACATGATTTTGAAACCAATACCATCCCCAACAATTACAGGCTTAGTTACATTGTTATCTTCAACTTTACCTTTTGCAACACCACACAAACCATTAGTATCACAAGAAACATCACAAATTTTAGGCTTAGATCTCAGATTCTCATTCTCCTTCTGGCATGCTATAAGTGATTTCTCCAACTGATTAACATGTTCCTTTAGGCTAGATATTTCCTCCTTTTGTAAACTTTTCTCCTTGTTCATCTCTTGCAAACTTTCCTCCAAATCTCTTCTCTTCTTATCAACCTCCTTAAACAACATGAATCCTTCTTCAATCTTATCCAATTTTGGTTCTAGTTCTTCATTTCTACTTCTTTCATTTTCCAATTCTTATTCAAGAGCATCATACTTGTCTTTTCCTAGTTCTTTCATCATCTCCATCAATTCGGAATTATACTTCCTGAGTTCACACAATTCTTCCTCCAAGGTATCTGTTTCACATATCAAGTTCTCTTTTTCCTTCTTTGTTCTTTTCCTAATATTCCCATCTTACAAAAAATTCACAAGTAGATCTTCAACCCACTCCACAACTAGCTTTGAATAGATTTGCAACCAACCAACAAATTCATAACCTGCTCATAGATTCACAACCTTCTTTGATGAATTTGCAACTAGATCTTCAGCCATCTCTAATACCAATTGACACATACCAAAGTAGGATTGTTCAGTTAGGTACTATCCAATCTCACAACTTAGCACAACTAGCACTTAGATCTTATAGATATGAAAATGGAAGCTAACAAATAATCACATAAAGATAACAGATATGCAAGAAAACATGACACAAGAATTATCCTAGGAAAACCCTCAAAGGGAGAAACCCAACCTTCAAAGTTCACTCCTCATTATATTATGATCTCAAAACACATTACATATGCCAATCAAGCTTTACAAATGCTAGGCTGTAGTTCAAGAATTACAAAAAATTGATATAATAAGAATATTTAATCGATTCTTCCTTCTAATTCAAGGATTTTCTGCTCTATTAATCTTACCAGATCAGAACACCTCATCACCATGCTTCATGACTACTGTTCTTTACACTTCATCTCTACCTTCAAAATATTAGAACATTGTTCACACACAAAACTTCGTGCATCTCACATATATGCCTTTCTGCTTCACTTTTTTCTTTATTAATCTCCTCAAAACAATTGTTCTTATATATTTGTATCCAAGGATAACATCAACTACATGTCAGCCCAACAATACATAAAAAGTGTACAAATGGTCAACCCAAATCCATAATCAATTATCAATCCGCATAAACCAAGTTCATCTAGAACATAGTAGGGACCCAAAACAACATGCTTCGAACACAAAATACCTTAAACAATTAGCCTTGAAGATCCACAACATGTTACAATCACCTTCTTGGTCAAGAATAGGACAACATGAACTCCTAGAAGAAAAATCACCAATCATGAGCACAAAAAAGAATGCAAACTAATAACATAGCTAGATCATGATCTAGAAACATCCATGAATCACCATTGAAGATCCACAACAACTCAAATTACTAGAATCACATCATCTTCTTTTAGGAATACCAACTAAAGCAAACGAACAACTGTTAGAAGACAAAAACTCATATTAACTTGATCAAATCTTCATGGGAACCTCTGAAAATTTTGGTGGATAAACTGAACATGCTCATCAACAAACCCTTTAATCCGCAACTCTTCATTGTCAATATACTGATCAAACCATCATACTGGACTTCGCTGCATTATCTACAACCTTTGTAACTAAATGTTCTTTCAATCTTCTGGATGCCCCTACATCACATTGTATGCCTATATGGCATTCTCATAAGCTTATATGGCTATTTTGTACCTATATTTTATACTTATATCATCATATATTGATGTATGCCTACATGGATATTTGGTTAATACAAATTTTTTTTTATTTATGGTGTCCATATTTGCATTATAAATCCATGGTTCAGTAGATATGAGTTACGTGTATTCAAGTGTATACTTTACAACTTACGTGTATACTTTGTGACTTACGTGTATTCCAATGTATACTTTACAACTTATGTGTTTTCATGTGTATACTTTGTATTAATTTATGTATACTATGTATTCATGTGTATATTTCAAGGCTTACATTTTTTTGAGTAGTTGTGCTTACCTTATTAACATGTATACTTATTAATTGGTTAGCCCTTGCATTGATCATTTCTTTCCTTCATGATTTTTCTTGAATATTAATTGATTGATGCTAAATAATTTTATTAGTTGATGCTAAAAAACTTCAATATTTCTAGGAATACTAGTAGAGTTACAAATTCCAAAATTCCACAAATTGAAAAGAAAAGATTAACTGTAAATAAATGCACTGATTATGAATTTCATAATTGATTAAGAATGAGTAAAAATATATCAAGAGATGAGCCTTCTATAATGTCAACTATCAACTAGAAAGTAGGCAAAGCATTCCTAATAGTTTGAAAGTAATAATCCACCCAAAATTTCAATGGGAGAGAAGTGATGCAGAGAAGAGAGGCCTTCAATTACCAATCACAAATTTAACTAATTTCAATAAGCCTTCAATCTCCAAAACCTTAATTAGGGGGATTCCCTTCTCAACTTCACTATTTTCCTTATATGTCTACACACCTAGTTTCTTGGACCTATCTCACAACTCCACTCTCAAACCCATTAAACAATTATATACTCAGACACCCTTTAAGGCATACAAAAACATATCTCAAAAGCTCATATAACTCTTGTGGAACATATCCCTCAAAATTATGCTTCTACAATGTCCCCTTAAGCCAAATAGGCCTAATTTACAAAGAAACTCTCCTCTAAACAATATTCCAACCCAAAATACCTATGGGTAGTCATTTACTATTCTATAAAATCACCAAATCTATAACTTTTAGCCAGTGACCCACTCACTAGGTCCTATTTGTACAAAACTTTCATTTTAGCAAGTTACAAAGGGCTTTACTAAAAATACAACTTCATCAATGCATCAAACATGCTTCAAATGGCCTGCACATGCTTAATCTATAACAAAAAAATTCTTCCCCGAGAGTTTTACTCACCTACCACCTTTTACCATTAAATTTCACTCAAAACATTCAAATTTGACAACTAGGGCATCATGCCCAAACCCCCAAATGACCTATCTTTCTCCCAAAACCTTTCAATTAACTAAATATTACCATATTTGGCCCATTCCACTCAGCTATAGGAGTTACAATCAATGGAATGTGCCATAATCACATTTTTATATCTTGAAAACCTTAAAATTGGAGTTTCAAACCCACCTACAGGGAAAACTCAATAAGATTCTACAACCCAAATGGGAATGTCTCAAAATCAATAAAAATGATAGATAAGACACTTAAAAAACAATTAAAATCAATTTGGAGTCACCATTAGGCCATACAGGTTGTGCAACAAATTACAAAACGAAAGTTACACCACTTTGCAACTTTACATTGCTTGCATTTGATACTTTTTCCACAAAGTGAAAACAAGACACCACAAGATAACAAAGACCAAGAGAGGTTATTATGGAGGGGACCAACACAATCCCATAGGCTCAAATGAAGATTTTTTAAGTGTAACGGTTTTTGAGTAATAGCCTATCAAAGATTGCTTCCCTTTTGCACTTTGGGCCCTTAAGGGATCGATCTAGTTGAACATATATCAGAGTGATTTCGTGTGTTTTGGGTGTGAAAGAGGACCATGCCTAGCATAAAAATATCTATTCAAATGCATTGGAACACTTTGTTTGGTCATATGAGCTGCATAACGAGAGTTGCACCACTTTGCAACTTTCAACTAGTTGCATTTGAGAACTTTTTCCCCAAGTGAAAATTCAACATCAGGAGAAAATGCCTCCGAGATAGAGAAAACCAAGAGAGTTTATTATATAGGATCCCAATGCAATCCCATAGGATTAGATGAGATGTTTCTAAGCATCACAATATCTGAGTTACACCATGTTGAAGTTAATAGCTATTTTGCACTTTTGACCCTTAAGGGATCGATCCTGTTGAACATAGCTAGGAGTGATTTCAACTTGTTTGGGTGTAAAAGAGGGCCATGCCTAATGTAAAAATACCTATTGGGACATATTGGAATACTTTTTTTGGTCACACAAGTTGTAGAATGAGAGTTGCACCACTTTGCAACTTTCAACTACTTGCATTTGACAACTTTTAATCCAAGTGAAAATTTGGCACCATGGGAAAATTCCTCCAAGATAGAAAAAACCAAGATAGGTTATTATATAGGGGTACAATATAATCATATAGGACTAAACGAGAAGTTTCTAAGCACCACAATATCTAAGTAACACCATGCTGATGTTTGTAGCCATTTCGCACTTTGGACCCTTAAGGGATCAATCTGGTTCAACGTAGCTAAGACCAATTCCGTTTATTTGGGTGCAAAAGAGGACCATGCCTAGAATAAACATACCTTTTCAGACATGTTGGAACACTCTGTTTGGTAACATGAGTTGCAGAATGAAAGTTACAGGACTTTGCAACTTTCAACTACTTGCATTTGACAACTTTTTCCCCAAGTGAAAATTTTCCAACATGGGAATATGCCTCTAAGATAACAAAAAATGAGAGATTTTATTGTATATGGGCCCAACGTGATCCCAAAAGATCAGACGAGAAGTTTCTAAGTATTGTGGTATCCAAGTAACACCATGCTGAATTTTGCAGCCATTTTGCTCTTTGGACCCTTAAGGGATTGATCTACTTGAACATAGATCAGAGAGATTCTACTTTTTTGGGTGTGAAAGAGGACCATTCCTAGTGTAAAAATACCTATTCAAACATGTTGGAACATTCCGTTTGGTCACACAAGTTGCAGAATGAAAGTTGCACCACTTTGTAACTTTTAACTACATGCATTTGACAACTTTCTCCCCAAATGAAAATTTTCCACCATGGGAAAATGCCTCTAGGATAGTGAAAACTGAGATATTTTATTGTAGAGGAGACCTACACAATCTAATAAGATTAGAAGAGAACTTTCTAAGTGTCATGGTATCTGAGCAACACCATGCTGAATTTTGCAGCCATTTTGCACTTTAGACCCTTAAGGGATTGATCTGGTTGAACGTAGCTTGGAGCGATTCCATGTGTTTGGGTGTGAAAGAGGACCATTTGTAGTGTAAAAAAAATTCTTTAGACACATTGGAACACTCTATTTGGTCACAGGAGTTGCAAAATGAAAGTTGCACCACTTTGGAAATTTTAACTATTTGCATTTGACAACTTTTTCCCCAAGTAAAAATTTTCCACCACGGAAAAATGCCTCTAAGATAGAAAAAAGTGAGAGAGGTTATTGTATATGGGCTCAGCAAAATCCCACAAGATTATATGAGAAGTTTCTAAGCATAACGATATCCAAGTAACACCATGCTGAAGTTTGCAGCCATTTTGCACTTTGGACCCTTAAGGGATTGATCCAATTGAGTGTAGCTCAGAGCGATTTCATGTGTTTGGGTATGAAAGAGGACTATTCCTAGAATAAATATACCTATTCAAACATGTTGGAACAATCCATTTGGTCACATGAGTTGTAGAACAAAATTTGCATGAATTTGCAACTTTTAACTACTTGCATTTGACAACTTTTTCCCCAAGTGAAAATTTTTGCCACGAGAAAATGCCTCTGAGATAGCAAAAACCAAGAGAGGTTATTGTAGAGAGGCCCAAAAAAATCCCATAGGATTGAAGATGAGAATTTTTTAAGTGTCACAGTATCTGAGTAACACCATGCTAAAGTCTGCAACCATTTTGCCCTTTGGACTGTTAAGGGATCGATCTGGTTGAATGTAGATTAGAGTAATTCCACATGTTTTGGTGTGAAAGAGGACCATTACTAGCATAAAAATACCTATTCAGATGTGTTGGAACACTCAATTTGGTCACACAAGTTGCAGAATGAAAGTTGCACCACTTTGCAACTTTCAACTACTTACATTTGACAACTTTTTCCCCAAGTGAAAATTCACCACCACATGAAAATTCCTCTAAGATAGTGAAAACCGAGAGAGGTTATTGTAGAGGGGATCTACATGATCTCATAGGAATGATTTTTTTTTTCTAAGAATCACGGTATCCCAGTAACACCATGCTAAAATTTGCAGCCATTTTGCCCTTTGGACCCTTAAGGGATCGATTCAGTTGAATGTAGTTCAAAGTGATTTCGTGTGTTTAGGTGTGAAAGAGGACAATTCTTAGCATAAAAATACCTATTCGGATGCATTGGAACACTCGGTCTGGTCACACGAGTTACAAAATGAAAGTTGCATCACTTTACAACTTTACATTTCTTGCAATCGACACTTTTTCCATCAAGTCAAAATTGGACACCACAGAAAAATGACTCTGAGATTAAAAAAAACTGAGAGAGGTTGTTGTAGAGGTGCCCTACGTGATCCCGATTCCTCAAATGGAATTTTTGTAACCAACATAGTATCATGGTAATAGGTCATCGAAGATTGTTTTCCTTTTGCAATTTGGATTGTTAAGGGATTACGTTGCTTGAATTACAAATGTTTGAGGGAAGCAATAAATTTTGATGTAGAGCAAGGAGGAAATCAACCTAGAATAATAATCCAAGCCTTTAGAAACAACTTTGAAACCATTTTAAACATATCTCTCCAAATCTTCACAAATTAACTCAAATTCCCTTGTAGGTTTGCAAACCTAGTTTTTGGACCAAAACTCTTAGAGCCAATCTAAAACCCACTAACCAATTTTATTTTCAGACACCCTTCAACATAGGTCTCTTTAGGCCAACTTTTACAAAATCATGCAACTATTTTGTCTTAGACCTCAATTAGGTCACTTTAACAAAGCATCACCCACTCAAATGCCTTTCCAACCCTAAATATTCATGGAATTTAACTTACTAATCTACAAAACCTCCAAATCCACAACTTTTGATCAAAGAATCATTTCCTATGACACCAAAACATGAAACCCTCACTTTATACCATTCCAAAGGGGTTTATTGAAAAAAATTGTTCCAAGCTTCTGCATAGTAAACCAAGGCCTCAAAGACCTTTAGTTATGTCTACACATGCTTGAAGTTTCACCAAAATTTTCTTCCCCCAAGATTTTCTATGACTTCCCTCCTCTAACCATCAAATTTCACTCAAAATACATAGTTGTACAATTAGGGCATCATGCCTAGGCACTCAACTCACCTTACCTACCCTTCTAAAGCTTCAAACACTTCAATATATGCTTTCTCATGCTAAATCAATCATCTCCCAATGTTTCCTAATATAATTTCACCAAAACCCAACATCAAAACTCTATTTTTAAGCTAAAATTCACCCAATTTCCTATGGGACAACTAAAAACACTACTAAACATTTTTTGTACTCATAAATCTTATTCTTACATCTAATCCTACAATTTTGGACACATTCCACCAAACCATAAAGAGAAAAAATAGTTGGAATGATTCATTTATTCATGTTTGGTCATCAAACCCTTATGGCTGGCTATACATACCCATAGTCAGTAATTTGACAGTAAAATTCTTAAAACTCAATGAATTTCCTTCACTCCAAACCAAAAATGTGGCTAACACCTAGTGCAAGGGCACCAATATTTTTTTTGGAATTTAGGTGTTGAAGTCTTGCTTTGAGTTAAATAATATGATATAGACCATTTTCATGATGTAATAAGCCTATTTTCGGGGTCATTAGATGATTAGAAGGTTTTAGTTGCAAATTGGGAAAAATATGCAAAAGGTATCATTTTTAAATTTTGTAAATGCAAAAAATGCATAATGGGGAAGTTGAATGGTCATGGGAGGTAAAATGTCAATTGAGGAGTTTTTTTTCAATCATTTTATTAATTGAGGGAGTTATTATATGTATGTGGATCTCGAATGAAGGTGAGTGGATGTTTTTGTAAAAGTGTGATCAATAAAAGCTCTGTTTTTTCTTAGCAAATCTATTTTTTTCTCTTTTTTAGTGTTGTAGAAGTCAATTACATAAGGTTGTACTAAAGGGAATAGATTATAATTACTTTTATTTGGGTAGAGAGATGTGTTATCCAGGATTTGGTTTTTTGGCACTAAAAACTAGCTTGTATTGAGTTCTTGGTAGCTGATTTTTTGTATGGGGGTGAAGAAGCCTGAACTTCAAGGTTTTGGAGTCATGAAGTGACTTAAAGGTTCATTATACCTAATGTATATATTGTAGCTTGATGGAATGAGTCCATTAGGTTAGGAATAGGATATATGTTGATTCTTGGAGTAGGGGAGATTGTTTTGGAGTCATGGCATGTAACATTGGTAGTGAAAATAACTGGAAAATGTGCCTCAAACTTACTGACATGAAACTCCTAAAAGAGTGTAATCGGTGAGACATCTAGACTATCTTGTCAATAAGAAGTTTGGTCGTGAAGGTTTGAAATGATCATTTCAGCATGATAAATGGTTGGTCTTGCCGATGAGATCCATTAGTATGACCTGAATAATCGGTGAAAGTTCTTTATCTAGTGGCAAAGGTAGGAGTCTGACCGACAAGTGATGAGCGGTGAGAGTCTTATTGATGGTACTCTGTCATGATAACTTTGGTCCTTGGTAAGACTTGGAAAGATCAAACCAACAATAGTAGTCTCACTGATGGGTGATGATTTGCATGAGTCTTGCCAATGGTTCTTCATCGGTGGGATGTTTGACTTTGGCCTAGCTTTGAGATCTTCCTCTGATGGTTGATGTTCGATCAATGGGGTGTGATCAGAATGAGTTTGGTGATGGTTATTCATTGGTCGGAAACATTAATTTGGTCTACCTTTAAGATCCTCTTTCGATGGTGAATTCATGGTTGAGGATTGCGATCAAATTGAGTCTTGTTGATGAGATGAACAAGCAAGAACTTCATTGATAGAACATGAACTATCAGATGACCTTTTGGAAACTTCCACAAAGGTGTGTAATAATCTTGATGGTTTTTGGTCAGAGATATGTCACCCAAGTTTGATCGATCGAGTGAAAAAATATTGTAGTGTGTGCAATTGTCAAATGAGCAGTTTGCATCTATGAGACACAGACTACTGTCTCATCGATACATGATGGAGTTGAACTAGAAGATGAACACAAACTATTGGTTGAAAGAAAAAATTGACCATGGTTGTGGGATAGATTGTAGGGTGTGCAACTGATCACGGGTTCTAATATTTATTGAATTATATGTTGTATGAGCATTCGAAAAGTAAGACATAATGAAGTGTGTGAATTTCATTGTATGATTTTGGAGAGCATTGTAACAGTGTTGATTTGTACAAGGTTGATAAGGGAAATGTTGTTGTAAATTTTACATCTTAAAGGAGTGTCTATAAATTGTATGTAATTCAATTATTGTAATACAAGTGATCTTTCTTTGGTGTGGTGGGTTTTTCTCTCATAAGGTTTTTCCCACATAGATCTAGTGTCCAATTGTGTATGTATTTATTTCTCTATTCTGGTATTCCTTTCATGTGCATCTTAGTGGACTGTAATTGTAAAATTTAAAGAAATATTTGCATTCTTCTCTAAGTTTTGACATTAGGAGACTTAGTTTCACACCTTTAACTTTCATAACAAGTGGTATCAGAGCCTAGCCAATTGTGTTATCCTTGTGGGTAGGTTGGGTTTTTTGTGTCAATTTTGTTTAGTGGGAGTCTTGTAGAAGTCTAGTAATTTTCAAATTATAGATTGAGATGACAATAGAAAGTACATCAAGAATGATTGAAATTGGGAAATTCAATCGCAACAATTTTGAGTTGTGGAAACTCAAAATGGAAGATCTGTTGGTTGATCGTGACCTATGGGTTGTTGTGTCTAGAATGAAACCACTGACTATGAAGGAAGAAGAATGAGAACTATTAGACCAAAAATCAAAGGGGCTAATAAGGCTCTATTTGGTATAATTTGTTCTTCTAAATGTTCATGAAGAGAAGACAACATCTTCTTTATGTAAAAGACTGGGAGATATTTATCAGGGCAAGTCCTTGGTGAATAAGTTGTTCCTACGGAAGAAGTTTTACATTTTGAAAATTTAGGAAGGAGTGTTTGTTTCTCATCATTTAAATAACTTTAACATGTTGATTGATTAGTTAGCATCTGTGGGTGTGAAGATTGATGATGAAAATAATTGTATGCTATTGTTATGTTCTTTGTTAGATTCTTGGGATCACTTGGTGATGGCTATTGGGAGTACGACATCCACTTTTAATATGGAAGATGTGATTGCTTTTGTGTTATCAGAAGAGATGTGAAGGAAATCATCTGAGATGGAAAAGGTGATTCTTGTTGTTTGAGGTAGATCAAAATAAAAAGGCAAGAAGAAAGATAATAAGTCCAGATCAAAATCAGAAGGGAGATCAAAGTCTCCTGGAAAAAATTCCAAGGTGAAGTGTTGGAACTGTGGGTAGCCTGGTCATGTATGAAAGGATTACAAAGAGGAAAAGAAGAAGAAGAATAACTCTTCCGATAATGATTCTTCTTAGAGTGATGTAGATGCCTTCATTAGAGCCTTGGAAATTCAAGCATCAAATGATGTCTAGTTGATTGATTTTGGAGCATTTTTCCACATCACATATCATAGAGATTAGCTCACAAATTATGAAGAATACGATGGTGGAAAGGTGTATTTGGCAAGTGATTCATCTTTGGAAATTTTTGTATGTGGAAGAGTCAGAATTCAGTTTCCTAATAGAAGAATTAAGGGAATTGATGGCGTAATGCATATACTAGGTCTCAGAATTTAATTTTTGTAAGCAAGATAAATGATGTTGGAGTGCAAGTGTCATTCTTAATGAATGGATATAAAATGACTATATTTTCGATGGTGCTAGCTAGGGGTGCTCAAATTGGTACTCTGTACAAGCTGGACACACTAGCAGTTCAATGTAACAATGTCTCTGCAAAGTCACAAAAGCATGTTCGTAAAGAGAAGAAGAAAAATGTCTCTGATAGTGCAAAATCTATGGAAGTTAAACTTATAGTAGAGAATACTATTCTCTGGCATCAAAGGCTCAGCCACATTGGTGAAAAAGGTTTGAAAGCCTTGAAAAATAAAAACCTAGTTGAGGGGCTTGATGATTGTAACTTGGAATTTGAGTTTTGTGAACATTGTATATATGGAAAACATCATTGTGTTTCATTTTGTTCCAGTCCATATAAATATTCTGGTACACTTGATTACATTCATTCTAATGTGTGTGGTCCAGTGAATGTTCCTTTGTTATTGAAATCTAAATATTATGTTTCTTTTATTGATGATTATTCGAGAAGGGCATTTGTGTATTTTTTAAAAAGTAAATGAAAAGTGTTCAGTCATTTTAAGGAATTTAAAAACCTTGTGGAAAATTAGACTGGAAGAAAAATAGTATTTTAGGATTAACAATGGCAATGAGTTTTGTTCTGATGAGTCTAAAAGGTATTGCAAAGACCATGTGATTAAAAGGCATAAAACTACACATTACACTCCGTAGCAAAATGGAGTTGTTTAAAGGTTGAACAAGACATTGATGGAGAAGGTAAGAAGTATGTTGAGAAATTCTCATCTAGAGCAGGATTTTTTGGCTGAGGCTATGGCTATAGCATGTTAATTGTTGAATTGGTCTCCTCCATCATCACTTGTTGACAAAACCCCAATGGAAGCTTGGTTTGGTAAGAAGCCATCTCTAAGACATTTGTGTCTTTGGCTGTGAAGCATATGTTTATGTGTTGAATGAGAAGAGATATAAATTGGTAAAAAAAGTTGTTAAGTGTATCTTCATTGGCTATGAAATTGGTGTGAAAGGATACAAGCTTTGGAATCCTATGACTGAGAAGGTATTGTATAGCAGAAGTGTAATCTTTTATGAGCTAAAACCTTTTATGTTGGATTTGTGGTCAAAGATGAAAGAACAAGAGGGAAAAAATAATGTTGTTGAAATAACTCTAACTCCATAAAAAGAGGAACAACACATTGATAGTGTACTTAAAACTAAGGAGAGTTCGAGCAGCTGTAAGAGTTCTAAACAAGAAGAAGAACTGCAACCTCAACCTCAACATGTGAGGAGGTCTACATAAGAGAAGAAGAAACCTAATAGGTATGGATTCTCTATGTTGGATTCTAGTTGTTCCTATGCTTTGATTACTAACATTGATGAGCCTAGGACTGTAAAAGAGACAATTGAAATGTCTTATTCAGAATCTTGGTTGGAAGCCATGAATGAATAAATGGCATCATTAAGGAAAATTGATACTTTGGATTTGGTTCCATTTCCTGAAGGTAGAAATATCATGGGCTGAAAATGGGTGTTTAAAAAGAAAATCGGACTAGATGGTTGTGTTGATAAATATAAAGTGAGGTTTGTTGCAAATGGATATTCCTAGGTAGAGGGAACTGATTATGGGGAAATTTTTTCTCCAGTAGCAAAGCTAACATCTATCAGTTTTCTTTTGTCACTTGCAACAACATATGACTGGGAGATTTAATAGATGGATGTGAAGACAAAAATTCTTCATGGTGATCTTGAAGAAGAAATTTATATGTCCCAACTAGAGCACTTTGTGAAAAGAGGTAAAGAAAATCTAGTTTGCAAGTTGAAAAAATCTGTGTATGGATTAAAATAATCTCCTAGAATGTGGTACTAGAAATTTGACACTTTTTTTTTGTCATTGGGATTTGTAAGATCAAAATATGATCATTGTGTGTATTACAATTCTTAGAATGATCGTATTTTAATTATTGCCCTGTATGTGGATGATATGTTATTCATTGGGAATAGTAAGTTTATGATTTCTGATCTAAAATCTTAGTTGTCTGGAAAATTCAAAATGAAAGATTTGGGTGCAACAAGGTATATTCTTGGGATGGAAACAAGGTATATTCTGGGGATGGAAATAAACAAGGAAAAAAGGAGTAGAAAACTTTGAATCAGCCAGAGTAAGTATGTTACCACTGTTCTAGAGAGATTTTTTATGGCTGATTGCAAGAAGCTAGTTGTTCTAGTTTTGCAAGGAATGAAGCTATATGTTGAAGATTGTCAAAAATATCCTACTAAGATGGAGGACATGACTAGGGTACCTTATACAAGTGCACTTGGTAGTTTAATGTATGCAATGGTTTGTACAAGGCCAGACATTGCCTAAATAGTGGGAGTACTTAGTCATTTTAAGGTGAATCCATGAAGGACACATTGGGATGTTGTGAAAATATTTTTTTAGATATTTGAAAGGTACATCTCAGTATGATTTGTGTTATCATGGTAACTCTTCTAAATCAAAGAGATATATCAGCATTCATTGGTATGTGGATTTTGATTGGGCAGGGGACATTGACAATAAAAGATCCACCAGTGGATATATTTTCATGGTGAATGGTGGTGCAGTTAGTTGGATGAGAAAGTGGTAGGTTGTAGTCACTTTTTCCACTATGGAGGCACAATACATGGTAGCTACACATGCCTGTAAAGAAGTAATCTACTTAAATTTTTTGTGTTCTAATATTGGGTTTGATGCAGGGAAGATTACAATTCATTGTCATAGTCAGAGTGCTTATTTGTCTAGAAAAAAATCCTACTTTCCATGCTAGGACAAAAAATATTGATGTGCAATATCACTTTGTACAAGATATGGTGGAGGATTGAAAGGTCTGTTTATAAAAAGTGGATACTTTAGAAACTATTGTAGATACAATGATTAAACCAGTGAGCACAAAAAAGTAGAGGTGGTGTGTCAGTTCGATGGGCCTTGGTGCCAATTAATCTTAGTAGTTCTTGAATGCTCTAGAGGTGTCAGTAAGATCATCGTCAAGTGGGAGATTGTTAGAAAATATGCCTCAAACTTATTGACATGAAACTCTTGAAAGAGAAGAATCGGTGAGAAATTTGGATTGTCTTGCTGACAAGCATCTTGGTCCTAAAGGTTCAAAATGATCATGTCGATGTGACTAATGATCGGTCTTGCTAATGAGATCCATCGGTATGACCTGAACGGTTGATGGAAGTTCTCTATCTCTTGGTGAAGGTAGGATTTTGATCGACAAGTGATGATTGGTGAGAGTCTTGCCGATGATACTCCATTGGGCTAACTTTGGTCCTTGTTAAGACCTAGAAAGATCAAACCTATAGTAGTAGTCTGATTGATGGGTGATGACTGGCATGAGTCTTGATGATGGTTCTTCATTGGTGGGATGTATGACTTTGGCCTAGATTTCAGATCTTCATCTGATGGTTGAAGTTCAATTGATGGGGTGTGTTCAATGTGATTCTAGATGATGGTTCTTCATCCGTGGGAAACATGACTTCATTCTAGCTTTAAGATCCTCTTCTAATTATTAATGCTTGACCAAGGATTGCGATCGACTTGAGTCTTGTTGATGAGATGAACAAGTAGGAACTTCATTGGTAGAAGATGATCATTCAAATGAGCTTTGGAAAACTTCCACCGAGGTGTTTACTTAGCCTGATGGTGTTTGATCAGAGAGACATCACCCAAGTCTGATTGATCGAGTGAAAAAATACTATAGTGTGTGTGATTGTCAAATGAGTAGTTTGGCATTAGTGAGACACAGACTACTATCTCATCGATAAATGGGTGTAGTGGAACTAGAAGATGAGCCAAACTGTTGGTTGAAAGAATGAATCGATCATGGCTATGGGATAAATTGTAGGTTGTGCAACTAATCATGGAATGGAATAGTTATTGAACTGTATTTTGTATGAGCATTAGAATAGTAAGACATAATGAAGTATGTGAATTTCATTGTATGCTTTCGGAGAGAATTGTAAAAATGTTGTTGTTGTACAATTGATATTTGAGGAGATTCTATAACTTGTATGTAATTCAATTACTGTAATACAAGTGATCTTTCTTTGGTGTGGTGGGTTTTTCTCCCGTAAGGGTTTTCTCACATAAATCTAGTGTCCAATTATGTATGTGTTTATTTCTCTATTTTTATATTCCTTTCATGTGCATATAAGTGGACTATAATTGTAAAATTTAAAGATATATTTTCATTCTTCTATGAGTTTTTACATTAGGAGACTTAGTTCTCGCACCTTTAACTTTCCTAACAAAAATGAGTGATTTTGAGTGAAATTCAATGGTTTTAGGGTGAGAATGGATGAAATCCATTGGGGAAATAATTTTTAAGATTATTTTAAGCATTTAAAAACATCCTATGGTATGTTTTGGGTGTTAGTTGTGAGAATTAAGTGTGGGAATAGTTATTTTCAATAAGGCTTTTTGGAAAACCTAGTCTTGAAGGTTTGAAAGTGAGGGTTTAGTGGATTGGTAGCTTGGTGAGTGTTTGGAGCTCTAAATATTATGGAATATTGTGTTTGGTAACCTCAATAAATACTATCCTTTGATTTTGAATGAATTGTAGGTGTTTGGGAAGGTGTCTCTTTGCAAAAGAGGCCTAATTGGCCTAGTTTCCCTTATAGTAAAGTGAGATTTTAAGGTGTTCCTTTAAAAGGAGTCCATATTAATCTTTATATATGTTTATGATTATAGAAAAGGGTATCTAGATCTGTTATTATAGTTTGGAGAATCCATCTAGGCCTATAGATATGTTTGACACTCCCTTGGGAGAGGGCTACTAGCTTGTACAGGTTTGGAGTGGGTTTGTGGCTAAGTATGGTTGTTTGAGGTCTGAGAGTAGTTTAGTTGATATTGTATGAGTATTTTAATCTTGTTAGATTGATTTTTGAAATAATGTGAAGGTCTGAGAACCTTAGTGTGTATTGGAGCCATTGGTGACTTACACCATTGTTGAGTTTTGTGAGTGTTTTGGAGAGCCAGTCAAGAAGTCAGGATTATGATATTGGTACTAATCTATTTGATTGTGCATGTGGCCCACCTAGCTTTTCATCAAAACCTATCTCTACCAATTGGAAAATATTTTAGGACATAATACTTTTGTATTTCCAAGTATAATAGTCTACAATAAAAAAATTCAATCAAACACACAGAACAAGAGAAATTAGGGGATTTTTATTGTTTTTCCTTCACAAAAACATACAAGAACCTCTTCCTTCGAGTTACAAACATATTTAAACCTTAAAAAACCTATGAAAATGGATCTACCTACCCTTTTAATTCCCATGACCATTGGGCTTCTTCAAGTTTACATTTTTCTGCACTTTTTTCATTTTGACAACTTTTCAAATTTTGCAATTTTCCATTGTTTTGACAAATATGCAACATGAACTCCAAAATGACCCCAAAACCAGATAAATTGACTTATCACATTATAAATTGGTCTAATATGACCATATTCAATTTACAAAACTCAAAAAAAAAAACTAACTTAAGACTTCCATGAACCAAATTTGCTTAATAACCTTTGTGCCTTGTGCCAAATTTTAATATTTGAGTAAATCTCATTACAAGTAAATCTCCTTAAAATTAATTAAGTACTCCATTCTCACATATCTTTTGAAATTTCACTCATACATTCAATATTCTCTTATAATTTCTACATCATAGGTGCTCATGATGAGGTTCACTTCAAATGAGTAACTTGAGATTCCCTTGCTAAGCTTCACATGTGATCCCATAATGGCTTCAAATCAGAATTGAGATTTTTCAAGATCATCAAAATAAGGATGTTGCATTGATTTTTTGGCTGAGATTCTCTTTGATGGCTCATAAATTAACATTTTATGCAAGGAGAGACCAATAAATTTTTAGTATTTTACTTACAAATATGCAAAGGAAAATAAGAAAAAGAAAGAGCATCCAACATGAAAATGAAATGAAAATAGATAGAAGAAACTTAAAAACAACAAATCCATACCATTTGGTTCCAACTTAGGAACAAAAAGGAATAAATATTGATTCTTCCATTGAGGATAGGCATGCTAGTCTCTCAACTTAGTCACTCCTAGTCATACATCTTCACTGGGAGTTCTAAGATACCTATTGCACACAACACCTCTCATGAATAAAATAACTTGAAATTTAAGATGCTCTTATAATTTCTACATCATAGGTGCTCATGATAAGGTTAACTTCAAATGAATCTTGAAATTCCCTCGCCAAGCTTCACATGCACTTTTGTTATGGCTTAAAATCATAATTGAAATTTCTCAAGATCATCAAAATAAGGATGTTGCATTTCTTTTCTAGCTGAGATTCTATTGGATGGCTCATAAATCTGCATTTTTCTACAAGGGGACACCAATAAATTTTTAGCAAGCTACTTATAAATAGGAAAATTAAAAGAACATGATAGCATTGACATCAAAAAAATTAATGTGCATACAAGTATAAATTAATAAGAAACAATATGTATACTTAAAAATTACTCCAACAAACCATTTGGATCTACTCTATTCTTTATTGTGTCAAGTATTGCCTCATGGTCAGACTCATGAACCTTCCACAAGGTCTTGTTCAAAGGTCTACCCACATATTTGGTCAAATGAAAATTGGATGCCATGACAAGGTTTGAGTAGTGAAGAATATTATGATGCATGTCAAAGTCCTGAAACAACCAATGTTTAACACTTTTATGTCGGTACCTTCTAAGCCATGTTCCATTAACAACAACTAAGCCTATAGGGTATTCAATTTTTTTTTTATCTATAATTGAGGCCTTGAATTTATTTTTGGCCTCAAAACAACACAAGTAATAGTTCATTCCCTCTTTGTTGTCTTCATCTACAATAACTGCATAAACATGCCCTACATTGATATGTACAATAAATCTCTTCAAATTAGTCAACATTATGAATCCAAGGAAAAGTAAGATAACAATAGAAATGTCAAAAACTAAGCAAGTAGACATATTACCTAGTTGAACTAGATCTTATACATGGTCAAAGTCAATCGATGATTCCATATGTGTTAGTTCTAATGCCATTTGAGGATGATATGTGTGAAATGGGATAAGATAATGTGTCAACCATCTATCAACCCACTCCCTTGACTCACAATCATTCCAAGCATGCATTGTACATGAACAAGAAAAGCATTCCATATTTCATGTATTGATACTCCATGAACCTACATCTGATCTAAGGAAAGAGTGTAGCTCACTCAATCCTATTAGTGTACAACAATCCTCATATGGTGTAATGTTAGTATAATTCATCAACCAAAAATATCTATGAACTAAAGACATACCTTCATTACCTGGACCCATCGAAGCATTGCACCACTCGATGATTGATCTTGCATCTATTAGCTTTGTACTATCATTATACCCCTTTTCATGTTCAGACTCACAAAATTTTCACATATGTTGAACACCTGTGATGATATGCATCCTACTCATCCAATAGAACATGCATGAGTTCTTGAACTTTGTTGCATGGTTATCTTACCATATTATATGTCGACCATTTTCTATGCCCCTCTGAGCCAAATCACTATAGAACATCTGGAAGCATCCTTGCACGAAACCTAGATAATGTGTGTGATCATAACTAATATAAAAGTGATACTCCCTCAATACATTCTTTTGGTCCTATGTACTATCAGCTGCATGAATGAATGTTATGTTCACAAATATTGAAACCTGTGTGGAGTTGTAATATTGTGATTTCACCTCACATTGTGAATGTAGAGTGTAGTCCTTTACAAATTTAACCACTGATACTATGCTACCAATTGGAAAGGTTTCCTTGTATAGCTTGAAATGTGTTTCCATCCATCGAGCTCTATGGGTATTCCTTCCATACTAAGACACTGTATTGTCACAAAAAGTGGACATAAACTGATACAAAAGAATCTTATCAATGACCAAATCACACCTCTTTTTTTGAGACCCATCTTTTGTAATGTATGCCACTGTTTTATACTTCTCAAAATCTGTAATAGTTTATGTCCCACCTCATCTATGCTTTCCATATTTTTACATACTAGCATATGTTGCAAGCCACCACAACACTCACATGAACCATCCAAGCATGTTGTCTTGTAGAATATTTGGCCTTCCTCTATTTCACATCATTTTTTTGATAATAACTCTCTTGATGATGTTGGTGGGGATTCTAAGCCACAATCCTACAAAACATCATTAGTATGCAATTCTAAACATATAGAACGATGAAAATCACAATGGTTAGAGAATTCAATATGTATTCTACAAAAAACATTAGTGCATGTGTGATTTATCTTGACATAAAAAGGTTTAAGAATTTCAAAATATCTTTGAGAAATACTAATTTTAGGATAATCATGTTGAAATTTATGAAAAAATTGGGTTTGAGTCATATCCAAAAAATTCTTTGGATGTGGCTCACAGTTCTAACTATTGATTATACTTCTTACCACATCCCTTTGATTCATAGATGACCTTATGTTATTCTTCCAATAATCTTCAATTAGTTTCCCCAATGCTTCAAAAAAAAAATTATCTTTTCTCGGAAGTCTCCCCGGGAATGCCCATAATTCATTTGAATTAGTGCCCTCAATTATTTCCTACCTTTGAATGGCTCTTGATAAATTTTTTCTGAAAATTCTCATTTGTTCACTCATCCTTTTAATGAGATGAGCTCTCTTTTTTTGAATACTTACCAAAGTCAATATAATGATATGCCAGGTGACATTACTATCCTTTGAGCATGAGGTCTTACCCACACTCTCATAAGCATCCATTAATTCTTCACAATAGTGTTCTCACTTGATGCATTCGATGTTCTCAACCAAAGAGTCTTCATGATGTTTCTATACTTTATACCCCACATCATCTCAACAAATAGTTGACTTGTTTCATTCTCATTTAGCCTTTCAAAGAACGATTTCCAAATATTATCAGCATATCTTCTACAAGTGTGTCCTACGATCTTACCTTCCATGTGCTACAAAATATCCTCATCAATATTAATCAAATACTTTGGCTATACAAAATTCTAGGTGGTGTTCTCCTAGGTACATACTCATCAACATTACAAATTTCATCAATATTTTATTTAGGTGGGCTAGATTATGTACCTTTGTTCATGGGTGGAGTAGAAGACATACCTTGAGGTTCACATGGGGATGATGGCATACCTTCTCCATCAAATCTGAGTGATTATGTACTCTCAACTTAAGATGCCTTGGATGGTGTCCAACCATATTCACTTATGATAGATGGTGTACCTCCATATTCACTTGTGGTAGATGGATTCCCTCCATATTCGCTTGTCCTTAGTGATGTCCCTTCATATTCACTTGCCATAGAGGGTGTCTCCAACTACAATATATGAATCTATCTTACCACAGTGCTTTCACATTTGTGCCTTTTGTGTTGCCAATTCTTGATCTCTTTTTGATAGTTGAGGTTCCTCTTTAGTCAGCTTGTTTTTGTCAATCATATCCAATTTCTTCTTTTCACGATATGTTGCCACTTGTTCTCTCTCCTTTGCTTTGAAGGTTTCATACTCTTTGTTTGTTAGTTTGTTCCTTTTTAATTTCTTTGACATGGCAGATAATCTTACCTATAGCATGGTAATTAGATGAATATTAGTTTTGAAAAAATGTATCCATTCAAATAAATGAAATATATGTCATTCAAGGCTTAAAAAAAAATGCTTACAATCATCCTCTAGAAGAGTATTTCTAACATAGACAAAGATCACATGATTTTTTTGATGGAATTCCTTCAAGAAATGTGGTAATGTGGCATGCCATGATTGCAAGATACATTAAAAATGGAAGCATGGAGAATCCATGTGGTGTAGGGGCACCTAGCTAAGTTTCAATTCTGGTTTTATGATAGTTCATTAGGTGTATTATGTCTTTTTTGTCATGAATAAGGTCTAAAACCCTATTTTGAAGGGTTGTGGTTCTATAAAATGAGAAATTGACTCATTCCACATATTGATAATGCTACCACTTAGTGGAATGAGTCCAAAATGGTAGGAACAGATGTTTGAATGATATTTATGTGTAGGGGAGACGTTGAAAGTGGTTTTGTGTGATGCCCTAGATGGCATTCCTTTATTTTTGATCAAATGTGGTGGTTAGAGGTTGGTGATAGGTGAAACTCTTGGGGGAAGAAACTTTTTAAGGTTAATTAAGTTTATGCAAACAATTTCCAAAGTGTTTGAAGTGTTACATTAGATTGAAAATAGTTTGGGAAGGCATATTTCCAATAAACCATCCCTAAAACAAGCCAAATTAAGGGTTTCATGGTTGGGTGCATTAGTGGGTCTTCCTCTAATTAAAAATGGTGGATATTTAGGTTTTACAACTTTGTACATGACTATCCAAAGGAATTTTGTGTGAGAAGTAACTTGAAAGGGGTGTTCCTTTGCAAAAGTGATCTAATTGAAGGTCTAGGACAACGTAGAAGCACCTATTTGAGGGTTTTGTTCCTAAAGAGTTGTATGAGTTTTTGTGATATGTTGTGTAAGGAAATAGAGGGTGACTGAAAGTTTATTTGATTTATATGTATGAGTTTGAGTAGGGTATAATATTTCATGAGGTTTTGATTACTGCCCTTACTAAATTTTTTGAGTTTTCCTATGAAAGTAATGGCTCTAAGTTGAAATTAATTTTAAATGCACTAAAGAAGGTTGGAGATCAGTTCAAAAAGTGTGTGTATACCTTTTACAAGGAATTTTAAGCTTTGGAAGAGTAGGAGAGGTGAAGTTGAGTGTTTGGAAATGATGCCCTAGTTGACAATATTATGCATTTTAGTGAAAATTGGTGGTTATGAGAAGGAAAGTGTGATAAACACTTGAGGCATATAAATTTTAAGCTTTTTTAAGCTTTTCTAGGTCATTTGGATCATGTTTGATGCTTTGGAAAGATGAGATAGGGTGTGGGAATAAGACTTTAAATAAACCCTATTTTGGGGTTTTGAGACACTAAAAATGCATTTATTCTTATTATCTCTGGTGGTTTTTCTTGAAACTAAGTGGAAAGAAGGATATCAGGTAGTTTTAAATGTTTAAGAAGGCTTCAAGAGTTGGGGAGATGATTAGAGTGATTTTGAGTTGGTGTCCTAGTTGTTTCCTTATGAGTTTTGACCCAAAATGGAGGTTTGAAGTAAGAGTCTAATGAAATAACAGTAGTAAAAGTTGGGAGTTTATTTTTAAACCATGGGAAGGCTATTTATAAGGTGTTACAAGTATTGGTAGAGTGTGGGGTGTTATGGAAGCACAAGTTTTAATAAACCCTCCTTGGTTGTAAGCATATTTAGCTTTAAAGCTAAGTTCTAAGCATTTGGTGAGTAAAATCTTTGTAGCTCCACCCAATATTGTGAGAATGGTCTTTGGGTAGTTGGTATAGTATGTTTGAATTGAAATTAGTGATGGGTAAAAATATTTGAAGGGTGTCTCTTTGGGAAAGTGGCATAAATGGCCTTGTTGTCTTAGCAAAGCAATGCTAGTTTGAGTTGTTTCTTCGAAAAGAGTCTATAGTGGTTTTGACATATGTTTTAGATCTTGGAAAAAGGTATCCAAAAATATTTTTATAGTCTTGATTGGTGAACTGAGGAAAAATATATGAGTGGTAGTCCCCTATGGAAAGACTACTAGCTTGTAGGTTGTTTGGAGTAGTGTTGCTACAAAATGGTTTTTCTTGGTAGTTTGAGTGGTCAAGTTGTGTATGGTTTATTGTCTTAATCTTGTTAGATTCCTTATAAGATTCATGCAAATACCTTAAACCCTTGGAATGGATTGGAGACCTCGGAAGCCTATTCCTTTGATGAGACTTTGTGAGTGTGTTAAGGAGTCACTCAAGCCCTAGTCTTTAATTCTTTAATTCTGCATCAAATTCCATGCAAGAAATGGTGCCTAAAGATTAGGGTTTGGTTAAATGATAGTGCTAAAGGCTTGGAGGCAGTTTGGTTACCATGTGCAGACATACAAACTGAGGGCAATAAGTTGTGAAACTGATGATATTGTGTTATGAAAAGGTGATGTTTCTTTATTTCTATTAAGATGATGATGGTTAAGAAGAATTTGGGCCTAGTAAATGGTGCAAGGGCATCATTTAAAAGTTTTTGTCAATTCAAGGTTTTAAGGTCTAGGCTTTAGGATTTTAGGATTTTGCATAAAATAAGGTCTATGAGACCATTTTCTATTGTAATTAGTCATTCTATATGAATATTAGGTGTTTAGAAGGTCAAGTTTGCAAAAAGTGCAAAATATTGAAAAGTTGTAAAGTTGTCACCAAAAATTGAAAAATTGCCTTGTAAGAGAATACCACCAGTCATAAGCATTCAAAAGTTAGTTTTTGGGAGATGGATAGTTATTTTGGAGGAAAAAATAATAAATAAGGTAAAATCCATGTATGTAAGTTTTATTTTGAAGATTTGGAAGAAGAAACAATTGAAATTTTTTTGATTTTATCAATTTTTTTGTATTTTTCCCTCTTGTTCATACCTGTACAGCCCCGTACAATAAATAATTTCTCAAAAACTTGTTGGATTAATTTTTATTATGAATTAAATTTTTTTTTCAGGAGGTTTGATATTCTAATATCCCATTTGGAGGGATTTTGAGTTGTTTTCCCAAAACTACCTGTGTAAAGTAGAGTTAAGGGTTTGAGTCCTTAAAATGTCAAAATATGTCATTCCACCTACTTTCTACTTTTTTATTTTGATGGAATGGCCAAACAAGATGTTTGGTAGGTGTGGACAATATTTGTGAGTGCAGTGGAGGTCAAATAAGGTATTGGGCATGTTTCCCTAGAGGGGAAAATTGAGTTTTCCAAGTGAAATAGTGAGGTTTTGATATGGAAAATTGAGAATTATGTTTGGTCATTTTGATTTATTGATGAATTGAGTTTTTGAAGGTCAATTGGGTCCTTTTTGAATTGATTGTAGAGTTGTGAGAGGATTGGAAGAAAGACTTTCAATAAAGCCCTAGGTTTTTGCCTAGAAAAGAGGGTTTTGGGGTTTGGTACTTTGGTACTTTGGTGGATGAGTTTATAACAATTAAGTGTAGAATCATAGGTTTTAACACCTGTAGATTGCTTACCAGGTTAATTTTGAGTGATAGTGAAAGTTTAAGATTGAGTTACTTTGCAAAATAGGCCTAATTTGAGGCCTAGTTGGTGTTAGATGCCTAATTTGAGTGAGTTATGACAAAGAAACCTATTGTGTGTTTCGGATATGTTTAAAGGTGCCCCAATGGGTCTTTGAAATGATTAAATTTTTGGTTTGAAAGAAGGTCATTGAGAAGATTTACCCGATTGAGTTGATTTATGATGCTACAAGGAAGTTATGAGAATTGGCTGAGATAGTGTGAATTAGAGATTTTGGAGAATTGATAGTTATTTTTTTGGTTGATTTTTGATATGGCTATTGCAAGACCTCCATTGGTAACATCAGTAAAAGTTTGGAGTCAAGATATTTTTTTTAGTGCTTTATAGAAATTTGGAAACAAGGTGCAAATTGGTGTCTTGGTGAGAATGCTTGATGAGTTGAGTGATTTAGAGTTTTCCAATCATGTTTCTATTTTGAACTAGTCAAGATAATTATGTTCAAGGCATTTTTAGGGTCTGTGGTGAGTTGGTAACCTGATTTGCTAATTTGGTGCCTTTTAGCAAAGTGAAACAAGTTTCAAAGTTGTGGATTTTGGTTGAAAGTTTAAGTGAATCTTGGTTGAAAATTTTGTTGATCTTCTCACTTTGGGATTAGGGTCAGAATTACCCTTGGAGTTTATGGAATTGTGTAGATTCTCTACATCATAAAGCTTTGGAGAGTGGTATGCACATCCACAATAAAGGATTGAGAGAAGATTTTTTTTCTTACTTCCTTAAAAGTTATATATATGTGTATACAAAATGTGGAAGCATACACAAGGTAAGTCAATTGTTAAATAACAAAATTCCTCAAAGAGATGTGGTTTAAAAATGTAATTGGAAAGTGTATAGAATTGTGTAATTTAAAATTTGCATTGACAACCTAAGTTTATAATGGCTAACAAATAATGATCAACATGGAATATGAAAAATAACAAAAATGAAACCAAGCCATAATAGAATGAAAGAAAATGTGTAAAGACTTCACATACCTAGAAAACCAAAGTTTCAAATGGATGAGTTATACCAAATTATGTAGCTTTTTCTTCTTTGTTCTTCAAACTCCTCAACATTTTAACTTCTTAAAAATCTTGTTCCCCTCCAAACTTCAATTGTATATTGCTTTTGAAAGGAATTCAAACTTAAATTGATATTGTATGCCTTTCAATGTGAAAAGTATGATATTTCATGCAAAGGTGGTGGAATGTGAAAAACATGCATGCAAACTTCACAACATCATCAAAAAGCTATGTTTTTTCAGAGCATGCACAGAACCAGGAGAATATGCAGAATGTGTGCCTTGAGATCACGGCTATATTGAGTTTTTTTACCATTTTTACAATAATCCAAAATGCGCTAATGTTATAATGTTCTTGTGTTATAACAAGAGCACATTATTTCTTGCTAAAAAATGGTCACATCTCTACTTCAAAATACACTCGCGTTATGAGAAATTTGATTTTTTTTATAGATTTTTTCTCTCTCTATGTGTATACCCTCTATACCCTAATTATATCTCTCTCCCCTCTACCCTCTATTCTCTATCTCTCTCCCACTCTCTCCCTCTCACTCTCTCTCAAGTCTCTCCCTCATACCCCCTCTCCCTCTCTCAACCCTCTCTCTCTCATTCACTCACTCCTTTTTCTATCTCTCCTCTACCCTTATACCCTATATCCTCTACCCTCAACCCTTAAACCCTAATTCTATTTCTCTCCCCTCTATCCTCTACCCTCTATATCTCTCACATTCCCTCCCCCTCTCTCTCTCAATTCTTTCCCTCCTACCACCTATCCCTCTCTCAACTCTCTCTCTCCCACTTACTCACTCCTTATGTATCTCTCCTCTCTACTGTTAACCCTTATACCCTTTATTCTCTACCCTCAACCCTTAAACCAAAATTCTATCTCTCTCCCATCTATCCTCTCCCCTATATCTCTCTCCCACTCCATCCCTCTCTCTCTCTCTCTTAATTCTATCCCTCCTATCCCCTATCCCTCTCTGAACTCTCTCTCTCTCTCCCCTCTACCCTTAACCCTTATACCCTCTATCCTATACCCTCAACCCTTAAAACCTAATTCTATCTCTCTCCCACTCTCTCCTCCTCTCTCTAAAGTCTCTCCCTCCTCCCCCCTATCCCTCTCTCAAGTCTCTCTCTCACTCACTCACTCATTCTATCTATCTCCCCTCTACCTTCTACCCTTAACCCTTATACCCTCTATCCTCTACAATCAACCCTTAAACCCTAATTCTATTTCTCTCCCCTCTATCCTCTACCTTGTATCTCTCTCCCACTCCCTCCCTCTCTCAAGTCTCTCCCTCCTACTCCCTATCCCTCTCTCAACTCTCTCTCTCTCTCACTCACTTCTTATGTCTCTCTCCCCTCTACCCTTAACCCTTATACCCTCTATCCTATACCCTCAACCCTTTAACCATAATTATATCTCTCTCCCCTCTATCCTCTACCCTCTATCTCTCTCCCACACCCTAACTCTCTCTCTCTCAAGTCTCTCCCTCCTACCCCTATCCCTCTCTCAACCATCTGTCTCTCACTCACTCACTCCTTTTGTCTCTCTACCCTCTACCCTTAACCCTTATACCCTCAATCCTCTACCATGTATCTCTCTCCCACTCGCTCCCTCTCTCTCAAGTCTCTCCCTCCTACCCCCTATCAATCTCTCAACTCTCTCTCTCTCTCAATCCTTCTATCTCTCTCCCCTCTACCCTCTACTCTAAACCCTTATACTCTTTATCCTCTACCCAAAACCCTTAAAACCTAATTCTATATCTCTCCCCTCTACCCTCTACCCTGAACCATTTTACCCTCAACCCCTATACCTTAATTCTATCCTTCTCCCATCTCCCCTCTCCCCTTAACCCTTATACCCTCAACCCTTAACCCCTAATTTTATCTCTCTCCCCTCTACCCTCTACCCTTAACCCTCATACCCTCTACCCTCCACCCTTAAACATTATAACCTCTATCCTCTACCCTTTATCTCTCTCCCACTCCCTCCCTCTCTCTCTCTCTCAAATCTTTCCATCCTACCCCCTCTCTTTCTCTCAAATCTCTCTCTCATTCACTCACTCCTTTTATCTCTCTCCCCTCTCCCCTCTACCTTTAACCCTTATACCCTCTATCCTATAACCTCAACCCTTACTCCATCTTTCTATCTATCTCCCCTCTCCCATCTACCCTTATACCCTTATAACCTCAACCCCTATACCCTAATTCTATTCCTATCCCCTCTACCCTCTATCTATCTCCCACTCCCTCCCTCTCTCTCTCTCTCTCAGATCTCTACCTCCTATGCCCTCTCCCTCTCTCAACTCTCTCTATCATTTACTCACTCCTTTTATCTCTCTCCCCTGTACCCTTTATCCTCTATACTCAACCCTTAAACCCTAATTCTATATATATCCCATCTCTCCTCTATGCTTAACCCTTATACCCTCAACCCCTATACCCTAATTCTATGTCTCTCCACTTTACCCTCTACCATTAACTCTTATACCCTCTATCCTCTACCCTTTATATCTCTCCCTCCTACCCCCTCCCCCTTTCTCAACTCTCACTTTCATTCACTCACACATTCTACCTCTCTCCCCAATACCCTCTACCCTTAATCCCTCAACACTCAACCTTGAACCCTTAAACCCTAATCCCTACACCCCTATACCCTCTAGCCTATACAGTGGACCCTCAACCCTAATGACCCAACCATATATAATCAATCATCTACCCTCATCTTTAAAATCTCAACCCTCTACCCTCTACCCTATAAACCCTTAAACACTCAACCCTAAACCCTAAACCCTCAACCCTTAAACCCTAAACCATTAAAAACTCTACCCTCAATCATCTACCCTCTACCCTCAACCCTAATCCATCAACCCTTAAACCATTAAAGATACACATTAAACTATCTACCCTAATCCCTCAACCATCTTGACCCTTATATCCTAATCCATCAACCCCTATACCCTCTACCTTATACATTTGACCCTCAACCCTAATCACCAAACCCTATACCCTCAACCCTCTACCCTCTACCCTCAACCTTAAACCCCCAACCCTCAAACCTTAAACCATATACCCTCTACCCTCAACCATAATACCTCAACCTTTAAACCCTTAAAAAATCTTAACAAACTCTCTACCCTAATCCCTCAACCCTCTTGAACCTTAATCCATCAACCCCTATACCCCCTACCCTATAAATTGGATGCTCAACCCTAATCCCCAAACACTATAACCTCAGTCCTCTACCATCAACCTTAAACCCTCTACCCTCTACTCTTAAACCCTCTACCCTCTACTCTCAACCCTAATTCTTCAACCCTTAATCCCACTTAGTAAAATCTCTACCCTAATCCCTCAACCCTCTTGACCCTTAATCCCTCAAGCCTTAAACCCTAATCCATCAACCCCTATAACCTCTACCCTATACATTGGACCCTCAAACCTAATCCTCCTACCCTATTCCCTCAACCCTCTACCCTCAACCTTAAACCCCCAACCCTCAATCCTCAACCCTATAGCCTAAACCTTCAACCCTTTTATTTAACCCTAATATCTCAACCCCTATACACTCTATACTATACATTGGACCCTCAACTCTAAACCCCAAACCCTATACCCTCAATCCTATACCCTCAATATTAAACCCTAAACCATTAAACCCTAAAACCTTAAACCCGTAATCCCTTTATCATCAATCCTCTACCCTCTACCATCAACCCTAATTACTCAACCCTTAAACCCTTAAACCCACTTATTAAACTCTCCACCCTAATCCCTCAACCATCTTCACCTTGAATCCCTCAACCCTAATCCCTCAACCCTCTACCCTCAACCTTAAACCCCCAACCTTCAACCCTTAAAACACATACCCTCTACCCTCAACCCAATTCCCTCTACCCTCAAACCTAATCCGTCAACCCTTAAACCCTTAAACCCACTTAGTAAACTATATACCCTAATCCCTTAACCATCTTGACCCTTAATCCCTCAACCCTCAACCCTCAACCCTCAACCCTCAACCTCAACCCTCAACCCTCACCTCAACCCTCAACCCTCAAACCCTAACCCTCGTCCCCAACAACCCTATACCCTCTATCCTATACATTGAACCCTCATCCCTAATGCCCCAAACCTATACCCTCAACCATCTACCCTCAACCTTAAATCCACAACCCTCAACCCTTAAACCATCTACCCTCTACCCTCAACCCTAATTCCTCAACTCTTAAACCCTTAAACACACATAGTAAACTCTCTACCCTAATCCCTTAAACCTCTTGACCCTTAATCCCTCAATCTTTAAAACCTAATCCATCAACCCCTATACCCTCTACCCTATACATTGGACACTCAACCCTAATCCCCCAACCCTATACCCTCAACCCTCTACACTCAACCTTCAACCCCCAACCCTCAACCCTTAAACCATATACTCTCTACCCTCAACCCAATACCCTCTATGCTCAACACTAATCCCTCAACCCTTAAACCCTTAAACCCACTTAGTAAACTCTCTACCCTAATCCCTCAACCCTCTTAACCCTTAATACCCAACCCTTAATCCCCAATCCATCAACCACTATACCCTCTACCTTATACATTGGACCCTAAAACCTAATCCCCCAATCCTATACCCTCAACCCTCTACCCTCGACGTTAAATCCCCAACCCTCAACCCTTAAACCATCTACTCTCTACCCTTAACACAATACCGTCTACCCTCAAACCTAATCCATTAACCCTTAAACCCATTTAGAAAAATCTCTACCCTAATCCATCAACTTTATTGACCCTTATTCCCTCAATCCTCAACCCCCAACTCTCAACCCTCAACCCTAAACCCTCAACCCTTAAACCCTAATCCCTCAACCCATATACCTTCTACCCTATAAATTGGACCCTCAACCCTAATCCTTGAACACTATATCCTCAATCCTCTATCCTCAACCCTTAAACCCTAAACCCTTAAACCCTCTACCCTCTACCCTCAATCATCTACCCCCTACCCTCAACCCTAATTCCTTTACCCTTAAACCCTTAAACCCACTTAGTAAAATCTATACCCTAATCCCTCAACCCTCTTGACCCTTAATCCCTTAACTCTTAAACCCTAATCCCTCAACCCGTATATCCTCTAACCTATACATTGGAAACTCAATCTAAATCACCCAACTCTATACTCTCAATACTCTACCCTCAACCCTAATCACTCAACCCTTAAACCCTTAAACCACTTAACAAACTCTCTACCCTAATCCCTCAACCCTCTACCCTCAACCTTAAACCCTCAACCCACAACCCTTAAGCCGTCTAACCTCTACCCTCTAACCTATAAATTAAACACTCAACCCTTAATCCATAAATCCCCAACCCTCAAACCCTAAACCCTTAACCTTGATACCCTCTACCCTATACATTGTACTCTCAACTCCAATCCTTCAACCATATGTACCCTCAACCCTAATCCCTCAACCTATACCCTCAACCCAATACCCTAATCCCTCAACCCTACAGGTCGTCAATCCTATACCCTCTATTCTCAACCCTCTACCCTATACATTGTATCCTCAACCCTCATATATCTAGGTACATCCCTCCTCTTCTCTCCTTATCTCTATATCAATTCTACCTCCATCTCTATATCCATCCATTACTCCCTCTCTACCCTATCCCCTCAACCCTCAACCCTTAAACCCTAAACCTTGAAACCCTCTACCCTCTACTCTCAACCCTCAACCCAATATACTCTATCCTAAACCCTAATCCATCAACCCTTAAACCCTTAAATCCAAGAAAACTCTCTACCCTAATACCTAAATCCTCAACCCTTAATCCCTCAACCCTTAAACCCTCAACCCTCAACCCTCAACCCTCAACCCCTATACCCTCTACTATATGCATTGGACCTCCAACCCTAATACCTCGACCCTATACCCTATACCCTTAATCCTCTACATGCAACCTTAAACCCTCAATCATCAACCCTCAACCCATAAAACCTAAACCCTTAAAACCTCTACCCTCTACCCTCTACCCTTTACATTAAACCCTCAACCCTCAATTATCAATCCTCAACCCTTAATCCCTCAACCCTCAATCCTTAAACCCTAAACCCTCAACCCTTATACCCTCTACCCTTTACATTGGAACCTCAACCTAATCCTTCAGCCATATACCCTAAAACCTATATTCTAAACCTTCTACCCTCAATCCTAAACCCTTTAACCATAATCCCTTAAACCTTCTACCCTATACCCTCAACCCAATAACCTCTACCATCGACCCTAATACCTCAACCCTCAACCCTTAAACCCTAATATGCTAGAAACCATCAACCCTATAGGTCCTCCACCCTAATCCCTCAACCCTATAACCTCAACCACTATCAGTTCCTCTCTATACATCTCACCTCTCCCTCCCTCCCTCTCTCCTACCCTCTCTAATTGTCTCTATCTACCCTCTCCATCTTTCTACGTACCTCTTTTTCAATCAATCCCTACCACCCTCTCTTTCTCCCTCTATGTATATCTCTCTATCTCCATCCCTCTCTCTCCCACTCCCTCTCTCTCCCTCTCTCTTAGGTCTCTCCATCCCACACCCTCTCTATCTCAGGCCTCTCCCTCTAGAAACCTGCCCAGGTGACTCTCTCTCTCTCTAAGCTCTCTATCTATCCCTCCCACCCTACCTAGATAAGTTCATCTAACTCCACCCCCCTCTTTCTCTCCCTCCCTCAATTCAATCCCTCCCACACCCTCTCCCTCTCTCAGGTCTCTCACTCACACTCCATCTCTCACCCACTACCTCTCTCTCTCACTCCCTCTCACTACCTATCTCTCAAGTCTCTCCCTCGCACCCCCCCTCATAATCTCAATTCTCTCCCTTTGGCACCCTACCTACATAAATATCTCTTTCTCTCTATCTGTCTCCCACCCCCCTCTCTCTCTCTCTTTCTCTCTCTCTATCTCCCTCCCTCCCTCTATCCCTCCCACCCTACCTAGCTAACTCTCTCTCTATATATATATATTAAACTCTCACTTCCACACCCTCTCCCTCTCTCCAAAATATCTCTCTCCCTCCCTCTCCCTCTCCTCCTCCCACCCTACCTAGACAACTCTATCTCTCTCTCTCTCTCTCTCCCTCTCTCTTCAAATTCTCCCTCCATCTAAAGACATACATAAATACATACATACATACATACAATCATAATACATATGTACTTACAATCATACATACATAAAATCATACATGTACATGTTTAGATACACTCTTACATACATATAGGCATACATACAAGCATAAATGTACATACAAACATACAAATATATAAACATACCTTCAATAGAATATAATTTAACATAAAGAAAGACATAACGTGAGCATGTTATACCGTGCTCGCATTATGTCTTGATAGACATGTACTCATAAATGCAAAAAAAAGTCAAAACTAAGATATAACACAAGTGCATTATAACATGCTCACATTATAATGCGTGTGTTTTATATCTTGATTTGGGAATGCTTAAGCCTTGTGATTGGTATTTTCCTTGGAATACCAACCCTAAGGCTTGGAGGGCATTCTCAATGACTAGAGATGTGTTTTTTTAAATTCTACAATATTTCTCATAATTGGGTTCATGCTCACCATCAGGATTGTACATGGTTCAATATTAAAAAAATCAAACATCTAGGTAATGTTAGGTTCTCTCTTAGTTATCCAATGATGTAATTTTTCTCACTTTCTGATAATGTTAAGCCTTCCATCCATAATTTTTTTTGTTTGTATGTCTCTTTTTTGGAAAAAAGCAATGTTTGGTGGTTTTTCATTATAAATTAACCATTCATAGAAATTTAAAATAAATTACATTTTTAGAAACTAGACTCCATTCTACACATTGTAAAAAAAAAATTCAATTAGTTTCCAAAATTTGTAGGGGTAGCACGGCCAAAATTTTGATTTTTAGGAAGTGTCTACTTCGAAAATTAGTAAAAAATCAAATATTCATTTAAAAATTATTAAAAAAATTGTGCATCAACTACATACTATTAGCTCACTTCTAACCATTGCAATTTTAAAATACTAAAAAAAATCACCGTACGAGGATCATACAAGAGTTGCTATGTTATGTTTTTTCTGACAAAAAAAAATACCAATTTGCGTACATTCCTCTTTTCAACCCCTTAATATCAACCATTTTCAAAATAAAATAGTAGTTTAGAAAGTAGACTCAGAGCACTTCGATCCTTTTTTTTGTTCCAACTCAAAATTTTGAGTGGAACTATCCTCAATTTCATGTCCAAGGTTAGTATTTCCTAATTTTAGAAAAAATATTGGCCACATAAGCCCCCTTTTTGGGACCCATCTTTCTGCACTTACCCCACTTATTGAACAAAAACCTAACTTGAATTGAATAATAATCCTAATTGAACTATAATCCTAACCCTAAGTAAACTCTAACCATTATCCTAATTGATCCTTGATTGAACCATGACCCTAATCGACTTCTAATTCTAACTATGAACTATTATTAAATCCAAACCTTGAACCTAACCCTAATCATTACCTTAATTGAACTCTAACCTTAAAATAACCCTAATACTAAGACTAATTTAACATTAACTAAAACCTTATTTGAACTCTAACAACAAGACTTTTCATAAAACCCTTGCCCAATTGAACCCAAATTATAGGTGAATAGTTACCCTAATTAAACCCCAATTGTAAACATTATTGAACCTAAAACCTAAATTTTATTGATTAATAGCCTTAATTGAAATCTAATTATAATTGTAATTGTAATCCAAATTGAACCTTTATAAAAACCTAACCGTAAATCTAAAACCAAAGTAAATCCCAACCCTAACTAAGCCTTAACTCTAACTGTAACCCTAACCCTAGTTGAAGCATAATGCTAACCATAATTGAATCCTAAACTTTATTTAACCCTATTTTTAACCTTAATTGGACCCTAACCCTAACCCTATTTAAAATTCAACCCTAACCCTAATCCCAAGATTTATCATAGAACTGTAACTATAACCCTAACCCTAATTGAACCGTAAAGTAACCCTAAGTGAACAATAACCATAATATCAACCCAACCTTAATTGAATCATAATATTTAATTGAACCCTAATTTAATTTTATCCCTAACCTTAATTGAACTATAACCCTAAATTTTAGAAGCCTAATTGAGCCCTAACTTTGAACTTAATAGAACTTTAACCTAACTTTAATTGAACCTAACTTTGACCATAACTTAACCCTAAACATAATTAGGCCCTAATAATAATTCTAATTTAACCCTATCCCTAAATAAATAATTATATTCAAAACCCCTAATTGAACTATAACCCAAAGCTCAGTTAAGCCCTAATTCAGCCCTAACTCTTACCCTAATAAAACTTTAACCCTAACCCTAATTTAACCATAACCCTAATTAGACCCATAAACTAACCTTAAAACTTACCCTAATTGAACCTTAACCCTAACACTAATTGTACCCTAATAATAACCCTAGTTGAACCGTATACATAACCCAGATCCTAATTGAACCCTAACCCTACATAAATCCTACCCTAATTAAACTATATCTCTGAATGAACCCTAGCCCTAATTTTAACACTAAACCTATCCTAAACCATAATTTTATCCTTGATGAGAATCAATATTGATTTTATAATTATGTTAGTGTTATAATTTTATGAAGATACATGTGGTTAGGTTAGAATTAGAGTTAGAATTGGTTTTAGTCTTATAATTACTATTACTTTTATATAAATGTTTAATAATGTTAACTTAAGATTTTAAATACTAGAGTTAGATTAGAATTAGAGTTAGGGGTAAGATGAGAATCAATTTTACTATTACAATTTTATAAATATTTTAAAAAGATGTGTATGTCATAATTAGTGTTAATTTTAGGGCTAGAGTTAGGCATAGGGTTAGAGTTAGGCTTGGAATCAAATTTTTTTATTAGGGGTAAAATAGGTTTTGATGGGGCCTCAAAACCCAATATAAATAGGTTTTACAGGGACCTGAAAACCAAACAAAGAGAGAGATGCATAAAGAAAAAGACATAGAACAACAACAGCCTAAACAACAACATCCATAAAAAGAATGAAAAGACTAAACAAGTTGTACAAAACAAGAAAAGAATGAGCTGAAAACCCAATTACAAATACGTTTTCATAGGGACCTAAAACCCTTAGATAAATTTTAACATCACCTAAAACAACCAAGCATGAATAAACTAGCCTATGTGATCATTCCAATCTAAGCCCAAAAAAATAGAGAACATAGTGGTGTACACCAACAAGACCATGTTACCAAGAAAAGCCAAAATGTACAAACAACCCACCTCAATAGGAGATTTGGGATCCACAAAAAAAAACTACAATAAATCAACTTTCATGCAAAACAATCTCACTTGGTAATAGGAAAGCAACTCCATCTCCACCTCTAAAGGAGTGAGCTCACCTCTATTGGAGAGGATGATATGATAAACTAAACCACCATAACCAAAAATCACCATCACCATCACCCTCAACCTCAATAAGAATAGAAACTTAGGGAGGTCCTCCTCCATAGGACCAGAGGGGAAAACCAACATAGTAGCCAAGCAAGCGACCATAACATCTTTCAATAAACTATGCACCGAGAACAAAACCTTTTGGGGTCTAGGATTACCACTCGAGAACTACACAACTAAGAGAAAAAGGTCATAACTGATCTGAAAAAAGTCCAAAATAGAAGGTGCCTTCACCTAATAAATCACCAGTGGAAAAGAACCTAGAGTAAACATTACAACCAAGTAAAAATTCATCAGTGACCTCAAACCCATATCATCCATTTCCATCACCACATCTAAATAAAAGGAAACCCCTACAAAGGAGATGGCAGTGAAGGCTCCCATAATCATGATGAACAACTAGTCCAAAACAAAAACCTTGTTAGAAAAACTAGTCAGCAGCAACAAAAGAATCAAGGGACAGAGAAGCCCAACCAAAAGGACAAACTTAGGGACAACCCTAGCAATGAAAAATCCTAGAACAAACAAAAACATCAAGGACCACCATGTGTTTAAAAACAAACCATCCATTTAAAACAAAAAACCTAGAAATAGCCCACAAGATTAGGAAAGACACCTCTACAACAAGAGAAAATAGACAAGAAACTAGGTAGAGGCATGAAACACTAAGGTCCCACCAAAAAAAAAAAACCAACTAGCTTCCATGACCAAAACAAGCGAACCCCTCCAATAGACCGAAAATCCCCAACTCTCCTACACCAAACACAAGGAGGAAGAGTCGACGAGAGAAATACATTGAATTCTAGAAGATTACGAAGGGAGAGAGGAAGGAAACTACATCCAAAACCAACCAAGAAACCACCTAGAGATCAAGTTGCTAAAGAAGTAGCCCACAAGCCATTAGGGAGACAATTAACCAATGAAGCTAAGGAGAAGCCATCCAACCAACAAATGAAATCAAGAAAAATCTGATTGAAAGGACACACTCCAACCCAACATCAACAAAAGAAAGCCATGAGTCAAACAAAAAAGACACTAGAAAAATATGCCCCAAAAAGAAGCTATATGAAAAAAAACACAAAAGGTTCACATAGAGAAGAAATTCTAGCAAACGAAGTAGACCATCATCACCTTTGGGATCATCTTCCTCTAAAGAATCATAACCCACATTCAAACTCCCACCTTGTCTACCTCTCCCACCTAGCTTCATTTGTTAGATGATTGGAATCAATGTTAGTATTAGGGTTAGTATTAAAATTAGTGTTACTATTAGAATTTACTATACAATTAGTGTTAGTTTTAGAGATAGATTTAGGGTTATGTACCGACATTGAATTGGACTTAAGGGTTATGGTTAGGATTATAATTAGTGTTAGTGTTAGGCATAGGATTAGAATTAGAATTTAAATTAGCACTAGTGTTATATAATCTTTAATAAATTTATATAAAGTTTTTATATGATAGATTTAGAGTTATCATTAGAATTAGTGTTATGGATTCACTGAAAAAGTAACCTTTATACTTTTTCTAGCTTGTTTGGGCCCTCCTTGTGAGTTAGGCTCAATTTTTCCTCGATTTAGTGTTGTATTGTGGCTCACACAGTCACAATAGGTCTTGGGCCCTTGTGAATTAATGGATTCTAATGGCACCTTGCTAAAGTGTTGTGAAGTGTTTTAACAAACTTTCACACTTTTCTAAGGTATTATCAACCTAATAAAACTCTTTTTAATTAAAATAAATCTTAATATTTCCTTATTTGAAGTGTTGTAAAGTGTTATAACACACTTTCACACTCCTCTAGGCTTGTCATTAATAATTGGGCTTTCTT
Organism: Sequoiadendron giganteum; assembly: GCA_007115665.2. Lineage (NCBI taxonomy): Eukaryota > Viridiplantae > Streptophyta > Pinopsida > Cupressales > Cupressaceae > Sequoiadendron > Sequoiadendron giganteum. The sequence goes on from CM021101.1 coordinate 602,783,912, forward strand.
ATGGTTTAATTGTTTTTTTCTCCCATACATTATTTATAATGTGACTCATTCATCACTTTGGGAAAATGAGTCCCATGTGGCCGAAAATCAAATTTAATTCAAATTTTTTGTGGGATTCAATTCTCCCAGATTTGATGTTGACTTGTAGTGTTGTAATTTCGAAAATTCTTGCATAATTGAGTATAAATACAAGGTTCTTCACTTATTTTATCCTAACAAGTAATCAAGTGACCTAAGAATTTTTTGAGAGAATTACTAATAGAAAATTGAGTTCATAATCATTCACAAGAGAATCAAGAGTATTCAAGGGAATATTATCAAGCATTTAAGATCAAAATTCAAGCATCAATCATCATGTCAAGGATTTCATATGTCATGTTTGTTATTGTGCTAACAATTGTGATATAGGGTTTATGATTCAAGAAACAATTTTAATAAAGATCGACATTGTTCAATAAAGAGTAAGGGACCACATCTATTGCATCCATTTCAAGAATATTTGCAACAATTTATTGCTAGGGTTTGGTGAGTTGCAACATTATCTTTTGTTCATTCTTCATTCTCCCTTCTTATTTTCTTTCATTTCAAGGATTGATTTCCCAAATGAGGTTTGACCAAGGAAAACCCCTATCCACTAACCCAACAACATTTTTCCCTCTCCTTTTTGTGTGATTTGCAGGTCTAGGTTGCAGATTTCCTAAGTAGCAAGATTGGAGAAATTTTTTCAAAGTTACCATCAAACCTTGGAGAATATTGGAGAAGACCTACAAGTTACAAATCGAAGATTCAGATCTAAAAACCAATTAGGAAGGAAAGAACAAGCAACAAAGAGTAAGATGAACCTTTGAAGTTGTAGAAAATCCCAACTAGATTGATTCACCACTTCTTGTAAATGAGTCCCAGTTTTGGTCATTTTTCAATATTTTGTATATTCAGATACCCTTTTGTTTGAAACCCATTCCCACACGATTTTATAGAAACTGGATTGATTCACCTAGCTTTGAAAATGAGTCCCAATCAATAGTAAAATTAGAGTTTTGAATGTTTCAGAACTCCATCTAGCCTTCTATGAATTTCTAGGTGCACACATTTTGTTTCACATTTTTCTATATTGTTTCACTCACTTTTTTAAGTCATTTAGTCTTAGTTTTCATTGCATTAGGGTTTTACATTTCATCTAGAATTTCATTATCTTTTCCAAGTCTATAATTGGTGGTGAACCCTTCATTAGATCATATTTAGCTCCTAGGACAGCCCTATTGCAAGATCTCTTTGTATTTTGCACTAAGATCTCTGGGGTTATCCATGAGTGGAACTCCTCAAAAGTGGGTGTGATAACACTTAATCAAACATCATTTCCATCCACCACACATCCCATTTTTTTTAATTGGTTCCATTTTGGTGAACTTTCATTTAGAACATCATAATTCTAATTTGGTGTACATTATCTAGCTTGCATTAACATTGTATTGTATTTTACATTGGTTAATTTGCATTCTAGGGTTTCAAATATTGCATTAGTGAAAGCTCATTTAGCTTACATTTTTGTATCCGATTTCATTAAAAATAATTGAAAATCTACATTTGCATCTTAAATATAGATCATAAAACATAAAAAGCATAAAATTCAATTGAAAATTTCTATTTTTTTGAAAAAAATCATTATTGAAACTCATTCACCACCTTGGGCCAATCAATCCCTTTTCATATTCCACATTGCATTTTCTAGCATTTACAGTTCAATTTATGAGTTTTTGTTTGTTGTTATTGTCTTTCTATTACAACTTACAAATTTTTGGTTTCATCAAATTTATTGAATCTAGTTAAAATTGCTTCATCTTTTACATTTCTTAAATTCAAAATTGCATTTAAAACATTTCATTTTACATTGTTGAATAATTTAGAATCTAAAATTTCCATCATGGATATGTGCTTTAGCCAGATTTGAATGTCATTAAAGTCCTTAGTGGATGTGTCAAGTTGTTCTTTTTGACATGATCCCAATGAAATTGACCTTACTCATGCTCACTCAACTCCTAATGCATGTCCTTATAATTTTGAAATCATCAAAGAAGATGATGACAACATGAATAAGTTCCTAAATGATTTTCTTAACAACCTTGAAGCTAATGCATCATTTTATCCATCAATGAAACAACCAACATATCCTACAATACCACCTCTTGAGATGTTTGGTTACTTATATACTCAAATTAAATTTGAACCTATGTTCCCTACAATAGGTGAACCTAGTTCTTCTTAACAAGCAAAAACTCAACCATTTTATGATAACAAAGTAACAAAACTCCAATAAATCTAGAAGAAATATGTGGAAAATAATTCAAAATCTTGAGTAAACAAGGATGTGATACAATAAGTGAGCATGAGACTCATCAAATCCTAGAGAAAATATCAATTAATGAAAACACAAAAGGATTAGGATATCAAGGTCCCTCTCACAACATAAGAACTCCCAAAGAATACCTATAGATTCGTAGTGATGGTACGGTGATCTTGGATTCTCCTCCCAATACAAATGTCCTTAAATAACAACCAATAATTCATAAAATTGACAAGGATGATAGGATCACCTTAGGTCCTCCTACTCAACCTGCAACTTGAGAAATTTGTGAATGTATCAAGTGAAAAGACCCTAAAAGTTACAAAAACTAAAGTTTCTTTGTCTGCCACCTAAAAGTTAGAGGAAACTACAATTGCTTTTGAACAAGAACTAATAACATTACCCCCAATGAAAGAAAAACTAGTGCTATATCCTAAAGATGCAAAAGTTCCACATTGTTGATACCATAGAACTCTTAGACATAGTAGAGATGAGTGTCATGCATTTAAGTTAGTATTGAAATACTTTCAATTTGATGGTAATGATTGCCATAAAGTGATTTCCTAGTCTATCCTTTTTTTCCCATTGTCATGTAATAGTTGTAGAAAATTATATTCTCATTATTACATGAACTTTCCCATCACCTACCTTAGCTTATTCTTGTCTTGCACTTAGTGGGGGAAAGAAGTAGATAGCCTTGTCTTAGTAATGCATTTTTCGTTGTCCCTTAGGTTCATTGTATACCTTCCACTTATAAAGATTGAGATTGGGAGGTGAACAACTTGCTCATGGGTTGACTCGCATGTGCCTTACTAGTCTTTTGCATTGTCTCTTTTTAATTTTATTTTGTGTGATTGCATGTGTGTGATGTGATCCCCCATGAAATTTTATTTGATGCCCTCTCTCTTTGTGGCATTCCTCTATTTTTACCTTCATTCTTCTCTATTTTGTGCATCTTTCCACTTAATTTCTTATGTCTTGTGTTTTCCTTTTTGGGATGATGCAAGATGTTGAGACATTTATGTCTCTTTCATGTTGACCCAATACTTTTCCTTTTCTTTTCCTTTTCATTTATCTTGTGTTTTAATTTTGGGGATGATGGAATCAAGACATTCATGTCTCTTCCATGTTGACCCAAGATATTTTCCTTTTCATTCTTCTTATGTTTTCCATTTCGGGATGACATTTGAGACATTCATGTCTCTTCCATGTTGATCTAAAAGTCTTTTTCTCTATTTTCACTCTCTTTGTGTCATTCTTCTAGTTCTATGTGTATTTGGGGGATGATAACAATTTTGAGCTCTCTGAAAAAATTGCAGCAAGAACATACTGACCCCAAATCCATATATCCCTTATGTGTTTGGTGTTTTCATTTTGGGGAAACCCCTTGTCCTTTTCATGATGCAGCTTTACTTGGAAACATATGATTTGGCATAGGGATTTCCAAGTTATCTCTCATGTCTTATTTATTGTTGGAATTTATCATTTTCTACTTTAAAGTAATTTCTCATAGTATGGTGTTTAGAAATTCCTTTAAAGTGGGGGCATACATTGACATTATTCTTTTGAATTTTTTCTCTTTCATGGTTCATGGTGCAATATTTTTATTTCATATGATGTGTTTCTTGCTTTGTGGATGAAATTGGGTGTGATTTCTTTCAAGAGTGTGATATATCTTAGCATATTTCATTTCTCTTAGTGGATTGATGTGATGCACTGCATCCCCTAAGTTGAAAATTTTCTATTCTTTGATTGGTCCTCTCCTAGAGACATTAGGCACAATGCTCCCTAAGTTAAAAGACCTTGCATGAACCAAGCAAGACTCCTTTGAATATTTCCTATTTTTCATTTTACATTTGTTGTCATATGGCCACCTTGCATAACACAAATTTCATGCCTATAGAATCATCTTTTTTGTTGATGAGCTCCAATAATGTAAAGTTTTCCTTGTCTCATGAATCTCAAAGATCATTTTTTGTGGCACCTTGTCAAAGTTACAGGAGGTATAAATTTGGTATGATTTGAGCAGGAAGCCTGACCGAGGCATGCATTTCCCCATAGCCACTTGTGTGTCTGTGTGATTTCATACCAGCCATGAGTGTATGCTTCTAACCTTTTTGGACTTCTCACCCAGTGGAAAACCTAGAGTTTTTTCACCATAGAGTGAGCATGCATCTTTTAGAAAAAAAACCTAGATCTAATCCACATTGATATGGAAAAATAGTCAAATCTTGATCTGACTCTCTTTTATCTTTTACCTTTTCTCTCTTTCATCTTTGACAATGAATTCTTGTTCTTTCTTGTTTCTCTTTATATCATTATCATGTGTTTTGTTTTGTGTCTATGCTAGTTTGTCATGGGATCTTGATCCCGGGGGCTTGATCATCCCTCTTGATCATTATCATCATATCTTACTAACATTGACACACTGAGACCCCTCTTGATGTATGTTGGTCTACTTTAGTGTGAGCTTGAAGCAAGTTCATCCTCTCACTAAAGTGGGGGCTAAATGGAGTCACTGAAAAAGTAACCCTTCTACTTTTTTTGGCTTGTTTGGGCCCTCCTCGTGAGTTAGGCCTAATGTTAAATTGATTTAGTGTTTTAATTTGGTTGAGACATTCACATTAGGTCTTGGGCCCTTGTGAACTAATGGATACTAATGGAACCTTTCTAAAGTGTTGTGAAGTGTTTTAGCATATTTTCACACTTTTCTAGGGTCTTATCAACCTAATAAACCTCTTTTTAATAAAAATAAATCTTAATATTACCTTATTTGGATTGTTGTAAGGTGTTGTAACAAACTTTCACACTCCTCTAGGCTTTTCATTAATCATTCAACTTTCTTATGTTTTAATTGGATCTATTTTGCATTCACAAGCCTCATTTATTGCATCTTTTCAAAGATAACCCTGGCACAAACTAATAACCAATCATAATTCAAGTATTTATGGCTTTTGTGGCCCAATTTTAGGGATCTTTTAGTGATTTGGGACTCATTATCCACCTTGGATGAATGGCTCCCACCTAGATAGTTTTTCCATGAACTAGTCTTCACATATTTCTAAGAACTTTTGGTTTTTGGTCCCATACATTATGTTTTATGGGATTCATTCACCACCTCAATGGGAAAATGAGTCTTGTGTGGCACAAAATCAAATTTAATTCAAATTTTTGGTGGGATTTTATTCTACTAGATCTGATGTCATCTTGTAGTGTTGTAATTTTGAGAATTCTTGCATAATTGAGTATAAATACAAGGTTCTTTCACTCGTTTTTTCCTAAAAAGAGATCAAGTGATCTAATAATTTTGTGAGAGCATTCCTAATAGGAAATTGAGTTCACAAGAATTCACAAGAGCATTCAAGGGCAGATTATCAAGCATTTTAGAGTAGCATTTAAGCATCAATCATCATGTCAAGGATTTCATATGTCATGTTTTTTATTGTGCTAACAATTTTGATGTAGGTTTTATAGTTCAAGAAAGTGCTTTAATCAATATCAACATCATTCAAGAAAGAGTCAAGGACCACATCCATTGCATCCATTTCAAGCATATTTGTAGCACTTTATTGCTAGGGTTTGGTGAGTTGCAACATTGTCTTTTGTTCATTCATCATTCTCCCTTCTTATTTGCTTTCATTTTAAGGATTGATTTCCAAAATAGGGTTTGACCAAGGAAACCCCCTATTCACTAACCTAGAAAAATTCTTCCCACTCTTTTGTGTGTGATTTGAAGGTCTAGGCTACAGATTTCCTAACAATCAAGATTGGAGAAAAGTTGTCAAAGTTGTCATCAAGACGTGGAGAATTATGGAGAAGACCTACAGGTTGCAAATTAGAGATTCGGATCTGAAAACAAATCAAGAAGGATAGAGTAGACAAAGAAGAGGAGGATCAACCTTTGAAGTTGCAAAAAGGACTAACTAGACGATTCACCAATTCTGGTGAATGAGTCCCAATTCCAATCAATTTTTAGGATTTTTCAATTTAGATACCCTTTTGTTTGAAACCTTTTCTCACATATTTTTCAACTGGACTAATTCACCCAGCCTCGTGAATGAGTCCTAGTCAGTAGTAAAACCATATTTTTAGTGTTTCAAATCTCCATCTAGCCTTCTTCAAATTTCCAAGTGGACACATTTTGTTTCAAAGTTTGTTGTATTGTTTCATTCACATTTCTAGGTCATTTAGTCTTAGTTTTCATTGAATTAGGGTTTTAAATTTCATCTATCATTTCAATATATTTTTCAAGTCTAAACTTGGTGGTGAACCCCTCATTAGATCATATTCAGCTCCTAGGACAACCATTGAGATCTCTAGGGCTATCCTTAAGGGGAAATCCTTGAAAGTGGGTGTGATAGCACTTAATCAAACATCATTTCCATCTACCACACACCCCATTATTTTTAATTGGTTACATGATATCTTAGTGTTAGTGTTATAATTAGATATTAAATAGAGTATATTAAAATTGGTAGAGTATATTTTTTGATATTATATCTATTAATAAATATAATGATAAAAAATAGGTGGAAGGTGTAAAATTATAGATGTCAATTTATATTTCCTATGTGGAAATTAAATCTCAATTTAATTTTTCTCTTTTATATTAAATTTACCAAAAATAATTTAAACTTAACCTAAAATCATATTATATAATACTAAGTCCATGTAAAATTAATTATATGATTGTTTTTGAGTTTGAAAAAACCTTCCATCAACTTTTATTTTTAAATTAAAATTATATAAAAATAAATTATATTTATAAATATTATATATAATATAGTATGTATAGAATGTTAATCTAAACTAAATAGAAAATACAATTAAAAAATTAGATTAAATAATTATATATATTTACTTATTTCATATATATTAATGGAATTATACAATTTATTGATATTTTTTTAATTCAAAAATAATTATAATCTGTTAATTAATACTAATAAAGATTTATTATCTTCACAAAGATTCATTTTTATTAAAAATAAATAAATTTTGTAAATTTTGTTAAATTTAGATTTTATTTTTTAATTTATTTTCTATATTGTCTAGTTGCTTTCTAGATAATATTAGAGACTAGAAAATATTTAAAAATTGTAATTTCTAGGTTTTATTTTAATATATCTTTGAAATTGTGTTATTATATTTTAGGTAATTAGCTGATAGGTTATATATTGTGGGAACTATCCATTAAAATTGTCTCACGTCAAAATTGTCATGATAAAAAAATCAACTTTCTCGAAGGTTGTGAAGAATAATAATCTTTTTGTTTCTATTTTTATACACTGCTAGCCATTTAATTTAATCAAACTATTTTTTCTTTTTGAGAAGTAAAAACTAAATGCAACTATTTTTCCTTTCTGAAAAGAAGCAACTAAATGCCAACATCATTGACACCATGACACAATTTGTGAAAAATATTGAAGTAAATCACTTTGCATAGTTTCATGGTAATTTAATAAAACTATTTTTTTCTTTTCAAGAAGTAGAAACTAAATGGAGATAGGCTTATATTCATCTCTTTTAAAAACTATCCTACTATTGTTGGGTTTTGGAAAACTTTCCTACAAACTTCGGCCATTTTTCTCATCAGCATCATTGACACCATGAGACAATTTGTGCAAAAAATTTATTTAAATAAATCTCCCTAGTTTGAGGTAGTTTAAACTCCTTGCCCCACACTTAAAAACAATATCTCACTCACATCCGATATTTTCCCTAAATTTTCTTAATGTAATAAAACTATTTTTAAAATATTTTGTTGTGGTAGGGTTTTAGAAAATTTTCCTCTAAAATTAGCCCATTTTCTTGGCATCATTGACACCAAAACACAAATTGTGTAGAATCTTTAGGTAAATTGCTTGTCATAGTTTTAGGCAGTTCAAAATCCTCACCCCACACCTTAAAACAAACTTTCACTTACAACCAATATTTTTCCTAAATTTTCTTAAAGATTCTTAACTAGACAAAAATCATTCCTAGTTTTTCATGATGCCCTAAATTTTCTTTTGGGATCTTCTAAACCTATTTTCTATTTTTGAAATATTCTACTATGGTAGGGTTTTGGAAAAATTTCCTGAAAACTTTTCCCATTTTTCCCATCGACATCATTGACACCATGGCACAATTTGTGCATAATCTCTAGGTAAATCACTTTCCATAGTTTCAGGTAGTTCAACCTCCTCACCCCACACCTAAAAACAATATTTCACTCACAACCAATATTTGTGCTAAATTTTCTTAAAGATTCATAACTAGAGCAAAATCAATTTTTCTTTTCATGATGCTCTAAATTTTCTTTTGGGTTCATCTAGGCCTATTTTCTAATTAGAGTTCTTACTACATAGGTTGCTATCAATTTTTCTAAAGTAGTTAAAATGTCTATATTTTTAATTATTTCTCAATTATAGAATAATTATTCCAATTTATTATTAATTCACATTTCCTAGCTATAACTTACATATCTAAGTATTTTGACTGGTGTTGTTGACAGTAATCTAAGTGACAAATTTTAACTAGCCCATTACCTCCACAATTGGGTTCCTCGACTTCCTTGAAATATCTATAAGTTCTTTTTGCAGGTGTTCATTTGTTGTTTACTTATTTATTAATTATAGCACACTTATTTCACTTTAGTACTAAATTGCATGTCCTAGCTACAACATACCTATCTAAGTGTTTTGATTAGTGTTTTTGATGGAAATAAGAGTGACAACTTTTTAAATGGCCCATTACCTCCACAATTGGGTTCCTTGACTTCCTTGAAATATTTATAAGTTCTCTTTGCAAGAATACTATAGAGACAATATAAATACCTCAAAATATGGAACCTTGAGACAATATGGGAAACACAAAGATCCAATATCTAGAAATTTTTCTTTGAATGTGTTGCATGTTTTTCTATTTTAATCAATTTTAATTGGGAGAAGTTTTAAATCTTGTATAATTATGTGTTCAATTATGGAACCACATTGTAAGAGTCTTATTTTAGTTCTTTTCTAAATTATTTGATAGTTAAAGTTTTATTTTGTGGGAAAACTATTCTATCAATTTTTTAAAATTCATTGTGCATTACTTTTCTCATTTTTCTTATCGATTGAAAATTATCTTATTATAAAAAATCATGAGTTTTTTTACAAACTCTAGAGTTTAGCTTTCAATTTTTTGGTTCCATGTTACGTCTCCTACTTCTTTTTGTTTTCTAGAATTAATAAAAAATTGTTGTCCTCTTTAGACATACAATTTTTTTGGAGTAGGATTGTAGATTTGACACCTACAATCATTATTGAAGAAAAAAATCTAATAAATCGAGAAGGGATTTACTAAATCCATAATTTAACACCATGCTAGATTTGTTAATAACATGAGCCATATGATCAAACAACAAACAAAGACTCCTTCCACACAAGATATCTACAAATAATATGTGCAATATTCCTCAACAAGAACTAGATACATAGATGAATCAAACACAAAACCAAGGAAGAATTATCACCAATAGTAGAACCCCCCCATAATGGTGAAAAGGGAGAGACATGATAGTTATACTAAAACTGTGTGAAACCAAGAAGTGAATGTAGGAGAAATAACCTAAAAATAAATGTATGTACAATATGTGCAATATTCTTGAACAAGAACTAGATATTTAAATCAATCCACCATGAAATTAAGTAAGCATTAGAACTAACATTAGAAACCCCTTGATAATGCTAAAAAGGGAGAACCATGATAGGTACACTGAAACTATGTGAAACCAAGAAGTGAATCGTTGACACCATGAAAAAATTTGTGTAGAATCTTGAGGTAAATCCCTTGCCATAATTTCATGATATAATAAAATTATTTGTTGTTTCTAAGAAGAAAAAACGGAATGGAGATAGGGTTATATTCATCTCATTTGAAAAATATTTTGTTGTGGTTGGGTTTTGGAAAAATTTCCTACAAAATTTTACCATTTTTTCTCAAAGGCATTGTTGACACCATGACACAATTTGCACAAAATATTGAGGTAAATCACTTTCCATAGTATCAGGCAATTCAAAGTCCTCACCCCACACCTGAAAATAAAATTTAACTATAATTGATATTTACCCTATTTTTTCTTAATTTAATAAAACTATTTTTAAAATATTCTACCATGTTAGGGTTTTAGAAAATTTTCTTGCAAAACTCACCCATTTTTGTCATCGCCATCATTGACACAATGACATAACTTGTGGATAATATTGAGTTAAATTGGTTACCATAGTTTTAAGCCTGGTTGAAACTCCTCACCCCACATCCAAAAACAAACTTTCACTCACAACTGATATTTTTCATAAATTTTCTTAAAGATTCATAACTAGAGAAAAATCATTCCTTGTTTTTCATGATGCCCTAAATTTTCTTTTGGGTTCTTCTAAACTTGTTTTCTATTTTAAAATATTCTACCATGGTACGGTTTTGGAAAATTTTCCTACAAACTTTGCCCATTTTTCTCATGGGCATCATTGACACCATGACCCAATTTGTGCAGAATCTTAAGGTAAATCGCTTGCCATAGTTTCAGGTAGTTCAAACTCCTCACCCTATGCCTAAATAAAACATTCACTCACAACTAATACTTTCACTAAATTTTCTTAAAGATTCATAAAGTTACCAATTTTTTGCTACAACTCATTTGGTGGATGTGGTTTAAATATTTTTATATTTGAAAGTGAAAATACGGTTATTTATGCATATGATTAAGTGTTTATTGCACCTTATTTATCATTTATCAAGTGACAGTTATGCAGGTGTTTTGAGAAAGCTAGGTTTTTCAGAAGTATTACTCATATTTTTTGCAAAATCAAATGGAGTATAGAACTAAATATACAAATGATAAAGCATAACATAATGCTTTCATTTATTTTATGAAATTATTCACATTACATATGTTCATTCGATTGCAAGAATACAAATGATGGTACAACTTTGCATTTTCATGCTTTTCTTTCAGAATGGAAATGAAAGAACAAAATCTGAATATCAACACAAGCTATGGTTTTAGCTAATTCCATTCATTGCAGAAATTAAATTCTATAGATGAATGTAAAAAGAGATGAGAAAGAAGATAGCAGAAAAAATATCCATCATTGCCTGACTCTTCATCTTTAGTTGAGACGTTGTTGCTTGCTCTGTCCCGCTTCTGCTTTTGCTCCTAAGTGTGCCTACAAGAGATTGAGAGGGGTGTCAATTAAGAGCTCCAAACATGAGTTGTACTTCAAGCTCTACCAACAAACATATAATTCACTCTTCGAAATGCATATAATCAACTATAAGAAAGAATAGAAACATGAATTGAAAAGAGAAAGCATCATCATCATACTTTTTTTTTATGCTAACATTGTTTGTTTCTTTGTTTAGGTATAGGAAAAGTCATGTAGTTGATTATCATCTGAAGACAAAGCATGTGGGGAAAAATGGGCTCCCATAAGGGTAGAGCGCGGCATGCTGCCCCTTATACATTAAAAGTGGGTTGAGAAGGGAAATGCAATCATCATGCTCTTCTGAGCTTTTACAACTTAAGGAATAATTAAATTTAACATGCATTCATAACAGTCAGATCAAAGCATGAAGTGAAAATTACAAATGGAAAATAAACTTGATGAACTTGTTTCAATTGGAAATGATCATGTTTTTCTGAAAAGGTTTGATATTGTTGTCATAATATTGTTTTGTTGCTTCAAGTATGTTCACATTAAATGTTGTTTCATATTTTTTTCTGTTTTGGAGCAGCTGTGTTCTATCTCATAAATGTGATAGTGAACATGCATACATATGCCTCATCAAAAAAATATTAAGAAATAATGGAAGTATCTATAGGAGCTTCAAGTTATCATATGCATTATGCATGAAGAGTGCCAAGTATAGAGCCCAAGAATTTGTAAGGACACACAAGCATGAGAAGAGCTTCAGTTTTTCAAGCATCAAAATATGCTTTCAAAGAGTACTTGATAAGAATTTGATTAAGCATAAGACATTCCCAGAATGGACAAAGTTTTAAAGAGTCTAAAGCTGAAGCAACATAAGTGAAATAGGGAGTTATGGTGAACAAGAAATTTGTAGAATAAACAAGGCTCACAAAGCATGGAGAAGCTTTTATGTCATGTCCTGAGAGTTCCAAAGATTACATACATTTAATGTCTTCATGAAATGCAACAAGGTTTTGTTCATAGCCCACTTTTCTATAAGAGGTTAGAAGTTCAAAGACCACCTTGGGTTTCATTTCAGTTTTTTTAGTAGAGTTGAGGAATTGGGCTCATAAAGTGGAAATGCAAGATAAAAGAAGTAACTAGAAATAAAATGGAGCAAGGTTCATATATACTCATTTTCAGAAAATGAAAGAAAATAGCCAGAGCCAAAATGAAGTTTGCACAGGAATTTCAAATACCCATATGTGTTTTATATCAGAAGTGTTGTTAATAAGATGCTATGAAAGGATTTCTAAACAAAATGTAGTTTTCTTTCATTCTTCAGAATACCCACATTGGGGTTTAAGATTCAAGTACAAATTCTACAATTTTCAGGAGTACCCACATTGGGTTTTTGACAAAACTGCAGTATATTTGAAATGTAGGAAACCCATATAAGAACTTTAATTCAAAAATACATTTTCTTCAAAATTAACAAATACCCATTTTGGGTTTTGAGCTAAACATAGGAATACTAAATACCCATTCGAGTATGTCAGATACAAATGTGGATTTACTCAGTTTTTACCATTTTTAAAGATACCCACATGGGGTTTTACATTTAAATATAGGATATAAGCACCCATTTGTGCTTTCATGGCATGGCTTGGGTAGTGGTCTACATTCTGGGTTACCCAAAATAACATCATAGCTCTTATTTTTAAGCTTTTAAGAGCTTTTCCATTTATATAATACAAAGATACGGAGGAAAACTATGATTACAATGCAGGTTTCCTCATAAAAAAAATCATTATCAGAGCATGAAATGACATGGCCTGTGTGATGGCCTACAATTTTACAAAATAGAAGTGATCTTTTGCAGAGATAAAGCTTCATAAGCTCTAGTTTTGATAGAGAGAATGAAAGAAAAATGTTGTTGGAGGAGTTTCATGGCATGGCCAAGCTCTAATGGAGAGCTCCAAACTCAACGTAGAACTCATCAGTGGTGACCAGAATGGAATCAAACAACCACATAGAATAAATGAACAAGGAAATCAGAGATAGAAAAGGAGAGGCCGTGGCCTTATGGCTTTCTTTTTCTCTCAAAATACAATCAAAATGCCATCAAAATACTATGAAGACAACTTACCATAAACAAGAGTGAAGAATCAACCATTTGGAGTTCAAAATATGAAGCTTACAAGGCATTCCCAAGTTGAAAAGTCAAGATTTCATGGCGGTGGTATCTCTTCCCAGGCAGAGCCAAAGTATTAAAAGTTGCAAGATGCAAATGCAAAGAGTTTAGGGTTTCTCTTTTCTTTTGTCATGCTTGCCCTAAATTCGACTTAGGGAGTTGCATTTGATTTTAAATATACTTAAAAAGAGCTTAATGCAATACTCTAGTGGCCGATTTTATATGCCTAGGTCAAGCCTTGTGAAATTTGCTCAAGATTTCATATGCCTTAGTGTTAATAATTTTAGGGTTTTATTTAAAACATAAGGCATTTTATCTTAAAATCAATATTTGTGTTATGCCTTAGACAAATGAAGAATACATAATGCCTTATGTTTTTTTGTTTATTGATTTTGAGTAAATGAATTAAAATATGAAGTAATGGTATCTTAGGCTTTATTTGGTAATTGATTTTATATATATCAATAGGTCTTGGAGATATGCCTTAAATTAAGATTCGGGATTTAGGCATTTTTATTTTTAATTGATTTTTAAAGAAATCAATTAATCAAGATATGTAATAGAGGTTATTATTATTTTCATGATTTTTTACAAGAAAAATCAAGATTGTAATGGAGTAATAAGGGTATTATTTTTGCAAAGATTTTCAATATTTAATTACAAAAAATAGGGAAAGTTGCAAAACTGCACGTTGTAAAACAAGAGTAAAACAATGGTTTATAAATTGTTTTATGTCTTTGCTATTTTTAACAATTGGATATTGACTTTTCTTCTGGTTGGATTTGAACTGCATGGGAAAAAGATGAGTTTTATTTGCTTTTAAAGCATATTTTAACAATTTTAGAAGGCCTCATGGCATGTGCATGCAAAAGTGTGTTCTTTCTACTTTCATGCCACATTTTGGAGCATTTCTAGATGTCTTTCCTGGAGCTTTTCCTTTGAGCTTGGATTAGGGTTTTGAGGGATATATCTTTGAAGAAAACTTAGGGTTTTCTAGTTCAGATTCTAGTTTCTTGCTCTTACACATTTTTGAGCTTGTAAAATTCTTTGTACTCAGTTTCAGATTTTGGTACACTCCTACAGTTGAATAAAAAAACATTCCTACTTCTCATTTTCGTGTCTACTTGCAGTTCTAGTTTGATGTAATATTGTGATTTCTATTTACAGAATCTGTGTTATGTCCTTGGAATGTAATTTTGATGTAGAAAAGTCCAAAAATACATGATGCATGTTGTATTTGATATCAAATATTCATGAAAATTATTTATGCGTAATTGTTCATGAGAGGTTGTGAGATATTGTTTTTTTTCTGAAAGTTGTTTGTGAGGAAAAAACCTGAGTCATCATTAGGTTATTATCAAGTCTCGAAAATCATGTTAAGTCATAGATTTTAATTTCAGTTATCCTTCTAACTCTTTCCTTCAAAAATTACTTAGAATAGGATCCATCATTCAGAGAACTAGCTCACTCTAGAGATTCCTTCTTCATTTAGATGACCCACATCTGAAGAAGGTTTCCATGTGTCATTAGATTGCTGAATTCCATATTCATTAGGGTGCAAATCTAATTGATAACACATAACTAGAGAAAAATAATTCCTAAATTTTCATGATGCCCTAAATTTTATTTTGCGTTATTCTGAACCTATTTTCTGATTATTAATTTAATTTGAATCTCTTCACTACAAATTAATTATCTAAGTGTTTTGACTTGTATTTTTTATAACAATCTGACTAACAACTTTTTAATTGGACGATTACCTCCATAATTGGGTTCCTTAACTTCCTTGATATCTGTAAGTTCTCTTTGGAAGAATACTATAGAGACAATAACAACCCATCAAAATATGGAACTTTGAAACAATATGGAAAACATAAAGATGTCAAATATCTTGAAATTTTTCTTTGAATATGTTGCATTTTTCTCTAGTTTAGTCAATTTTAATCAGGGAAAGTTTCAAATCTATGTATTATGTGTTGAATTTTGGAACCATATTTTAAGATTCTTCTTTTAGTTCTTTTCTAAATTATTTGATAATTCAAGTTTTATTTTGTGGGAAAGCTCTTCTATCCATTTTTTTATGTTCACTGTGCATTATTTTTCTCATTTTTCTTGTCAATTGAAAACTATCTTATTATCAACAAATCATGAGTGTTGTTGCAAACTCTAGAATTCAAATGTCAATTTTTCAGTTCCATGCTATGTATTCTATTTCTCCTTGTTTTCTAGACTTAATACAAAATTCTCGTACTCTTTAGACATACAATGTTTTTGGAGTAGGACTATAGATTTACTTGTAAATTTTTTTTCTAACTCTAAATTTCTTATGTATTGCTTTCTTTTATTTGGCTTTAGTATTTACCAATGAAAATGTAGATAGGAGCCATGGGCTTGATCATTGAAGAAGAATAGGCATACTACAATATTATTTTTATACATATTATAAGGAATGATAACATAAAAATGTGGATTGTGTACCATTGATGTTTGTTTGACTATGTTATTATTTGTATCTTCAACTTGAAGTGACCTATTTCTAGAAATACCAAAGGCTAAAAGAAACTTTAATTTTAATTGTTTGAGACAATCATTCATAAATACCATTCACCTAGGGAATCAAAATGGTTTCAAACCCACATGATGGGGCGGGTGCATGGAAATGGGTAGCAATTCCATGGAAACCCTAAAAAAAAAGAGTTGAAAATAACGCGAGCATGTTATAACACGTTCATGTTATGTCTTCCATTAAACCTAAGCAAGGTCCCTTCGGCCACAACTACAAAGCCATAATGTGAGTGCATTATAACGTGCTCATGTTATCGACTGTTCAAAGCAAAAAAACAAATGCAAATCTCTCATTTGCATTTCGACTGGTTTTTTTGCTCCACACACGGCCAAAAACCCCAAAATATTGCGCTCGCATTCTAGGAGAATAATTTCTTCATGAAGAATCTGAATTTCTTTGCAAGGATGGTGCCACGATGACGAGGAACTGTAAGAGGTAAGGATTCTATGCTTTTTGTTTTGAATTTGTTAGTTTTCGGGTCAATTTGATATCTATTTGTTTGAATTTTTAGGAGATTCAAATCAACTTGTAAACCCTCAAAATCCTCAATAGGAGGACTAACCAAATCCTCAAGATCAAAATCAACCACAACATCAACCTCCTCCACCAATCACTCAACCCCCTCTTGGCACTCAAAAAAATTTAATGAGTGAAATTGAGAAAAAAAAAAGATTGAGGATTTGATCAATAGGTTGAGTGATCCAAATGGTTCAACCATAGAAAGAATGACCCTAGCAAATTCATTGAAAGATATGTTAACAAACGTAGATTCAATTAGCAAAAAAATAACTAGATGGGAAGATAGGAGGCAGGCAGCTAGGGAGTATTATGCAAATAAACTAACATACAAGAATGTGAAAGATTTAAAAATAAGAAAAGGTTATTTGTGCTCATTATTCACTGAACCACACACAAATGAAAATCTTACCCTTAATGCAAATAGGTTTCCTATCCATTGGTGCCACCACCAACAAATGAAGGAGTGGTTTTATGATAGGTGGTACATGGTCTTCAATTACCCACCGTGCAACAATTGCGAGGTCCCACATATTTCCTTAGGAAACTATACAATGAGTTCATATTGAACAAAATCCCAAATTATTTTGATATGACAGATTTCCAGGGGAGAGGTGGGGGGTCAGCTCAAGATAGACCTGGTGCACAGCCGGATCCTATGCAGCAAGGTAGACGAGCTCTCACTAGGCCACCTCATGAGCACATTGTTATGCCTTCCATCGTGAAGGAAAGTGCTGGTGTAGAGACATTGCAGGCAATCAACACTTTGACCTAGAGTGTCATCCATCATACTAGCCCTATTATATAGCACCATCTAGGGAAGTCTTCTAGTGGTGGTCTTCGAACACATGTGTGTCAATCTTGCGGGGCTACTTGTTCACTTGACCCCACCAACCCTCAGGAGACTAGTACGCAAGATCCATCTGCAGCTATGGAGATGGAGAGGGTAGTTGACATTTTGGATGAGGCATATGACATTGATAGTCAGGTAAAAGTTAGTGCATGTGTTCATTGAATTGAATTTATTAAATTTTGATTTTGAGATGCAAGATTAACTAAAAATGTTTTATGATTTTAATAAAATTGTAGGGTCATAGTGTTGAGACTGGATACACCGCCGCCCCCCCTCCCCCTCCCCCCACCAACCTATTTTTGCAGTACACCTATCGCTAGGGTATGTAACTAGTAAACAATTATAAGTTTATTGCATATTAATGGCATTGTTTTACGAATGGTAATTTAATATGCAATTTTGGATGTTGAACAGACTAATATTGGAGGTTTTGATGGAACACTTCCTAGTGGTAGTGGATTTACTCAAACCTTCACGCTAGTAATAGAATAAAGAGTTTAACTAATGAATCAAGTACTTAATAGATATGTGTAGTTTATACATGCACATCATTGATTACGCTGAATAATTTGTTGTTTTATTTTTAGTTGTTGCGAGACAATACACCTTTGAATGTGATGAGGGCAATGGATATTGCTATGACATCTGCTATACAATCCTCGATGGCTCTGACATAAGAGGTATGAGGAAAATTAGTAAATTTTAATTTACATTTGTTGTTATAGATGTTAGTTAGTGAGAAATCAAACCATTATTGATTCACATATTTTTTGTCTATTTGCATGGTTTATATAGGGCTTGAGCATTCCTGAGCATGGGCGTGAGGATATTTTCCTCATGGACAAAGACCATGAAATGGTTGTAAGTGATTATTTTTTCAAACATATCATTTTTAATAATGTAATTTCTATATATCCATGTCTTTACTTCTTATTGTAACAGTTAAAAAATCACCATGAACTAAACCCTAGGAGGAGTAGCAGGAGCACTCCATGAGTGCAACAAAAATGAGTGATAGGCCTATCACCATCCGAGTGAAAAGGAAAGGGAAATATTTTATTTCCTAGGCATGGAGAGCAATGACTTTTGTTTCCCGAGTCCTTTATTGTATGCTTGCATGGCAGTTTTGTATATATTTTTTATTGGACATATTTGACATTGTATACCTAGATGGCATTCTCGTAAGCTTACATGGCTATTTTGTACCTATATTTCATACTTATATCAACATATATTAATGTATTCCTACGTGGGTATTTGGTTAATACAATTTTTTTTTTTCGATGCCTGTCCATATTTGCATTCTAAATTGATGGTTCAATAGATATGAGTTACGTATATTCAAGTGTATACTTTACAACTTACGTGTATACTTTGTGGCTTACATGTTTGCATGCATATACCTTGTATTCGTGCATATACTTTGTTTTAATTTGTGTATACTATGTATTCGTGTGTATACTTTTTGAGGCTTACATGTTTATGAGTACTTGTAGTTCCCTTATTGACATGTACATTTTTGACTTATTCATGTGTATAATTATTAATTGGTTAGCCCTAGTATTTATCTATGTCATCCTCAATGCATGATCCTTGAGATGGAGTAAGTACAGCCTCAAGGTCAAAAGGAGTTTCACATGCATTCTTCGTAGGCTCATTTTTGTAGTGAAACCAAAAACCTCTTGCATCATTGAAATGAAAAAAAAATTCCTTTCTAGCAAGTCTAAAGCCATTATCATTCTCCATCAGTTCTTCATGTATCCACTCCCCATTAATGGTTGTCTCATGACCTTCATGAAACCAAGCAATGATCTCATTTGTGATAGAATAAATGTATGAAGATTTATCTTCCTCCTTATGAAACATTCATTATCATGAGAGATGGGTTCTCATGAACCACTACTGATGAATCATGGGTCAATGAGTTTGACTTGTAAAACTACATGATTGAATCCTAATAGCAATATCACAATATTTATATATCTAAATGTGTTATTTCCTTCAGCTAAAATTTGTGCTTATATTTATGTGATTGATGTATGTTTGTGTATGGGATCATAGTAGTTTCTATTTGATGATGCTATTGTGTATTTAAGGTTAATTTATTAAAGTGTGGATGAAACAAGTTTTAAATCCTTACAAATCTTTGAAATTCTTAGGTTTTTCTATTTGTCAAGTCTGGCCTCTAAGCCCGAGTCCAAGTCAAAAAATGGCTTCTCAAGTCCGAGGCGAGTCCTAGTCTTGTAACACTAGTGTGAACACATCGAGGAATAATGTATATGCCGAGGAAGAGAGAACCCATCCTTGTTTCCAAACAAACCATGGTATAGATATGGTTGGTTGAGAAAAAACATCACTCTCCTGGATAGTTCGAACCATAATCTTTCATGGCTACAAACACACCTTCATTATGTGTTTTCTTGATCCTACTGAAGAAATGGTGGAACATGTTGTAGATCAAATATTGCAACCCTAAGTCCACAAGAAGGTTACTTGTCTTGATTTCCGCAAATGTCTTTAAGATGTTCATCCTTCTTGAGTAATGTGAACTATTGATGTTATCTAGATCTTTGATACTATCTACAATCATGTGCAATACTATAGAAGCTAGAGCTATATCTAATACTACAAATGACTGCTCAATGGAATTGTGATAGCAATATCACAATTTGACACATTGTAGAAAATACCTCCTACTTATCAATTGATGAGCTAAAGTGATGGGGAGTTCTATCCCTCAAGAGCACTCTTTCTCTTCCCAAGACCTATTCTCTATTCTTCCTAGGGTATTCCTCTCTACCCTACTCAAGGATCACTCCTAAACCCCTCTCACCATGTAAGACTCTCCACCAATTTCAAATTCTTCTCTGTCACTCCCAATCCACCACTAAGCTTCCTTGGGCTCCACACTGACCCAAAGTTTTCTAACCACTCCAGTGCTAGGGAACGGTATCCTAATTGTCCCTTTGTTTATTTTTCTCCTCACTGATCCATATTATTGGATTCTTTCACCTTTTACCCATCGCTTTCTTGAAAAACTCAATTTTAGGCCTTGTAGCCTTCTGCCCCAATTTGGCCTCCTAGAACCCGTTTTCTTGACTTTTCTCACAAATAGTCTTAACAACCCCCAATTTTTTTTGTAGATTCTTTCTTTTTACCATAATGGCTTCAAGATTTACTAGGCCTTAGGTCCTACAAGTGTCCATACATATGATTGTCCTCAAACCCACTATTTTCAAGGGTTCCTAGGGTTTTTGGCTCTTTTTCCTTCTTTGAGGGCTTCAACAACCTCCTCAACTCTCCTCCTAGCACAAACATGACTGAGATACATGTCCCTACACTCCCATACTCTTTATTGGCACAAACCAATCCATTTAGCAACTCTCCTTGTTGTTGTCCTCTCCAAGCTACTAGCCAGAATGCACTTGCACTCACCTATGCTTGATGATTTCATCACCTTCCCTGCAAAACAACACCCCAAAACTTATATGTACACTATTTACATAGCCCCCAAATTTATTCCAATTTTACATGAGAGGAAAGCCATGGTAATTCAAGTGGGACTCATTATTCACAAAACTGGCCTTAACTGGCAATGACACAAAGAACACCCAAAACTTGCAAAAAGATAACCAGTCAATCTAGATGACTAATATAATGCTACATAGGGTAAGTAAGTGACACAAATGGAAGAATCAAAGCATCAAATAATTCCTTTCAATCTATTCTTGATTGGATGAAGGCTCAAACACAAAAATTCAATGAAAACTTGCTCTCTTCCAATCACAAAAATATACTCTCCAAGTCTCAATTCATGAAAACAATCCTCCAACCTAGGTATTAGGGTTTTTCTGACCTTATATACCTTTCTCCCATGTGATAGGACCCTTGGGTCAGGATTAGAGCATCACTAATGCCATTTTCCAACTTTTAGGACAAATAGCCAAGGCAACATTGCTCAAAATGCTCACAGTGTCCAAGACTTACCCAAACCGCAAGCCCCTAACAAACCTATTTCCAATTCACTCATCAAAAACACTCTTGGGACTTTACATCATAGTCCTTATTCCCTTGGTGGTTGGCTAGAACCACCTACAAGCCAACATTGCAAAGATCTCTCCAAAAGACCTTAAGGTGCTCCTGCACCATTCTCCCCCCTGCAAAAAAGAAGTTAAGGAACCTATGGTGTCAAGATCTCCTCACTAATTCCATGCTTCTTAAAGTCACTTTCTGCTATCCAAGTAGCCTTTGACTCTAGTTGATGTCTCCACTTCACTAGGTGCTCAATGTATGTCTTATGCCTAGTCTTCTTCTTCACCCTTGACTCTAGAATCTTGTCCACTTGTGGTCTGATCTGATCAGGTACCTTGAGCTCATCCACATCCTTACTCACCTCTGCACTATACTATTCGTCATCCATTTCTATTCCTTTATACTTCACCAATTCCTTCACATTGAAGATAGGTGAAATGGACATCTCCTTGGGTAACTCCACCTTATATGCATTGGATCCATACTTAGTCAACACTTTACATGGCCCTATCCTTTTCATCTACATCTTACTTGGTATGCCTTTCTATAGTCTTGCCTTGTTCAATTATACCATCACCAAATCACCTATTTCAAATTGTAGATCTCTCTTCCCTTCATCTCTTTTAGCCTTCAACTACTAGTTAGCCTCCATTAATATCTTCTTTACCTACTCATGAACCTCTCTCATTGACTCAGCAAAATCATCAGCATGTCCACTGATTCCTTCATAACCTTTTAGGTCTCTTAGCTCAAGTACACCCCTTGTATGTAACCCATATACAATTTCAAATGGGCTCTTACTAGTAGACCTATTTGTGCTATCATTGTACGCAAATTCTACCTATGAAATGACTTGTTCCCATCCTTGTCCATACTCCTTAGTTAGACACCTCAACAAGTTACCAAGTACCCTATTTATCAAGATTTATGGTGAGGTTCTCTTCTTGAAGTTTCTTCAACACAAGTTCTAGGTGCTTCATATGTTCTTCTTTTGTTTAGCTAAAGATGAGGATAACATCTAAGTAGACTACCACAAATACTCCTATAAAGTCCTTCAAGACCTCATTCATCACCCTCATAAAAGTGCTAGGTGCATTTGTAAGCCCGAATGGCATTACTAACCACTCATATAACCCCTTTGTGGTTTTAAAAGCTGACTTGCATTCATCTCCCTCTCTCATCCTAATCTGATAGTAGCCACTTTTCAAATCAATCTTGAAGTAGTACTTAGCACCCACTAAATAGTCCATTAAGTCTTCTATCCTAGGAATAGGAAACCTATATCTAATGGTTATCCTATTTATGGCCCTAGAATTAGTACACATTCTCCACTTATCTCCCTTCTTAGGTGCCAACACCATTGGAATAGCACATGGGCTTATGCTTTTCCTGATCAACCCTTGGTCCAAAATTTCTTGAACTTACCTTGCTATCTCCTTTTTCTGCTCTAGTTTTATTTTGTATGCAGCCTTGTTAGGCAATGTTACTCCTGATACAAAGTCAATTTGATGACTAATTGCCCTCTTACGTGGTAGTGTAGCTGGTGTGCCTTCACAAATGATATCCCTGAAATGATCCAATAGTTGCTTCACCTCTACTATCATAGGTAGCCGACTTGGTGACTCCTCCTCCTTTGGCTTCAACATGATTGCATAGACAACTCCTTCTTCCTCCTTCATGTCTCTTAGGAATTACTTTCCACTCATCAAAAGTATAGTGGATTCTACCTTTTGCATTGTGCCTTCTTGGGGAAAAAACTTCATGGTTAAGCACTTGAGCTAGAGTATACTAGAATGGGAGACCTCTAAGGAAGGCCTAGTGCCTCACGTCTATGAGAATCACTTAGATGCAATGAGTGCTAAGTGGGCCATTCAATATCATCTCAATTTTTTTGCTTTAAGCAACTTACAAATTTGCAACTTAAGACTCCTCCAACCTAAGGGATTGATCTGGTGGAACATAGCTCAGAGCAATTCCATGTGTTTCGGTGCAAAAAAGGACCATACCTAGCATAAAAATACCTATTTAGACATGTTGGAATAGCCCGCTTGGTCACACAAGTTGCAGAACGAAAGTTGCACCAGTCTACAACTTTGCACTGCTTGCATTTGATGCTTTTTCCATCAAGTGAAAATCAACCACCACTGGAAAACCACTCCGAGATAGCCAAAATTGAGAGAGGTTTTTGTAGATAGGCTCAATACGATCCTATAGGATTAGACAAGAATTTTCTAAGCATCATGGCATCTGAGTAATATCATGCTGAAGTTTGCAGCCATTTTGCAGTTTGGACCCCTAACGGATCGATTCGGTGGAACATAGCTCAGAGTGATTCCATGTGTTTCAGTGTGAAAGAGGACCATGCCTAGCATAAAAATACCTATTTAGACATGTTGGAATAGTCTTCTTAGTCACATGAGTTGCAGAGTGAAAGTTGCACCACTTTGCAACTTTGCACAATTTGAATTTGACACGTTTTCCATCAAGTGAAAATCCACCGCCACGAGAAAAACACTCCAGGATAGCCAAAATCGAGAGAGGTTTTTCTATAGGGGTCCAATGCCTTTCTGTAGGATCAAATGAGAAGTTTCTAAGTGTCATGGTATCCAAGTAATAGCATGATGAAGTTTGCAACTATTTTGCACTTTGGACCCTTAAGGGATCGATCCGGTGGAACATAGCTCAAAGAGATTCCATGTGTTTCGGTGTGAAAGAGGACCATGCCTAGCCTAAAAATACCTATTTGGACGTGTTGGAATAGTCTGCTTAGTCACACGAGTTACAGAGCGAAAGTTGCACCACTTTGCAACTTTGCACAACTTGAATTTGACACCTTTTCCACCAAGTGAAAATCCGCCGCAACGAGAAAACCACTCCAAGATAGCCAAAATCAAGAGAGGTTTTTCTAGAGGGGTCCAATGCATTTTTGTAGGATTAGATGAGAAGTTTCTAAGTATCACGGTATACAACTAATAACATGTTGAAGTTTGCAGCTATTATGTACTTTCAACCCTTAAGGGATCGATCCGGTGGAACATAGCTCGGAGTGATTCCATGTGTTTCAGTGTGAAAGAGGACCATGCCTAGTGTAAAAATACCTATTTGGACATGTTGGAACAGTCGACTTGGTCACACAAGTTGCAGCACTTTGCAACTTTGCACAACTTGAATTTGACACCTTTTCCATCAAGTGAAAATCCGCCGCCATGAGAAAACCACTCCAAAATGACAAAACCGAGAGAGTTTTTTCTAGAGGGGCCCAATGCCTTTCTGTAGGATCAGACGAAAAGTTTGTAAGTGTCACGGTATCAGAGTACTAGCATGCTCAAGTTTGCAGCCATTTTTCACTTTGGACCCTTAAGAGATCGATCCGGTGGAACATAGCTCAGAGCAATTCTATGTGTTTTGGTGCAAAAGAGGACCATGACTAGCATAAAAATACCTATTTAGATGTATTGGAATAGTCTGCTTGGTCACACGAGTTGTAGAGAGAAAGTTGCACCACATTGCATCTTTGCACTACTTGAATTTGACACCTTTTCCATCAAGTGAAAATTTGCCATGACAAGAAAACCACTTCAAGATAGCCAAAATAGAGAGAGTTTTTTCTAGAGGGGTCCAACACCTTTCTATAAGATTAGATGAGAAGTTTCTAAGTGTCACGGTATCCAAGTAATAGCATGATGAAGTTTGCAACTATTTTGCACTTTGGACCCTTAAGGGATCAATTCGGTGGAACATAGTATATAGAGATTCCACATGTTTCGGTGCAAAAGAGGACAATGCCTAGCATAAAAATAACTATTTAGATGTGTTGGAATAGTCTGCTTGGTCACACAAGTTGCAGAGCGAAAGTTGCACCAGTTTGCAACTTTGCACTGCTTGAATTTGACACCTTTTCCATCAAGTGAAAATCTGCTGCCACGAGAAAACCACTCCAAGATAGCCAAAATCGAGAGAGGTTTTTCTGGAGGGGTCCAACGCCTTTCTATAGGAGTAGACGAGAAATTTCTAAGTGTCATGGTATCCAACTAATAGCATGTTGAAGTTTGCAGCTATTATGTACTTTGGACCCTTAAGGGATCGATCGGGTGGAACATAGCTTAGAGCGATTCCATGTGTTTCAGTGTGAAAGAGGACCATGCCTAGTGTAAAAATACCTATTTGGATGTGTTGGAATAGTCGACTTGGTCACATGAGTTGCAAAACAAAAGTTGCAGCACTTTGTAACTTTGCACAACTTGAAGTTGACACCTTTTCCATCAAGTGAAAATCTTCCACCATGAGAAAACCACTCCAAGATAGACAAAACCGAGAGAGATTTTTCTAGAGGGGCCCAATGCCTTTCTGTAGGAATAGACGAAAATTTTGTAACTATCACGGTATCCGAGTACTAGCATGCTGAAGTTTGCAGCCATTTTTCACTTTGGACCCTTAAGGGATCGATCCGATGGAACATAGCTCAGAGCAATTCTACATGTTTTATTGCAAAAGAGGACCATGCCTAGTGTAAAAATATGTATTTGGACGTGTTGGGACAGTCCACTTGGTCACACGAGTTGTAGAGAGAAAGTTGCACCACTTTGCATCTTTGCACTGCTTGAATTTGACACCTTTTCCATCAAGTGAAAATTTGCCACGACAAGAAAACCACTCCAAGATAGTGAAAATAGAGAGATTTTTTCCTAGAGGGGTCCAACACCTTTCTATAAGATTAGATGAGAAGTTTCTAAGTGTCACGGTATCCAAGTAATAGCATGATGAAGTTTGCAACTATTTTGCACTTTGGACCCTTAAGGGATTGATCGGGTGGAACATAGCTTAGAGAGATTCCACGTGTTTTGGTGCAAAAGAGGACCATGCCTAGCATAAAAATAACTATTCAGATGTGTTGGAACAGTCTGCTTGGCCACACGAGTTGCAGAGCGAAAGTTGCACCAGTTTCCAACTTTGCACTGCTTGAATTTGACACCTTTTCCATCAAGTGAAAATCTACTGCCATGAGAAAACCACTCCAAGATAGCCAAAATCGAGAGAGGTTTTTCTAGAGGGGTCCAATGCCTTTCTGTAGGATTAGATGAGAAGTTTCTAAGTGACACGGTATCCAAGTAAGAGCATGTTGAAGTTTGCAGCTATTATGTACTTTCGACCCTTAAGGGATCGATCCGATGGAACATAGCTCAGAGCAATTCCACGTGTTTCAGTGTGAAAGAGGACCATGCCTAGTCTAAAAATACCTATTTGGACATGTTGGAATAGTTGGCTTGCTCACATGAGTTGCAGAACGAAAGTTGCAGCACTTTGCAACTTTGCACAACTTGAATTTGACACCTTTTCCATCAAGTGAAAATCTTCCGCCATGAGAAAACCACTCCAAGATAGACAAAACCGAGAGAGATTTTTCTAGAGGGGCCCAATGCCTTTCTATAGGATTAGACAAAAATTTTGTAAGTTTCATGGTATCCAAGTACTAGCATGCTGGAGTTTGTAGCCATTTTTCACTTCGGACCCTTAAGGGATCGATTCGGTGGAACATAGCTCGGAGTGATTCTACGTGTTTCAGTGTGAAAGAGGACCATGCCTAGCATAAAAATATCTATTCGGACATGTTGGAATAGTCCACTTGGTCACATGAGTTGCAGAGAGAAAGTTGCACCACTTTGTAACTTTGCACTACCTGAATTTGACACCTTTTCCATCAAGTGAAAATCTTCCATATTGAGAAAACCACT
Organism: Sequoiadendron giganteum; assembly: GCA_007115665.2. NCBI lineage: Eukaryota > Viridiplantae > Streptophyta > Pinopsida > Cupressales > Cupressaceae > Sequoiadendron > Sequoiadendron giganteum. The sequence goes on from CM021101.1 coordinate 602,811,301, forward strand.
CCAAGATAGCCAAAATAAAGAAATTTTTTTTAGAGGGTTCCAACGCCTTTCTGTAGGATCAGACGAGAAGTTTCTAAGTGTCACGGTATCCAAGTAATAGCATGCTAAAGTTTGCAGCTATTTTGCATTTTGGACCCTTAAGGGATCGATCCGATGGAACATAGCTTGGAGTGATTCCACGTGTTGCAGTGCAAAAGAGGACCATTCCTAGCATAAAAATACCTATTTAGACATGTTGGAATAGTCTGCTTGGTCACACAAGCTGCAGAGCAAAAGCTGCACCACTTTGCAACTTTGCACAACTTGAATTTGACACCTTTTCCATCAAGTGAAAATCCACCGCCATGAGAAAACCACTCAAAGATAGACAAAATTGAGAGAGGTTTTTCTAGAGGGGTCCAACGCCTTTCTGTAGGATTAGACAAGAAGTTTCTAAGTGTCATGATATCCAAGTACTAGCATGCTGAAGTTTGTGCCATTTTGCACTTTGGACCCTTAAGGGATCGATCTGGTGGAACATAGCTCAGAGTGATTCTACGTGTTTTGGTGCAAAAGAGGACCATACCTAGTGTAAACATACCTATTCAGACATGTTGGAACAATTCGCTTGGTCACACGAGTTGCAGAGCAAAAGCTGCACCACTTTGCAACTTTACACTACTTGAATTTGACACCTTTTCCATCAAGTGAAAATCCGCCGCCACGAGAAAACCACTCCAAGATAGCCAAAATCGAGAGACATTTTTCTAGAGGGGTCCAACGCCTTTTTGTAGGATCAAATGAGAAGTTTCTCAGTGTCATAGTATCCAAGTAATAGCATGCTGAAGTTTGCAGCTATTTTGCACTTTGGACCCTTAAGGGATCGATTAGGTGGAAAATAGCTCAGAGTGATTCCACATGTTTTGGTGCAGAAGAGGACCATTCCTAGCATAAAAATACCTATTCAGATGTGTTGGAATAGTCCGCTTGGTCACACGAGTTGTAGACAAATATGTACAAATTGTTTACATGACCTTTATATGACCTTTTTCACATTGTTTACATTTGAAAATTCAAAGTTTGCAAATTTTCCTACTCAAGGCATTTACAGAACAAGGTGCTACTACACCAAACATGAACTTCAACCTTACACTATTTGAGTATATCTCATTATGTAATTAAATCTTATTACAATTCCTCTGGCACTTCATTCTCTCAGATCTTTTACAATGTCACTCATACATTCAAGATTATCTTTAAATGTCTTAATCATAGGTGCTCATCATGAGGTGAACTTCAAATGAGTAACTTGAGATTCCCTCATTAAGCTTCACATGCTCTCTTACAATGGCTTGAAATCAAAATTGAGATTTTTCAAAATCATCAAAATAAGTATGTTGCATTACTTTTTTGGCTGAGATTTTCTTTGATGGCTCTTAAATCAACATTTTCTGCAACGAAAGATCAATCAACCCTTAGTAGTTTACTTACAAATACGCAAAGTAAAAGAGAAAAATAAAGAGCATCCAAAATGGAAATGAAATAAAAATAGATGGAAGGCACTTATAGATGTTGCATTGCTTTTCTAGTTGACATTCTCTTGGATGGCTCATATATCTGCATTTTTTCCAAGGGGACATCAATCACTTTAAAATAAGATGATAGCATTGGCATCAAACAAATTAATGTGCATACAAGTATAAATTTATAAGAACCAATGTGCATATACTTACAAATCAATCAAATGAATCATCCGGGTCTGCTCTACTCTTTATTGTGTCAAGTATTGCCTCATGGTCAGACTCACAGGCCTTCATTACCTAGACCCATCAAAGCATTACACCACTCGATGATTGATTTTGCATTTGTCAACTTTGTACTATATTTATACTTTAACTCTTCTCATGCTAATTCTCTTTTCACGCATGCTCCTACACCATCATGCTCCCCCTTTCCATGTCCAGCCTCACAAAATTTCCACATATGTTGAACACCTGTAATGACATCCCTCCTGCACAACCAGTAGAACATGCACGAGTTCTTGAACTGTGTTGCACAGTTATAAAAAAATATTATATGTTGATCATATTCTATGCCCCTCTAAGCCAAACCACTATAGAGCATCTGGAAGCAACCTTGCATGAACTCTGGAGAATGTGTGCAATCATCACTAATGTAAAAGTGGTACTCCCTCAATACCTTCCTTTTCTTTGTACTATCAAAAGCATGAATGAATGCTATGTGCACAAATATTGAAACTTGTGTGGAGTTGTAATACTGTGACTGCACCTCATGTTGTGGCTATAGAGTTTAGTTCTCTACAAATTCAACCACGGATACTATGCTTCCAACTAGAAAGGTGTCCTTGCATATCTTGAACTACGTGTCCAACCATCGGGCTCTATGGGTATGCATTGCATACTCAGACAATATACTGTCATGAAATGTGGTCATAAATTTGTACATTGGAATCTTCTCAATAACCAAATCACACCTTTTTCCTTGAGACCCAACTTTTGTAGCATATGCCACTATTTTATACTTCCCGAACTCTACTAGTTTATGTCCCACCTCATTTGTGCTTTCCATATGTTGACATACTAGCATACACTAGAAGCCACTGCAATGCTCGCATGAACCATCCAAGCATGTTGTCCTATAGAATATCTGGCCATCCTCTATTTCACATAAATTTTTTGATAAGAACTCTCTTGAAGATTTTGGTGGGGCTTCTATGCCACAATCCTGCAAAACATCGTTAGTATGAAAATCTAAACATATAGAACGATAAACATCATAATGTTTAGAAAATTCAATATGTAGTCTACAACAACAAGTAGTGCATGTGTGATTTATCTTGACATAAAAAGGTTTAAGCAGTTCAAAAAATATTTGAGAAATACTAATTTGAGGATAATTATTTTCAAATTTTCAAAAAAATTGGGTTTGAGTCATATCCAAAAAATTCTTTGGATGTGGCTCACAATTTTGACTATCGATTCTCCTTCTTACCACATCCCTTTGATTCAGAGATGGCCTTGTGTTATTCTTCCAATACTCTTCAGTTAGTGTTCTCAAGGCTTCGACAATTTCTTTATATTTTCATGACAATCTCCCCGAGAATTCCCATAATTCATTTGTATCATTACCCTCAATTCTTTGTCGCCTTTGAATGGCTCTTGAGAAATTTTTTCTACTAATTCCCATTTTTTCACTAGTCTTTTTAATTAGGCGAGCTCTCTTTATTTGACAACTTACCAAAGTTGATGTAATGACACGTCGGGTGACATTACTATCCTTTGAGCATGAGGCCTTACCCACACTCTCATAAGCATCCATTAGATTCTTCACAATAGTGTCTTCACTCAATGCATTCGACGTTCTCAACCCAAGAGTCTTCATGAGGTTCCTATACTTTACACCCCGCATCATTTCAACAAATAGTTGACATCTTGCAGTCTCATTTAGCCTTTCAAAGAATCGTTCCCAAATCTTATCAACATATCTTCTACAAGTGCATGTTGAAATCTTACCTTCCATGTGCTACAAAATCTCATTGTCAATATTAATCAAATACTTTGGCTTTCTATGCAAACTTTTTGGTGGTGTTCTCCTAGGTACATACATCTCAACATTAGGAATTTCATCAATATTTAATTGAGGTGGGCTAGATTGCATACCTTCAATTGAGGGTGGAGAAGAATACATACCTTCTTCATCAATTTCGAGTGATGATGTACTCTCAACTTGAGATGTGTTGGATGGTGTCCAACAATATTCACTTGCAGTAAATGGTGTTCCTCCATATTCACTTGTAGTAGATGGTGTCTATCCATATTCACTTGTGCTAGATGGTGTCCCTCCGTATTCGCTTGTGCTTAATGGTGTCCCTTCATATTCACTTGTCGTAGAGGGTGTGTCTCCAACTATGGTATCTAAATCTATCCTACAATGATGCTTTCACATTCATGCCTTTTGTGCTACCAATTCTTGTTCTCTTTTTGGCAGTTGAGGTTTCTCTACAATCGGGTTGTTTTCATCAATTGTTTCCAATTTCTTCTTTTCATGATATGCTGCCACCTAAACTCTCTCCTTTTCTTTCAAGGTTTTGTTCTCTTCATCTATTAGTTTCCTCTTTGTCTTTTTCTTCAGCATGGCAGATAATTTTATTTGTACCATGGTAATGAGACGAATATTAGTTCCTAAAAAATGTATCCATTCAAGATAATTGAAAAATATATGTCATTGAAGGCTTCATTTAAATAATACTTACAATCATCATGTACAAAAGTAGGGTCTTTTATTGTTGAACATTCCTTGGAATGAAAATAATGAGAATAGGATTTGTGGTTCTTAGCTCAAACAAGCACTTTTCCATGAGAATTTGAAGAACCAAGGGGTGATTTTGAAAAATTGTTGGTGTGGGAGCACCTTAAGGGTCTTTTGGAAGATCTTGGCAATTTTGGCTTGTAGGTGGTTCTAGCCAACCACCAAGGGAATAAGGACTATAATTTAAAGACCCAATATTGTTTTTGATGTGTGAGTTAAGGCAAACTTAGGGTAGTCTAGAGCCTTGAAGTTTGGAGAAGCTTGAATGATGAAATTAGGCAAATTAGTCCATGTAGACTTAGCAATTTGTCCTAAAAGTGGGAAAAGGTAATTAATGATACTCTAATCCCAACCCAAGGGTCCTAGCATGTGGGAGAAAGGTATATAAGGTCAGAAAAACCCTAATTGAGCATGTAGGAAAGCTATTGTACGATTTGGAGTTTTGGAAGGGGAATTTGTGAGTTGGAAGAGTGCAAATTTCATTGAATTTTTGTTTTTGTGCTTTCATCCAGTCAAGAATGGATTGAAAGTACCTGTATAATGCTTTTATTCTTTCAATTATGTCACTTAATTATTTTTTGAAGCATTATATTAGCCATTTAGTTCAATTGCTTTTTGTTTTGCAAGTTTTTAGAGTTTTTGGTCTCAGCCGATTTAGGCCAGTTTTTGGAAATAATGATCCCCACTTGAATTCCCATGGCAAGGATACCATGGCCACTTGGAATAAAGTAAGGGAATTTTTTTACAATTTACATATGTTGTGTGGTGTCTTGGTTTGTAGGGGAGATGGTGAATTCATCAAGAACTAAGTGCAAGTGCATTCTGGCTAGTGGCTTGGAGAGGACAGCAGTAAAGAAAGTTGCTAAATGGACTAGTTTGTGCCAATCAAGAGAAAGAGAATGTGATAAAATGTATTCCAGACATTTTTGTGCAAGGAGAAGAGTTGAGGAGGTCATTTAAGCCCTCAAAGTTGGAAAAAGGAGCCAGAACCCTAGAAACCCTTGAAAATAGGGGGTATGAGGATAGTCCTATGTACGAACACCAAAGGGACTAAAAACCTAGAAAATCTTGAAGCATAGGGTACCAATAGAAAGAATATATAAAAATATTTTGGTGTTGTTAAGACCATTTTTGAGAAAAGCCAAGAAAACGGGTTCTAGGAGGCTTAATTGGGCAAAAGGCTACAAGGCCTAAAATTGGGTTTTTCAAGAAAGTGATGGGTACAAGGTGAAATAATCCTATGAGATGGATCAGTGAGGAGTAAAATCAACAAGGGGATAGTGAGAATACCCTTTCCTAGCCCCTTGAGTGGTTAGGACACTTTGGGTCAGTGTGGAGCCCAAGGAAGCTTAGTGGTGAATTGAGAGAAATGGTGAAGAATTTGAAATTGGTGGAGAGTCTTATGAGGTGAGAGGGGTTTAGGAGGGATCCCTGAGTAGGGTAGAGAGGAATACCCTAGGAGGACTAGAAAATAGGTCTTGGGAAGAGCAATATTTCTCTTGAAAGATAAGACTCCCCATCAATTGTTGAAGGAGTGGTCTATGTAATAAACTTTTGACCTTATGCAGGGTATTTTGAAGATATTTGATGCTTTGGAATGGTCTGGGAAGGCTCGAGTATAGGAGTTTCTATAAACCCTCCCTCTTTGCATTGAAAAATGGGGGGTTTTGTATTAGAAGCCTAGTTGAGCGGGTAAGGTCCTAAGACCTAGAAATTATCTTGTATTAAGACCTAATTAAACACTATTTTTGGGTTTGGAAGTCTGGTGTGAAGATCTAAGGGTAGTTCCTTTATAAAATTGGCCTACTTGGAGGCCTAAAATAGTGAAAAAGGTCAATTTTCTTAATGTTGTCCCAAAGGAGTCATGTGATGGGTTAAGGTATGTCTTGTAGCTCTGAAATTGGTGCTAAAATCATTCTTTTATTTTCCTGGTGTTTTCAAAAGTTTTGGAGTTAAGGGCCCCAAACTGGTTTTGCACAATAACTAGATTCCAAGGGTGAAATTTGGGAAATAATGTTTTTGTTTGTTGTTCAGCTTGGAGGAGTGTTGGGATTGGTCCATTGCACCTTTTGAATCTTCTTAGATGGCTCTTGAAGGCAAGTTGGCATCTTCAATGGTTTTGGGTCCTCTAACTCTGCTTAAAATATGAGTATCACAGTTTGAAGTGTGTGCATGGTTTGGGAGATACATGTGATAGTTTGTAGATGTTTGGCTACTAGTAATGTGGACAGTGAACAAAGGAACTAAGTTTGTGTGTAAGGGAAAACTTCTGAAATGTTTCATTTTTTTTGTACTAACTCAAACAAAGATTATTTAAGCAAATAATGGTTTGGTTGTGCCTTAAGCATTATAGTCTGTGTTTGTAAAAAATAGTGTCATTATGGAAGATTTAAGACAACTTGTGAATGAAATAATGATCGGTTGATGTTTTGAGGAACCTAGTTGATTGTAATCAGTTATTTTCAAGATTTTCAAGGTGTTTGGAAGGTCCTTAAGGAATTGGGAACTCTTAATGCTAATTTGAGTATAACAATCAAATGTTTTGTGAAGAAAAATATAGTTCAATAAGTGTGTCAAGAAAGGTGTTGATTTCTTCCTTTGTATTGAATCAGTTTGTGCAGAGGTATTGGAAGGTGTTTGGACCCTTCAGAGGAATTGGAGAGGCTTGGAGTTGTCTTAAAGGATGAATTTTGGTGAATGGTTCTGAATTTCTATAATTGGCAAGTGTAAATAATTATGTATATAATTTGGCAATTTAAAATGTGCATTGACAACCTAAGGTTATAATGACAAACAAAAATGAGATCAAGCCATAATAGAATGAAAGAAAATTTATAAAGACTTCACATACCTTAAAAAATAGACTTTCAAATGGAGGAGTTCAACCCAATTATGTAGCCTTAGCTTCTTCCTTCTTCAAACTCCTCAACAATTTGACTTGTTCAAAATATTGTTCCCTTCCACACTTCAATTGTATATGATTTTTCAATGGAATTCAAACTTCAATTGATATTATATGTCTTTCAATGTGGAAACTCTGCTATTTCATACAAAGGTGGTAAAAAGATCATGGAAAAGGTGATGGAATGTGAAAAATATTCTTGTACACTTCACAACAACATCAGAAAGATATTTTTTGTTGGAGCACGGGTAGAACCAAGGAAATATGAAGACTATGGGCCTTCAAATCACCGATATATAGATTTTTTTACCGTTTTAGTGGACTACAAAATGCACATGCATTATAACGTGAGCGTGTTATGTGAAATCTGGTTTTCTTAGTGTATTTTTTAGAGTATAGGAGTTTCTGAGAGAGTGGGAGGGAGAGAGGGGGATATTGGAAGATAGAGAGGGAGGGAGAAGGGGAGAGTGGGAGAAAGAGAGAGGGAGTTAGAGTGGGAGGGAGAGAGGGGAGAGTGGGAGATATAGAGGGAGGGACAAAGGGGGAGAGTGGGAGAGAGTGGGAGAAGGGGAGAAGCAGGGAGTGGGAGACAGAGACCTAAACCATAAATCCTAAATACTCAACCCTTAAACCCTAATCTCTCAACCCCTATACCCTCTTAATCCCTCAACCTTTAAACCCTAATCCCTAAACCCTTAACCCCTATACCATCTTAATCCCTCAACCCCTATACCCTCTTAATCCCTCAAACATTAAACCCTAATCCCTCAACCCTTAACCCCTACACCCTGTTAATCCCTCAACCCTCAACCCTCAACCCTTAAACCCTAATCCCTTAACCCCTATACCCTCTTAATCCCTCAACCCTTAAACCTAATCCCTCAACCCTTAACCCCTATACCCTCTTAATCCCTCAACCCTTAAACCCTAATCCCTCAACCCCTATACCCTTTTAATCCCTCAAACCTAAACCCTCAACTCTTAAACCCTCCCTCAACCCCTATACCCTCTTAATCCCTCAACCCTTAAACCCTAATCCCTCAACCCCTATACCCTCTTAATCCCTCAACCCTCAATCCTCAACCCTTAAACCCTAATCCCTCAAACCCTATACCATCTTAATCCCTCAAACCTTAAACCCTAATCCCTCTTAATCCCTCAACCTTGAACCCTCAACCCTTAAACCCTAATCCCTCAATCCTTACACCCTCTTAATCCCTCAACCCTTAAACCATAATCCCTCAACCCCTATACCCTCTTAATACCGCAACCCTCAATCCTAAACCCTTAAATCCTAATCACTGGACCCTTAAACCTTAATCCCTCAATCCTCAACCCTTCAACCCAAATCCCTAAACCCCTATACCCTCTTAATCATTCAACCCTTAAACCCTAATCCCTAAACCCTTGAACCCTTAAACCCTAATCCCCCAATCCCTATACCCTCTTGATCCCTCAACCCTTAAACAATAATCCCTCAACCCTCAATCCTGAACCCTTAAACCCTAATCCCTAAACCCCTATACCTTCTTAATCCCTCAACGCTAAAACCTCAACCCTTAAACCATAATCCCTGAACCCCTATACTCTCTTAATCCCTAAATCCTTAAACCTTAATACCTCAACCCTTAAACCCTAATCCATCAACCCCTATACCCTCTTAATCACTCAACCCTCAATCCTGAACCCTTAAACCCTAATCCCTCAACCCTTAAACCCTAATTACTCAACCCTTAAACCCTAACCCCTCAACCCCTATACCCTCTTAATCCATAAACCCTCAATCCTCAACCCTTAAACCCCTATCCCTCAATCCCAATACCCTCTTAATCCATCAATCCTCAACTCTCAACCCTTAAACCCTAATCCCTCAACCCGTATACCCTCTTAATCCCTCAACCCTCAACCCTCAACCCTTAAACCCTAATCCCTCAAACCCTATACCCTCTTAATCTGTCAACCCTAAACCCTCAACCCTTAAACCCTAATCCCTCAACCCCTATACCCTCTTAATCCCTCAGCCCTCAATTCTCACCCCTTAAACCCTAATCTATCAATCCCTATACCCACTTAATCCCTCAACCCTCTTAATCCCTCAACCCCTATACCCTCTTAATCCCTCAACCCTTAAACCCTAATTCCTCAACGCTTAACCCCTATACCCTCTTAATCCCACAACCCTTAAACCCTAATCCCTCAACCCCTATACCCTCTTAATCCCTCAACCCTTAAATCCTAATTCCTCAATGCTTAACCCCTATATCCTCTTAATTCCACAACCCTTAAACCCTAATCCCTCAACCCCTATACCCTCTTAATCCATCAACCCTTAAACCCTAATCCATCAACCCCTATACCCTCTTAATCCCTCAACCCTAAATCCGCAACCCTTAAACCCTAATCCCTCAATCCCTATACCCTCTTAATCCCTCAACCCTCAACCTTTAACCCTTAAACCCTAATCCCTCGACCCTTCAACCCTAATCCCTCAAAACCTACTACCTCTTAATCCCTCAACCCTTAAACCCTAATCACTCAACCCCTATACCCTTTTAATCCCTCAACCCTCAATCCTCAACCTTTAAACCCTAATCCCTCAAACCCTATAACCCCTCAACCCTCAACCCTCAAACCTCAACCCTCAACCCTTAAACCATAATCCCTCAACCCCTATACCCTCTTAATCCCTCAACCCTAAAACCTCAACCCTAATCCCTCAATCCCTATACCCTCTTAATCCCTCAACCCTTAAACTCTAATCCCTCGACCCTTAAACTCTAATCCCTCAACTCCTATACTCTCTTAATCCCTCAACCCTTAAACCCTAATCCCTCAAACCTTAAACCCAAATCGATCAACTCCTATACCCTCTTAATCCCTCAACCCTCAATCCACAACCTTTAAACCCTAATCCTTTAATCCCTATACCCTCTTAATCCCTCAACCCTCAACCCTCAACCCTCAACCCTCAACCCTCAACCCTTCAACCATAATCCCTCAAGCCTTATACCCTCTTAATCCCTCAACCCTAAACCCTCAACCCTTAAACCCTAATCCTTGAATCCCTATACCCTCTTAATCCCTCAACCCTTTAACCCTAATCTGTCAACCCTTAAACCCTAATCCCTCAACCCCTATACCCTCTCAAATCCTCAACCCTTAAACCCTAATCCCTCAACCCCCATACTCTCTTAATCCCTCAACCCTTAAACTCTAATCCATCAACCCCTATACCCTCTGAATCCCCCAAACCTCATTCCTCAACCCTTAAACCCTAATCCCTCGACCCTTAAACCCTAATTGATCAACTCCTATACCCTCTTAATCCCTCAACCCTCAACCCTCAACCCTTAAACCCTAATCCCTCAACCCCTATACCCTCTTAATCCCTCAACCCTTAAACCCTAATCCCTCAACCCTTAACCCCTATACCCTTTTAATCCCTCAACCCTTAAACACTAATCCCTCAACCCCTATACCCTCTTAATCCCTCAACCCTTAAACCCTAATCCATAAACCCCTATACCCTCATAATCCCTCAACCCTTAAAACCTAATCTCTCAACCCTTAACCCCTATACCCTCTTAATCCCTCAACCCTTACACTCTAATCCCTCAACCCCTATACCCTCTTAATCCCAAAACCCTAAACCCTCAACACTTAAACCCTAATCTCTCAACCCCTATACCCTCTTAATCCCTCAACCCTTAAACCCTAATCCCTCAACCCCTATACCCTCTTAATCCCTCAACCCTCAAACCTGAACCCTAAAACCCTAATCCCTCGACCCTTAAACCCTAATCCCTCAATCCATATACCCTCTTAATCCCTCAACCTTTAAACCCTAATCCCTCAACCCCAAACCCTAATCCTCAACCCTATACCCTCTTAATCTCTTTAATCGCCAATCCTCAAACTCCTTAAAACCCTAATCCCTCAACTTTATACCTCTTTTAACCTCAACCCCAACTCTCAACCCTAAAACCCTAATCCTCAACCCTATATACCTCTTAATCCTCAACCTCAACCCCAAACCTCAACCCAAAACCCTAATCCTCAAACCCTATACCCTTAATCCTCTCAAACCTAAACCCTAACTTTCCCCACACTTAAAACCCTAATCCCTCAACTCCTTAACCCCTGTTACCTCTAATCCCCAACCTCTAAAACCCTATTCCCTCAACCCCTATACCTCTTAATCCTCAAACCTAAAACCCCCAACTCTTTAAACCCCAATCCTCAACCCCCATACCTCCTCTTAATCCCCAACCCTAAACCCTAATCCTCAACCCCTATACCCTCTTAATCCCTCAAACCTCAATCTCAAGCAACCCCAAAACCCCAATCCTCAACCCTTAAACCCTAATCCCTCGACCCTTAAACCTGAATCCCTCAACTCCTATACCCTCTTAATCCCTCAACCCTTAAACCCTAATCCCTCAACCCTTAAACCCTAATCAATCAACCTCTATACCCTCTTAATCCCTCAACCCTCAATCCTCAACCCTTAAACCCTAACCCCTCAATCCTTATAACTTCTTAATCCCTCAACCCTCAACCATCAACCCTTAAAACGCTAATCCCTCAACCCTTATACCCTCTTAATCCCTCAACCCTCAATCCTTAAACCCTAATCCCTCAACCCCTATATCCTCTTAATCCATCAACCCTCAACCCTCAACCCTTAAACCCCTAATCCTCAACCCTTAAACCCTAATCCATCAACCCTTATACCCTCTTAATCCCTCAACCCTCAATTCTCAACCCTTAAACCCTAATCCCTCAATCCCTATACCCTCTTAAACCCTCAACCCTCAACCCTATTAATCCATCAACCCTCAATCCTTAAACCCTAATCCCTCAATCCTTTAACCCTAATCCCTCAACCGCTATACCCTCATAATCCGTCAACCCTCAACCCTCAACCCTTAAACCCTAATCCCTCAACCCTCAACCCTTAAACCCTAATCCCTGAATCCCTATACCCTCTTAATCCTTGAACCCTCAACTCTCCACCCCTAAACCCTAATCCCTCAAGCTCTATACCCTCTTAATCCCTCAACCCTCAACCCCTAAACCCTAATCCCTCAACCCTTACACCCTATTAATCCCTCAACTCTCAACCCTCAACCCTAATCCCTCAACCCTTAACCCTCAACCCTTAAACCTGAATCCCTCAACCCCTATACCCTCTTAATCCTTGAACCCTCAACCCTTAGCCATTAAAGTCTAATCCCTCAACCCCTATACCCTATTAATCCCTCAACCATCAACCCTCAGCCATTAAAATTTAATCCCTGAACCCCTATACCCTCTGAATACCTCAACCATCAAACCTTAAACCCTAATCCCTCAACTCCTATAACCTCTACTCTATAACCTATTAATCCCTCATCCCTAAACCGTAAACAATTAAACCCTAACCCATAAACCCTCTACCCTCTTCCACCAATCCTATACCCTCTACCCTCAACCCTAATCCCCCAACCCTGAAACCCACTTAGTAGAATATCTACCCTAATCCCTCAACCCTCTTGACCCTTAAACCCTCAACTCTTAAACCCTTAAACACTCAACCCTAAACCCTCAACCGTCAACCGTAACCCCTTAAACCCTAAACTGTTAAACCTTGTACCCTGTACCCACTAACCTCTACCATCAACCCAATACTCTCTACCCTAAACCCTAATCCCTCAACCCTTAATCTCTCAACCCCTATAACCTCAACCCTATATACTGGAACCTCAACCCTAATCCCTCAACCCTATACCTTAAACCCTGAATCTTCAACCATCTACCCTTAAACCCTCTACCCTTTACCCTATACAGTAAACACTCAACCCTCAATTCTCAACCCTCAACCCTTAATCCCTTAACCCTCAATCCTTAAATCCTAAAACCTCTACCCTTTACATTGGACCCTAAACCTAATCCTTCAACCATATACCCTCAAAACTATACCCTAAACCCTCTACCCTCAACCAAGTAAACCCTTAACCCTAAACCCTTAACCCTTCAACCCTTCAACCCTAAATGCTTAAACCTTAAACCTTCTACCCTATACACTCAACCAAGTACCCTCTACAATGAAACCTATTCCATCAACCCTCAAACCTTAAACCCTAATACCCTAGAAACCATTAACCCTATAGGTCCTCCATCCTAATCCCTCAACCCTATACCCTCAATCCCTATCACTTTCTCTCTATCTATACATCTCACCTCTCCCTCCTTCCCTCCCTCCCACCCTCTCTAATTGTCTTTATGTACCATCTCCCTCTTTTTGTGTACCTCCAGTTCAATCAATCCCTACCACCCTCTCTCACTCCCTCTCTCTCACACTCCCTCTCACTACCTATCTCTCAAGTCTCTCCCTCTCACCCCCCTCATACTCTCAAGTCTCTCCCTCTCACACTCTCAAGTCTCTCCCTTTCGCACCCTACCTACATAACCCTCTCTTTCTCTTTGTCTCTTTGTCTCTCCCTCTCCCTCAATTCTCTCTCCCACCCCCCTCTATCTCTCTCCCTCTCCATCAATTCTCTCTCTCTCCCTCCCTCTATCCCTCCCACCCTACCTAGCTAAGTCCCCCTCAATCCAACCCCTTCTCTCCCATTCCCACTCCCTTTCTCTTAAACTCTCACTTCAACCCCCTCTCCATCTCTCTAGAGTCTCTCTAAATTCTCCCTTCATCTAAAGACATACATAAATGCATACATACAAGCATAATACATTTTTACATATAATCTTACATCCATACAAGCATACATACATACATGTACATAAAAATATATCAACATACATTAATATATTAGCATTTAACATAAATTAAGACATAACACGAGCACATTATAACGTGCTCGCGTTATGTGCTAGTAGACATGTTCCCCACATAAGCAAACACCATGTCAAAAGTGAGATATAATGCAAGCGCACTATAACATGCTCTTGTTATAGCCGCTCGCATTATATCTTGCTTTGAGAATTACCAAACTTTAAGCTTGGTATTGCCTTGGAATTCCAACCCAAAGGCTTGGAGGGCATTCCCAATGACTAGAGATGTGTTTTTAAAAAATCCACCATACTTCTCATAATCGAGTTCATGCTCACCGTCAGGATTGCACGTGGTTCAATATCAAACAAATCGAGCACATGGGTAATGTTGGGTTATCTCTTAGCTATCCAACGATGTAATTTTTTTCACTTTCTGAAAATGTTAAGTCTTTCATCCATAATTTATTTTGTCTATATGTCTCTTTTTTTGCCAAAAAGTAGTGTTTGGTATTTTTTTGGTAATAAATTAACCGTTCATCAAATTTTCAAATAAATTACATTTTTAGAAACTAGACTCCATTCTACAAAGTTAAAAATTTAAAAAAAAAAACAAATCAATTAGTTTCAAAAATTTGTAGTGGTAGCACGACCAAAATTCTTTTTTCAGGATATGTCCACTTCCCAAATTAGTAAAAAATCAAATATTCATTAAAAAATTATCAGAAAAATCATGCATCAACTACATACTATTAGCTAACTTCTGACTATTGTGATTTTAAAAATACTAAAAAAAAGTTCACCATACGAGGGTCGTACAAAGTTGCTATGTTATGTTTTTCTGACAAAAACGAAACCAATTTGTGTACGTCCCTCGTTTGAACCCCTTAATCTCAATAATTTTAAAAATAAATTAGTAGTTTAGAAAGTAGACTCAGAGCACTTGAATCCTTCTTTTCGTTCCATCTCAAAATTTTGAGTCTAAGTATCCTCAATTTCACATCCAAGGTCAGTATTTCCTGATTTTAGAAAAAAAGTTGTCCACTTAAGTCCCATTTTTGGGAACCATCTTGGTGCACTTACCCGATGTGTTTCCTCTAATTTCAAGTGTCTTTTCTTTCCATGATTGACCTTGGGAAGTAATAAAAATCACAATAATCTAAGATAAATGACTAATGTTAAAAGTTACTTGACATAAATAATTGAAAATTGAAATACCATATGTATATGAGTGATAATTTTACCATGTGTTTTGAAATACACTATGTATTACACAATATTAATGAAATTAATCAATAAAGTTCATATTGCATGACCATTACTCAATGCAAAAAGATTCACTCATTAAGTGAACCATAGAAAAAAATGAGGTAGAAGAATTTCCACTTATTTCTCTAGGTCATTCAATAATGTCCTAAGAACCCTAATGAGATTTACTATCAACCTCACAAGGTGAGTCAATTCTCATTAGGAGAAACTAGGAAGGGGGTTCATTCAGATTTTAGGGGCTCACCACCAAGAAAATGATTGGAAAAGACAAATAAGAATTAAACCTACAAAACCTAGTTATGCAAGCTAAATGAGGGATGCAAATGATGAGATTATGAACCAACAAGATATGATGTGTGTAGATAGGAAGTCTAGAGATGTGATGAGGATTCTGAAAATGAAAAGAAGCTATCCAAATATATTAGGGAGGACAAAGACACCCTTTATGTTGTCTTAGTCCTGGTGCTATTTTTCGGGGCAGATGCAAAATCTTTGGATTTCAAAATAGAATCTCAAAGAACATTTGAAAATACCCTTGGGAGGACTAAGACACCCTAGGTGGCATATTAGTTCCATTCTAGATTTTTGAAAAATGTGAATGTGATCCTAAGCTCCAAGGTCTATAGTTTCTTCCTCACAGATCTCAAGTTTTGAAGCTTTTGGATTCGACTTGTAGGTGATTTTTCGTGATGATGACAAATTTGTAATGCAACTTTGCAACTTTGCAATCTTGCACTCCAAATGATCTTCAATTCTTTACCCTAAATTTGTAATGACAAGCATGAAAGAGAGGGAAAAATTGTTGATTGTTATTAAATAGGTGTTTTCCTTGGTCAAACCCCTTGTTGGTAATTAAAGCTTGAAGTGAAATGGAATAATGGAGGGAAATGACGAATGAACATGCAAATCTACAACTCACCAAACCCTTGTTGTAAAGTTTGCAAAGTTGTGTGAAATGATTAAGCTTGAATGTAGATATTGAATCAATGGATACTTTGATAGATCTTGCTTGAATTGCATGCTTGAATGAAAATCCTAGATCATAAATGTTAGCACAAGAACACACATGATGCAATTATGTCCTTTGATATGATGCTTGAATCTTGATCATGGCTTGAAAATACTTGAAGAACTACTCTTGAATGCTCTTGGATGAATAATTGAATTCTTGGATGCTTATTATGCTCTTGGATATCTTGCTTATTATGAAAATGAGTGAATGAACCTTGTATTTATACTTATCTATGTATAATATCCCAAAATTACATTACACCAAGTCAAAATAGGAAAAAATTAATTAAAGGAGGCTAAATCCTATGAGAATTTGAAATTAAATCTCAAAAATAAGCCAAGGAGGATTAAGATGCCCTAGGTGACATCTTAGTCTCGAGGCTCAAATCTTAGGGAAAAAACTCCAAAAGAAGACCTTTTTAGGTGTATTCAAAATCAAGGTCCCTAGACCTTTGGGAGACTATGACGCCCTAGGTCTCATTTTAGTCTTGACCCAATAATCAAGGACACATAGACATAATCATTAAATTATCATTTTCCCTTTGATGATTGTTGAGATTAGCCAGAAAAAGATGTAGTTTATTAGGCTTATGGATGTAAAATAGTACCAATTAAGACATAAAGAAGGAGAAATAAAGCAAGGCAAGCCTAAGAAAATGTGAAAATGAAAGGGTATCCATTTTCCTACACTAAATTAAGTAAGGATGTTACACACATAATTCAAAATTTAGTGTCGTTTTCTTATGGGAAAATTGGAGAATGCCTCCAATTGGAAGAGTTTACTTGCATTTATGGCTAGTCATCAACATGTGTTACTAGTGTAGGGTGTAACCACACAAGAAAGTAATAACAACTTTTTAAGGAGTGTTTTCAAGCATAGAGAACACTTTGTCTTAGAGAGTGAAATGTAGGGTATATATTTTTCTGAAATTTTCCTATAACTTGGATCTAACCTTGTCTTGTGAGCTCATCTGAAGGTGAATACATCTGCATTACTGAAGGAGCTATCCCAAAATCGATTTAACCTAGTGTGAACCCAAATCCTATAGCTACACAAACATAAGAAACAAACACATAATTAGATCAAATGCAAGTGAGAATCAGGATTCCCCATGAAATCCATTTAAATTGAAAAGAACAAGAAATGAGATAAAAAAACATAAAAAAAAACTATCAAATCCTATTCAATGTAAATAAAACTCTTGATCCCATGGGGGAGTTGGTGCTAGTATGTATGTAGGAAATGGCCCTTTCCCAACTCCTATGATGCAAGATTGATGATTGATGCAGTTTGATGAAGATTCAATTGAGCTCCATGATGAAAAATCTGCATAACCTAGCTAAGATCTTGATAAAATGAATGAAAATAGATATGTTTTAGGATGAAATTGAGTATAGTGAGTTTACTCAAATTGTGGATTATCAAATGAGGAGAAAATCCTCTTACTTATAGATGATATTGAGAGAAGAAGAGGAGAAATTGATGAATGTGGGACTAATCCTCAACCATTGGCCAAATGCCACTTGTCAAGATGTGAATGGAGGAAGCTTGAACACTTTTTGGTGATTGTGCACAATAAATGATACTAGGCGGAATTTGAAATTCATGAAATGACTTGCAAGAGGGAATTAAAATGTAAGAGGAATGAATGTATTGTTGGAAGGAAAAATCCGCTTGGAGGGATTTTCAAATTTTGGAGGAATATTCTCAAAAGATGCCAAGTTGAAAGAAAATAGGGATTTAATAAATCAATTAAATGTATTTTCATGTGCAAGTGGAATAATCTAGAGAAATTTGGAGATTATGATTAAATTAATGAAGGCTTAATTATAATAATGAGGGATTAGGTGATGTGGCTATTGGATTTAGATTTATGGATTGATTTAAATCAAAAGATGAGAATGTGATTTAGATTTAATTAAATAAAGGATTTGATTTATTTAATTAAGGAGGTATGATAATGTTAGATTAAATTAAACAAGGTTTAATTTATTTAATTTAATAAGATGACCTTAGATATTTAATCAAATAAAATGAATTATTTAATTAAATGGAGATCAAAAGATTAATTAAATAACCTTGATTTATTTAATTAGCAAGAGAGAATGACTAAATCAGATAAATGATTATTTATTTAATTAAGGGATGAAGAGTGGTGACAAACTGAGAAGATGATTCAAGATGAAATGATGTTAGTAATCAGGATCAAGTGTGTCAGTATTTTTTCCATGTCTACAATTTTTCCCTCTTTGAAGCAATGCAATTGTTGTGTTGGTTCCAAGAATAAACTGTTTCGATCAAACTTCAAAAGTTTATGTTGGTATATTGCCCCCTTGAGAGATCAGAGGAAAATTTAGATTTTTGGGTGATCTCGCGAAAAAAGAGGACAAGGTGCCCAACGGGTCCAAGAAGGCTCCGAGATGCCAAAAAATGTTTTAAAATTCCAAAAATGATGCAAAAAGGCCTTTGGTCGGGCAAACTAGGATTGAGGGTCAAAAACCCTAGTTGGATGGCTGAAATAGGTCAAAAAACCCTAATTATTAGGCTTAAATAGACCCTAAGGGGTCATTTTCAAATAATTTTCACACAACCTTTAAAGATTTTTGTATTTTGAGCTCTAAGTATTGATCGAGATGGCACAAAGATTACTTCCCTGGTACGTGTTAGAGCGAGTACGAGTGCACTAGTGGCCAACTAGCGCAGGACTCGTGGTATGTAAACCTCCCCTGACTTGTGATTTTGACTTTTTCTCATGAATTTAATACGGTCAAAGCCAAATTAGAGTCAACCAGTGCTATATAGCACCACTGCAAATGAAAAATCGATGCCGCACAACCTCTATGTGTGCCGCATATGTGAAGAGCATCGCTACAGGCCACTTAGGAAATTAGGGTTTTAGTGAGTAGTCAGCCACCTATTTGAATAGTGCTATGGTGGGATTTTTTGGGACTTAGAACCTAGGAGCACAGTCAAACTACATCACAGAGCATAGTTTGGAGTTTGCAAAATGCGCCGCAATTGCAAATAGTGCCACAATTAAGGTTTGGAATGCGAGAACTTAGTTCAAGGGTCTCATTTTTTTTAAAACTTGATGTAGTGACCTCTTTTACATAAGAGGACCTCAGGATACTTCATTCTAGTGAGCACAGATGATCGGTGCTCAATAGATTAGATGGGTTACACAAGTTGCTCTAGGAGTAGCTTGGTGCCATTGGTCTCTGGTATGTTGCATATGTTCACCCTTTTTAGAACCATTTGGGGATGATGATAGCCTTGGCGAAGTGATGTCACATCGAGACATCCTCCTTCCACCTTCCCACTAGTGAGGCCATAGTTACCCTTGAGGATGTCTGGGTCATCCTACGACTACCCATCCATGGTGAGAGGGTCATATATGACGTGGATGCTAGGAGAGATTCTTGTTATGAGGTTATGGGGCTTGAGGCTATTGTCTTTTTAGAGGTCCAGATTGATTTAGAGAGGTACAGGGGCATACTACCCACATTCAAAATCATAGTTGCAGCTATCATATCAGATCTTGTGGCACTAGATTAGTAGGGCTGATATTTTAGTCCGAGCTGGGGATTGGCATGGGAGTATATGCTCTTCCAAAGAGAGTGCCTTGCATGGAGGCCAGTGATGTTGGCCTAACTTTATTGTGATTTACATGAGTTTTCCTATATGGATAGCAAGGCATTTGGAGCTAGGGTTACTTTGCTGCATGTCTAGGCATAGGAGCGCATTGTAGTGCTTCGCCCTCAGGTTACACCAATTGCTCTAGATTTGGATGATCCAATTGTTTGGCGATATGGTGGGGCCTAGATTACATTTACACATATATGGTCAGGTGGCATCGCCCATTAGCAAAAAGTCATTGATGAGATGATAGAGTTCACTTAGAGGCCCAGGCTTGGAATAGGTCCATGGTTTGATGATGTTGATCAGTTTTTTTTCACTCGCTAGGATAGGTTGATGTAGGACAAAGAGCACACCATGGTTGGGAGATACTTACTAGACAATGTGGCTTGGTAGTTTGGAGATGTATATGATAGGAATGATGACTAGTACATGGCAATATTTTCCCATACTATGAGGGATACAACATGGGGTAGACCTATCCTCACAAACAAGGCAATGAAATCCTTTCAGTAGTTAGCGGCCATATGATCAAGGATAGGGTGATGTAGGGGTGACATAGGCATATAAATATTGGTTCAAAACCCCCTTGAGATTGAAATATCCAAGTGGATTTCCTGCATGATGGAGACCCATGGGCTGATCAACAAGCTGAGGATGAGGACAAGGATGTAGGGGTGATGAGGATAGGGATGGAGATGGAGGTGGGAAATCTCCACACTAGACACCAACTGGGGTACAACCACAACAGACACCTCCCCAGGTGTAGACACAAGTTAGAGATTAGGTGCAATAGACCCCACCTAGAGATGAGGAGAGAGAGGTCCCTCAGTAGCAATCTCCATAGCCAGACCACCAAGATGCCCTGATCTAGCAATTATAGGCTAGGTACAGGTTTTGACAGCTGAGAGGGATTCGGCTCACCAACAGGTGACCATACTCATGAAAGAGAGGGATTAGGCCAAGTCTGAGAGAGACCAGGAGATAGGCCAAAGGAGGTAGCTTGAGTGTATGGCCTCCTCATCCTAGGGTAGGATAGTACCCCTACGGGCATATCGGTAGGTAGTCGGAGAGGTAGAGTACTATCGATAGAATTATAGGCAAGTAGTGGCACCAGTAGGCCAGGTGCCAGATTTTTCATAGTAGATAGGTATGAGGCCTCCTAGGATCACGGTGAGAGGAAAGAAGGAGAGGGTAGCAGTTTGTAGGGCTAGCTCCACATTTTGATTACAGATAGTAGTTTTTGATTCATGGGCTATGATTTGTTATTGCCCCTTTTGTACCATATACATTTGATCATAATTTTGTACCTTGATAGTTACTCATGTTTTTATATATATATGAGATGATTCGATTTATGAGATGTCCTATTTTATTTTTGACGGATGCATTTAATTTCCTATGTTATGATATGATGCAGTGATTATGGATGCATTTATTTTTATATTTTTTATGCATTTTACGGTAACAATGTATGGATACGATCATGATATGAAACATGGTTTTCTATATTATGTCCTAAATGAAATATATAATGTATTTATGCAATGACATGTATGCAATGATATGCATTGATATGAAATTTATGAACGATGTATGAAATGGCCATGCTATGCCCTTATGAGATGATACATGGTATTTATGACATGCAATGATTCCTATGATGAATGCGATGTTACATTATAAACTAATGTTTCAATGTATTGTATATGATTATGACATGGTGATCCTTATGAGATGGTATGTAATATGTGACACTATGTGATTAATGTAATGGATGTTTTGTTATGAAATGATAATGCAAGGTGATCTATGATTTAATGTTTTATGATGATGATTATGTGATGCAAATGGTGTAATGATATTTATTATGTGAGATGAATTATGAGATGATGCTTTATGAAATGTAATAGTAAGAATGAAATGATAATGATAATGTGAAATGGAATGAAAATGGCCCATTATGTGTAATGTAGTTATTATGACATGATGTGTGTAATGATGATAATCTATGTGTAATCCTTGATGTTGATGTCCATTATAGGAAGGATGCATCCTAGGACATGTTGTTATCGGGTGATGATGAGATTTATTGGATGATAAGATATCGATATTTCGAGTTGACTAACCTACTGACCTACTAATCTAGACTTGAGACTTTGACAATTAGGCATTCAATTTTGAACCTGCTAGACTTGCTTCTGATTGTTTTACTAAAGGATGAAAATGATGATGATTTATTGTGAATGATCATTATTGTGGGTGAAAATAAGATGAGAAAAATGCACCATTTTTTATTATTCACATATTTGGATTTTTTTTAATGTTTTGAGGCTATTTTGAATTTCAGGTTTTTTGATTTTTTGGATTTTTTGAGATTTTGACCAAGAGACTAACTTTAAGACCTATCCCAGGGGTCTCTAGAGCTCATCAACAGATTAGCCTTGCCTACATTATACACATAGAGAACACGTAGTTTTACTAACACATACTTGATTATCGATGAGATAGATGGGAAAACAAATTGCCATTTTGTTGTGACGAACGCCTAAAGGACTGACCTAAAATATCTCGAGGGATGATCAAAGATCAACCTTGCCTACATTCAAGCTCAAAGATGATGTAGTTCAATAAGATGACTCCACTTTTTGATTTTTGATATTTTGACATGTTTTTGGATTTTTATATGATTTGGATGTTTTTGGATTTTTTGATGTTTTTGGATTTTGATGGATTTTTGGAATGTTTTTTGATATTTTCATTTTGAGGAAGATCGTAGAAATACCCACAAATCCGATCTGATGTGGGTACCAGAACATGCCCCTAGCATGATGCGATAGAATACTTCAATACAAGTAGGAAAAACTAACCTTAGGAATATGCCAAGTAGTACTAGGGTGGAATATGATACAAACACAAGATCAAGCTATACTATGGATGCAGATGGATGGATGGGTGATTAATGGAATCTAATGGATAAGTGAGATGAGTAGGTTGCAAAGATCCTAGTGGATCGAGAGTTCTTTATTTACACTTGGCACCTATTTTCTAGGTTTTCACCAAGGTACTTATCCAAAGCACCACTGAAGTGGGTTTCAGTAAAGGATGATTTTTTTTTTTACTATTTTCAATCATTTTTCTAATTTTTTTTGTATTTTTGTATTTTGGTTTTACCCTTAAAATATTAGGCATAATTTTTTTTGAGATGGGATATGTTCATGGGCTCTTGTAGAGGTTCCCCTTCCGGCATTGATAGCTAGTAGGCTCCTATTTTATAGCTTGTCGTGATGATGAAAGGTCCCAACCAGTTGGGCTCAAACTTTCCTTTACTTTTTGGATTTGGTAGGTCCTTCTAATTCTCCTTTAGTAATAGCTCACAAACTTGGAAGGTCCAACTCCTAATTTTATTTTTCTAACCATGTTTTAGTCGATTCTGATATACTTGTAGGGGATTTAGGGAATCCATGCACCGCTCATCTATTAACTCTAGCTCATTTAGCCTTGAGACCTAGTATTCCTCATCTGAAATGAGGTTTTGTAGTGATATCCTTAGGGATGGGAGGTCGACATCAATGGGGAGGATGACTTCTAATCCATAGATCGGGGAGAAGGGGGTGGCACTTGTTGGTGTGCGAATGCTGGTGTGATAAGCCCATAAGGCATGATTTAGCTATAGATTCCAATCATGACTAGTGTCATTGACTATTTTCTTGAGGATTTTTAGAATGGTTTTATTGGTGGCTTCTACTTGACCATTTCCTTGGGGATAATATGGAGTGGAAAAGTGATGTTGGATGCTGAATTTTTGGCAAAGGTTGTAGAAGTTGTCAAAACCAACTTCAGACTCCAAGAACATCTGCATGCAAATGCATACCTATCACAAGGAAGAGAATGCATGGAGAAAACAAACAAGGGTTTGAAGCTCTAAAAAATGGATAAATTATCTTATCATAACAAAAGAGAACTAATGAATATACAATGAGATCAATCCTTAAGAAGGAGATCATGCAAAGCCTAAAAGAAACCCTAATAGGAAAAACTCTAATAGGAACCCTAATAGGAAAACATTTAATAATTAATATAATTATTAAATGTCACTTTATGCAAACTAAAGTGAAATATTAAGAAAGAAATAAAGGTAACTTAATCAACATAGTTAAGTTAAAACCTTTACTCTAACACCCCCTCTTAAGATGAGCAAGAGTGCAACTACAAACATGTGAAAAAAATCAAAGGTAACTACAATGCAGGAAAGGAAACATGGGTCTTGACAACTAGGCCAGATCAGGTACCCAAATACAACCAAATCTCTATAAAGTGGAGAAATAGAGAAAACCTCATGGGAGAAACTGAAAGCCATGAAGAACATCACTGAAGCAGAAGAAGCTCAATACACTGTCAAAATATGACTGCTATGGTGCTGAAGAACCTCCTCTGAAGATAAGATGATCAGGATAAAAAAGACAACAACCTGCATGAGTTCCCCAAATGACACTACTAAAATCAGATGGAAAAACAAGGCAAACACTTGGAATGAAGACATAGATGGAACAAGTACCAATAGTCTAAAAAACATTAATCAACTGAGATGGAAGATTCCTTCCAAGGCAAAGCCAAGGAAGCATTAGCACAAATAGCATAACACCCCCCCATAATGTTGAACTAGGAGAGCTTGAAAGATCCACTGAAATGGTGTGTAACACCCTGTAGTGCATGAAGGAGAAGATACAACATCTAAAAGTGCACAAGAAAGCACTTGCAACTGAAAAAGTGGTGTGCAAAACAAAGCACACATGCATGAGGCTGGAATCATATGGATCCACTATCGTCGCGGAGGGACACTCATCAGACAAAGGTGTGATGGAAAAAAAAATGACACTATAGAACCCCCCATGGCATTTTATAATACAGTGCGAATACAAAATATGGCACAACCTTATGTGCAAAATCCCCAAAAATACATGTACAATAGTGTGGCACTTTATCTCTGTGCGTTTACATAGAAGATTGCTTACAAATGATGCTTAAAATGCTCTCAAAGGACAACAGATAGGAAATACATGAAGAATAGCCAAAAAGGAAGCATCCCATGCAAACGAAAAGTTTCCAAGAGCATATATGTCCAGGTAATTCACCAGAGTGTGAAAACAAAAAAAACTAAAAAAAATATACCTAGAGTGAAATCTAGAAAAATTGAATATATGAAACTGAAGAGCTCTGAAAGATGGTTCCAACGCCACTAAGATTGTGAAAAATGGAGAAACGGGTCAAAAGTTATGAGCTCGGAACTGAAAATAGCCCCTTAGCCTTCAACTGGTTGTAGAATGCACCAATAGAAAA
Source organism: Sequoiadendron giganteum (assembly GCA_007115665.2). Classification (NCBI taxonomy): domain Eukaryota; kingdom Viridiplantae; phylum Streptophyta; class Pinopsida; order Cupressales; family Cupressaceae; genus Sequoiadendron; species Sequoiadendron giganteum. The sequence continues at coordinate 602,836,536 of CM021101.1, forward strand.
ATGAAGCAATGAAACCTACACCACTCGAAAGTTGACACAACCAGATTTCCGGTGATATCTTATTTTCCAAAAAATGATATCGTATGCCCAAGATATGGCCTCTGGAAGAAAACAACTCCAAAAGGGAAAAAACCAGTGCTGGATTAAATTTGACGGTCATACAACTATCGCAGCAAAATCCGGGCTTAAATTTGATGGCCAAATGACCGTCACCATAAATGCACAACTGGGCTTATATAAATAAAAATTATTTAAAAAAAAAACAATAAAATTTTTTTTTGACGAAAACAAATGCAGAATTTTTATTTTTTTTATCAGGCAGATGGCCAGCCATATGGGTAAAAAAAATTTGCCCCTCAAATCAACTTTTCCCAAAATGGATGAATGAACTGTCTATTTAGGGGTTTTGGACCATTGTGGATCCAACGACATAGTCCGTTTGGACTCAAAATGCTTTGAAATTGCAGGTGATTTCCTAGATAAAAAAAAACAAATCCCAAAACTGTGAATGCTTGATCCAACCCTTGTAGCTCCAAATTCTTCAAACAAAAATAGGCATGTAGTAGGAAAGCTTTAATACCATGTAGAAGTTTTCAAAACCAACTTCAGACTCCAATAACACCTGCATGCAAATGAATACATGCCACAAGGAAGAGAATGGATGGAGAAAACAAACAAGGGTTTGAAGCTTTGAAAAAATGGAGAAATTATCTTATCAGAACAAAAGGGAATTGATGAATATACAATGAGATCAATCCTTAAGAAGGAAATTATGCAAACCCTAAAATTAATCCTAATAGGAAAACATTTAATAATTAATATAATTATTAAATGTCACTTTATGCAAACTAAAGTGAAATCTTAAGAAGGGAATAAATGTAACTTAATCAAAATAATTAAGTTAAAACCTTTATTCTAACAAAGGTCACGAACATCTTGATTCTTGAAAAGTGTCCCATTATATTAGATAATAGCTTGGGAGACACTGTATCGAAAAATGAGGTAGTCCATGATGAACTTAGATATCATCTTTCTAGTTATGTAGGTCATGAGAATGGCTTCGACCCACTTTGTAAAGTACTCTATGGTGATGATGATGAATTTGTGGCCATTGGATGAGGCGGGGGTGATTTTACCGATGAGATCAAGCCCCCATTGTGAGAAGGGCCAAGGTGTGACAATGGGATAAATCTCCTGAGCTGGTACATGTATAAGGTCCCCATGTTGCTAACACTACAAACATCTCTTGACAAAGTCATGAGCCTCTCTTTCCATCATGGGCCAATAATATCCGGTCCTCAACAATTTCTTAGTGAAATTCATACTGCTTGAATGCGAACCACAAATGTCATTGTGTACCTCGGTTAAAGTAGTCATGGCTTCCTTAATATTTAGGAAATGTAATAGGGCCCCTTCGATGTGAAGGGAAAAGAATGCGGATCTATTGACCCAACAGTGCGGAATACATTCCCTTAACACCTTTACTATAGGGGAGAGAAGCAAAAACCAAAAAACTAATAGTTTCAAAACTTATAGAGATGCATACAAACATGGCAATGAGAAAACAGAAAGATAAGAAAACAAAGATGACACAGTATTTACATGGGAAAACCTTTTCAGGTAAAAAACCCACCACACAAAGTCAAAACTATTGTATTATAGTAATGAATCGATTACATACAGTATCCAGACTTCTTTGTTCAGCTCACAATCACCCAGAGAGTTTCAGATTCACTATTACAATGTTTTTACAACATATAGTTCAAAACCCTCTTTAAGAACTCACATCCTTCTTATTCTTTAGCTCACAACTTCAACTTGCTCTGCAACCTACGACTCAACTCTTAACTTCTTACTTATGAGAAATGACATATCTCTTACCCATATGTAACTGACTCAGAAGAGCAATGAAGTCCATCCTCAAATCACGCATCTGGTCAGATCTAACAAATTTCCTGCAACGAGCCAACTTTGCATTCAAAGCCATTACTTAAAATGGTTGAGCTCTCCACCCTTCATTGACAAATGTAACTACCACAATAACTATCTTGGTATCCATCCAGACACTGTTCAACTAGGTGCCAGGCGTCCAAGACCCATCAGCAATCACAGCTGACAGAGCAACCAAAATGGTCAAACAGACATCAGGTGCAATGAAAACTTCAAGTCATTTCTAACACTATCAGAGCCAGAGTTGGAACAGGAGTCGAAACAAGACTCCACCGGAAAAATACATACTGTCGGAGTCGGAGTCAGAGTAGGAACTGGAGTCAGAACATAACTCCACCAAAATTATAGGTTCATGAACCATTTCAGTTCTGTGTTCGCCCATCAAAAATAGTTTTGACCGGGGTAAGTCAACCCAGGGTCAAACCAAGACGGGAACACTAAAGACCATAGTCGAAGTCGGAGTCAGAATAGGAATAGAAAACAAGACTTCACCAAAGGTCCAAGATCAAGAACCAATTCGGTTCCGGTTCCGCCTCTGCCAACTACAAGAAACAACAATCCAGCACTAAGATAAAGCAGACGAAAACACCCTGAGGAGAATCCAAACATCCAAAAGAACTAGATCGTAAAAGTAGGAGTCAGACTCGGAGTCGGAACAAAAACTAAAATAGGAACCTGGAAAACGGACATTGCCAACTTCCAAAACTAGTTCTACCTCTTCTAGAACCTATGAAGCGAAGTGAGAAGAAATAGACGGTAGGAAGCAGAGTCGGAGTTAGAGCGAGAACAGAAACCCGAAACTTAGGCAAATAGAACAATGCCAAGTTCCATCCCAGTTCTGCCTCCACCAGAGACCCAGAACTTAAGCAAATAGAACAATGCCAAGTTCCATCCTGGTTCCACCTCTGCCAGAACTTTGCAAACAACACAAAAACACCAAGGCATGAAAACGAGGACTTCAAGCTAGAAGTTGAGACATAATTTCTCAACAATCTCCGACTTGGTGAACACTTCCAGCTTCCTCAAAAACATCAAACCTTACTATCTATCATAGGCCCCAATGCCCATTGATTTTGTGCACCATCTAAACTTATCTGTGCTAACTGGCTTTGTCAAGGCATCTACAACATTCTTCAAGGTGTCAACCTTATCCATACTAACCTTGCCATCTTCAACCATATCCCTCATGAAGTGATATTGCACATCTATGTGCTTGGTCCTGGCATGGAAGGTCAGATTCTTTGCCAAACAAATGGCACTTTGACTGTCATAGCAGATTGAAATCTGCCCAGTATTAAATCCAATGTCTGAACACAAACACCTCAGCCACACTGCCTCCTTGCAAGCATGAGTTGCTACCATGTACTCTACCTTTGTCGTGGAAAAAGCAACTACAGCTTGTTGCTTGCTCATCCAACTGATTGCTCCACCATTAAGCATGAAAGTGCATCCACTGGTGGATCTTCTGCTGTCAATGTCCCCTGCCCAATCAGAGTCAACAAATCCTTGAATGCAAAGAGCCCTTTGTGATGCAACCATATTGCCATAGTAACACAAAGCATAATCTGAAGTACCCTTCAAATACCTGAACACTCTCTTTATAGCATCCCAATGTGATCTCCTTGGATTTTCCATGAAATGGCTTAGAACTCCCACTGCTTGGGCAATGTCTGGTCTTGGTGCAGACCATAACATACATTAAACTGCCTACTGCACTTGCATAAAGCACACTAATCATGTCCTCCATCTCAGTAGCTGACTTTAGACAGTCTTCAGTAGATAGTTTCAATCCTTGCATGATTGGAACAACTAGTTGCTTGCAATCAGTCATGCTAAACCTCTCTAGAATGGTTTTCACATACTTACTCTGACTGAGCCAAAGCTTTCTGCTTGTTCTATCCCTAGTTATCTCCATCCCAATAATGTACCTTGCTGCTCCAAGATCTTTCATTTCGAACTTAGGAGACAATTGAGTTTTAAGGTCAGAAATCATAGCCTTGCTATTAACAATGAATAACATGTCATCAACATACAGAGTAATAACAAGCACACGATCATTCTCATATTTATAATAAATGCAATGATTAGATTTTGATCTAACAAATCCAATTGACAACACAAATGTGTCAAATTTATGGTACCACATTCTAGGAGATTGCTTTAGACCATAGAGAGATTTATTTAACTTACAAACCAGATTTTGTTTACCTCTTTCAACAAAATGCTCAGGCTAGGACATGAAGATTTCTTCTTCTAGCTCACCATGGAGAAATGCAGTCTTCACATCCATTTGCTCAATTTCAAATTCATACATAGCTGCCAATGACAACAAAAATCTGATGGATGTCAGCTTTGCTACAGGGGAAAAGATCTCTCCATAATCAATTCCCTCAACTTGAAAAAAACCCTTTGCAACCAGTCATGCCTTATACTTCTTTACACCGCCATCAAGGCCTATCTTCCTTTTGAATATCCACTTGCAGCCAACAAGCTTTCGCCCTTTAGGCAATGGTACCAACTTCCAGGTATCATTCTTTTTCAAGGAATCCATCTCCTCATTCATGGCTTCAAGCCACAACTTTGAATCAGCCATTTTGATTGCTTCTTTCATAGTCCTAGGCTCATCAATGCTGGCTATTAAAGCATAAACACAATTTGAATCTAACATAGAGAAACCATACCTATCTGGTTGCCTTCTTTCTCATGTAGATCTCCTTGGAGGCTGAGGTTGTTCTTCATCATCAGAACTCTTAAAGCTGGTTGAGCTCTCCTCAATCTTAGGTACACCATATAGCTCTTCCCTTTCTGGAGTTTGGGGAATCTCAATTGCATCCTTCTCCTTGTCACTCTGATTTGTCTCACACTATTGATCACTTACTAAAGGTTTCAGCTCACAAAATATAACGCTTCTACTATACAAAACCTTCTTAGTAACAGGGTTCCAAAGCTTGTATCCTTTCACACCAACTCCATAGCTGATGAGAATACATTTCATAGCCTTGTTATCCATTTTAGATCTTTTTTCATTCAACACATGAACATATGCCTCACAGCCAAAAACTTGAACATGCCTTAGTGAGGGTTTCTTATCTGACCATGCTTCCAAAGGTGTCTTGTCAAAAAAAGCTAAACAAGGAGATCTATTTATCAAATAACATGTTGTAGCAACAGCCTCAGCCCAAAACTTCTGCTCCAGACTAGCACCACTCAACATACTCCTTGCTTTTTCCATCAACGTCTTGTTCAACCTCTCAGCAACTCCATTTTGTTGTGGAGTGTAGGGGGTTGTCTTATGCCTTTTAATTCCATGATCAGTGCAATACCTTTTAAAATTTGTAGAACAAAACTCACCTCCATTGTCTATCCTAAACACTTTATTTTCCTTCCAGTCTGATTTTCTACCAAATATTTGAACTCTTTAAACCGACTGAATACTTCTGATTTACTTTTAAGAAAGTATACAAATGCCCTTCTCGAATAGTCATCAATAAAAGAAACATAATATCTAGACTTTGATAATGAAGGAACATTAACTAGACCAAACACATCATAGTGAACATAATCCAGTATACCGGAAGATTTGTGAGGACTAGAGGAGAAAGAGACATGGTGTTGCTTTCCATAGATACAATGTTCACAAAAATTGAACTCAAGGTTACAATCATCAAGCCCTTCTACAAGGTTTTTGTTCTTCAAGGTTTTTAAACCTTTCTCACCAATGTGACCAAGTCTATGATGCCATAACATAGTCTTCTTTGCTGGGAGTTTTACCTCCAAAGCATTTGCAGATAGAGAGGAGTCATCATCTTTCTCTATAGGTGCAGAATTACATGACTTTAGAGAGGTACTGTTACAAAGAACAGGTCATACATCTAGTTTGTACAGAGTGCCAGTATGAACACCCTTAGCTAACACCATTGTAACTCTAGCCATTTTACATCCCTTACTAGAAAAAGAAACTTCTACACCAGCATCATTTAACTTACTAACAAAAAGAAGATTTTGAGCCAAACTTGGGATGTGGAGAACACCACCAATTCCTTTGACTCTTCCGTCAGGAAACTAAATTCTGACCCTTCCTCTGCCAACAATCTCTAGCATTGAATCACTTGCCAAGTATACCTTTCCACCATCATACTTCTCATACTTTGAGAACCAATCTCTATTGGATGCCATGTGAAAAGAGGCACCTGAATCAACCAACCAAACATCATCAGATGCCTGAGTTGTCAAGGTTGCTGCAATGAAGGCATCTACATCACTTTGAGAAGATTCATTGTCAGAAGCATTCTTCTTCTTCTTCTCCTTGCAGTCCTTCCTGATATGACCAGGTTACCCATAGTTCCAGCACTTTACCTTGAACTTTTTACTAGGAGACTTTTATCTCCCTTTAGACTTGGATTTTGACTTGTTGTCTTTCTTCTTGCCTTTCTCCTTTGTTCTACCTCAAACAAAAAGAGCATCTTTGGCCATCTTAGAAGATTTCCTTCACATTTCTTTTAATAGAAGTGAAGCAACCACATCATCCATTTTGAAAGCAGTGGTTGTGCTTCCAATAGCCATCACAAGATGATCCCAACTGTCAGGTAATGAACACAACAGGAGCATGCAACAATCCTCCTCCTCAATTTTTACACCTATAGATGCCAGCTAAGTAACACTCATATTGAATGAGTTCAGATGGTCTGCAATAGATGCAACTTCATCCATCTTTAAGGAGTACAACTTCTTTCTTAGGAACAACTTATTTACCAGGGACTTTCCTTGATAAATGTCACCAAGTTTCTTCCACAAAGAAGCTATAGACGTTTCCTCATGAACATTCAAGAACACAGAATCGGCTAGACTCAGTCTTATCAATCCTCTTGATTTTCTATCAACAAGATCCTAAGCTTCTTGGGTCATAGTTTGTGGCTTAGTTCCAGACACTGCAGTCTAGAGGTCTACATCCACAAGCAAGTCTTCTATCTTGAGTTTCCATAACTCAAAGTTGTTGCCATTAAACTTCTCAATATCTATCCTACCAGATGTACTCACCATCTCAAGATAGAAACAAGTTTAACAATGCAAGTCTCCCACTGAATCAGTATTAGTGCAAAAAACTAATTTTCCCTAGCAAGGATAACACGAACTAGCCAAGCTCTGATACCACTTTGAAGGGAAAATAATGTGGATCTACTAACCCAACAGTGTGGAATACATTCCCTTAACACCTTTACTATAGGGGAGAGAAGCAAAAACCAAAAAACTAACAGTTTCAAAACTTATAGAGATGCATACAAACATGGCAATGAGAAACCAGAAAGATAAGCAAACAAAGGTGACATAGTATTTACGTGGGAAAACCCTTTCAAGTAAAAAACCCACCACACAAAGTCAAAACTATTGTATTACAATAATGAATCAATTACATACAATATCCAGACTTATTTGTTTAGCTCATAATCACCCAGAGAGTTTTAGATTCACTATTACAATGTTTTACAACATACAGTTCAAAACCCTCTTTAAGAACTCACGTCCTTCTTATTCTTTAGCTCACAACTTCAACTTGCTCTACAACCTACGACTCAACTCTTGACTTCTTACTTATGAGAAATGACATATCTCTCATCCATATGTAACCGACTTAGAAGAGCAATGCAGTCCATCCTCAAATCACGCATCTAGTTAGATCTGATAGATTTCCTACAACGAGCCGACTTTGCATTCAAAGCCATTACTCAAAATGGTTGAGCTCACCACCTTTCATTAACAAATGCAACTGCCACAATAACTATCCTGGTATCCATCCAAACACTATTCAACCAGGTGCCACATGTCCAAGACCCATCAACAATCGCAACTGATAGAGCAACCAAAATGGTCAAATAGACATTGGGCGCAACCAAGACTTCAAGTCATTTCTAACACTGTTGGAGCCGGAGTCGGAATAGGAGTCGAAACAGGACTCCACCGAAAAAATACATACAATCGGAGTCAGAGTCGGAGTAGGAACTGGAGTCGAAATATGACTCCACCTAAATTACAGGTTCAAGAACCATTTTAGTTCAATGTCCACCCACTGTAAAGAGGAACCCATCGTAAATAGTTCTAACCGGGGTAAGTCAACCCGAGGTCGAACCAAGACGGGAACACAAAAGACCGTTGTCAGAGCCGGAGTTGGAACAGGAACATAAAAAAAGACTTCACCAAAGGTCCAAGATCAGGAACCAATCCAGTTTTGGTTCTGCCTCCACCAACTACAAGAAACAACAATCCAGCACCAGGACAAAGTGGAGGAAAACACCCTGAGGAGAATCGAAACATCCAAAAGAACTAGATCATAAAAGCAGGAGTCAGACTCGGAGTTAGAACAAAAATTGAAATAGGAACTTGGCAAATGGACATTTCCAACTTCCATAACTAGTTCCACCTCTACCAGAACCTATGAAGTGAAGCGAGAAGAAACAAACGGTAGGAAGCAGAGTCAGAGTCGGAGCGAGAATAGAAACGCAGAACTTAGGCAAACAGAACAATGCCAAGTTCCATCCCGGTTCCGCCTTCGCCAGAGACCCGAAACTTAAGCAAATAGAAGAATGCCAAGTTCCATCCTAGTTCCACCTCCTCCAGAACTTTGCAAACAACACCAAAACACCAAGGCATGAAAATGAGGACTTCAAGATGGAAGTTAAGACATAATTTCTCAACACGATGCTCTTATGGTAGAGAGTTTCTCCTAGGATGACAAAGCGGGTTGACTTCTTGATGAAGGCTTGTTTAAGGTTTACGGTTATGTTGGCAGGGAGGACTCCTATTCTTAAGTAAGTGTAAATTTCATGGTACCAAGGATCACCAAGAACAATGAGTTCACACATGAATTTGGACTTTGGTACCTTGAATGCTGGTACGAGAAGCTACTCTACAAGGAATTCATATTTTGGGACGTTGTGTGGGATCTCCAAGAGTGATCCAATTGTGGCCATAGTATCTATTGCCCTATTTTTATCCCTTGGTATCTAATCAAAGGTGATATCAATAAAGGATTCTTTGAGGCTCTCCATGAGTTTCTTGTATGGAGTTATCTTTTCATCCTTTGTTTGGTATTCTCCATTGAATTGTTTGAAGATAAGTTGTAAATCTCCATAGACCTTGAGTGCCATGATCCGCCATTGTGCAACAATCCTTAAGCCTAAGATGAGAGCCTCATACTCTGCTTTGTTATTCATGCATGAGAATGATAACTTGTAGGATTTGGGTATGCAATCCCCTTGGGGAGTGATGAAGAAAATTCTTGCTCCTGACCCATGTTGTGTGTATGATCCATCAAAATACATCTTCCAATGGTCTGCTACACTTAGATTAAAAATTGATTTGTCGGAGAACTCTGAGATAAGTGGGTTTTCTACATATATAGGTGCCTCCACTAGTTGATTTCCAATTTCTTGTCCCTTGATGGCCTTGTGCTCTAAATATTCAATGTCATGTTCTATCAATATCATGACCCACTTGGTTTTTGGTCCTATGAGAGTGGCTTTGGAAAGTAGGTATTTGAGCAAATCTATTTTTTCAATTAGCTTGATCTGATGAGCCAACATGTAGTGTTTGAACTTTTGAGCCGTAAATATGTCTACTAGACAAGATTTTTCAAGAGGTGTATAGTTTAGATCATGTCCTACCATGGTTATACTGATATAGTAGATATCCCTCTCTCTTTTGTTTTCATCATGCTAGGCTAAGAGAGGGCCGAGAGTTGTCGTTGTTGCTGAGATGTATAAGATTAATGGTTTGCTTGGGATTGGCAGCATCAAAATTGGTGGCATGAGTAGGTATTCCTTGATTTTTTAAATGCCTGGTCACACTTTTTGTCCCACTTGTATGCTAACCCCTTGTGGAGTAGATGAGAATATGGGATTTTTTTGTTTTCCAGTTATGCTATGAATCTATGGATAGACTAGAGCCTTCCTTCTAGACCTCTTAGTTGCTTTAGTGTCTTGGGTGCTTCCATTTCAAGGATCACCTTGAATTTGGTTTCATCTACCTCAATTCCTCTCATTGACATGATATATCCTAGGAGCTTTCCTGATTGCACTCCAAAAACGCACTTCTTTTGGTTGAGGCAGACCTTGTACTTTTCTAACCTATCAAAAATGGAACTCAAAGCTAATATGTGGTCTCATCTTTTTCTTGATTTAGCCAATATGTCATCTACATAATATTCCATATTCTTATGGATCATAGCATGAAATATTAATGTCATGACTCTTTGATAAGTTACTCCTGCATTCTTTAGCCTAAATGGCATAATATTCTAGTAGTAGGTTCCCTAGGGGCATTTGAATGTTGTCCTGTGCTGGTCCTCCTTTGCTATCATGATCTAATAATATCCGAAGAACCCATCCATTAGTGAGAGCATCTCATGTCTAGCCATCATATCCATTATCATATCAATATTGGGTAGTGGAAAGTCATCTTTGGGACATGCTTTGTTTAAGTCTCTAAAATCTGTGCAGATATGGATGCCCCCAATTGGTTTTAAAATATGTACTAGGTTGGAAACCCACTCTGGATAATCAATTGGGTGTATGAATCCTGCATCTAGGAGCTTCTACAATTCCATTTTGAATAACAAGGCTCTTTGGGGGTGCATCTTTCTGAGATTTTATCTCATAGGTTTTGCCTCAGGATATATAGCCAAGTGATGAACTACTACCTCTGGATCAATTCTAGGCATGTCTGCATAAGTCCATGAAACATTTACCTTCCTTTCTTTCAGGAATTCAGCTAAGGGTTCATATTATTTTGTGAGAAGTGATTCAACATAGAAGGTTATGTGTGGTAGCTCCTTTGTTCCCAGGTTGATGGGATTGCATTGCTTTGATAGGACTGCTGATTTTTCTTGATGAAGTGCAGTGAGGGGAAGATTGAATCCTTCATCCTCTAGCACCTCATAGAGGTTTTCACCATTGGATGTGTCCTTTATTTTTACTCTTTTATGGTTAGAGAGTGCCATAGTGTGGTTTTCAATCAAGGACCTTGAGATTATTCTCAAATTTTCACTTTTGCAATTGAAGGATTCAATCGTCTCCCCATAATAGGCTTAAGTGTCTAGTGTGATATCAAATCCATCCTTATGATCTCCATATGGTATTGCATCCCTTAATCCCATGAAATCTGAAAGTGCCTCATCATTTTCAAACATGTCGAGAATCAATGGTCCTCAGTGGTCGTAATTGATGAGTTGGGGGTAAACCAGGTTTATTTCATGGGTTTGGTGGTATGACTCAAAGGATAAGGTACTAATCATGAGTAGGGAGGAGTCTTCAAACAACATAGGTACATTAGAAATGGGATCCTCATCATATCTATTACTACACACATCGGTAATGTCAAAGGTGAAGTTATCTAAGGGTAGACCTATAGATATAGGTAATTGAAGGGCAGTTGCTGATAGCTGAGAAGGAGTCCTAACTACTCTAACCAGGGGAATTTTGCTACATATGGTTACACTTAAAGGGGTACACCCAAGGCCAAGATTTTTCAATCATCTATCCACAATGATAGGTCCCCTATGACCATTGTTGTTCTTTTCCCAGACTTCCATTCCTATTATAGCCCATGTCCAAAATTAACTGAAGTCCTCTATTGGCATCATCCATAGGAAGAGCGAGTTTAGGTCTTTCATCTTGATAGAGGAGACTAGATACGTCTCTCTCATCCACCACTTCTTGGCCTATATCTCCCCATCTCCTGAATCAAGAGGGATCTACTTTGAAGGTTTGAGCTATTGAATTTGTGAGTTGTGACTATCCATGGGATATGGGGGGTTGAGGTAACTCCTCGACCACAAAAGCTCCTTTCTTCATTCTATATTATCCACACCCATTGTCTTGGATTATAAACTTGATGTCAGATATGTTAGGTATGGTAGGTATCTTTGTCCCTGAAGTGGAGGTGATGTTGGATGGGTTGATATATGGAGTGGAGGGCCCTTCATCATTCTTCAGGACTTGGGGAACTTTATAATACCTGGCTTCTAGGTTCTTGCAATAGGAAAAGGGTTCAAGATCACCATAGATTGTGATCTCTTAGTTTTGGTATGAAAACTTCACACATTGATGGAAGGTTGATGTGACTACTTGCATCCCATGTATCCATGGGAATCTGAAGATGATGTTATATGGTAGGCCAAGGTCAAACACCTAACATGTAGTTTCCATAACAGCTAGCTGTACTTGAATAGGGAGTTGAATAGTGCCCTGAGACACTCTTTCTTTATCATCATAAGCCCTAATTGTGATACCCTTACCTTTTTCAATGGAATCTTAGAAGATCCCCAAATTTTTTATAAGCTTGAGTGAACAAATGTTGAGGCCTACACCCCCATCTACCAAGACCCTTTTGACCTTTTTTTTGTGAACCTGGATTTCAAGGTCGAGTGCATAGTTATGAGATGGTTGGGCGAGGAATTGCTGATTGGAAAAGGTAAGGAGATTCAAAGTGGTGATGTTACTGATCGTAGCTTGGAATTTCTCATTATTAAGCTTAGGAGAGATGGTAGATGAAGCCAATGCTTGCTCAAGGATCTCCCTATGGGTAGCTGAAATCTTCAGTAACTCCATGATAGAGATCTGAGCAGGGGTTCTTTTTAACCGGTCAAGGACGTTGTAACCATTAGGGATAGATTTCTGATTTGAGGTGGAGGTATTTTTTGGTTGTGATGCCTTGACAATGGTGATCTTGTCGTAGCATGTGGTGACTCCACAATAAGCTTTGGCTCCCTTGATGCTAACAACAGTGACCATTTCGTCAAGACATGCAACAAATTCTTCATACACATGGCTCACATTGCCATATTTTTTATTTCCTTTGTTGTTTCCTTGGTTGTGATCAGGCATAAAATTCATGTATATTTTCAGATCTTGATTACCAGCTAGTTGCTGAACATTTATGATTTTTTCATCAATGAGGTCTTGGATGACATTTTTCAATTTCATGCAATTGGATATTGTATGCCCCTTGAGCTTATAATAATCGCAAAGGAAATTTTCATTGTACCAGTGTGGTTTCATCTGAGGCTCCTAGTAATTATCATAACTGGAAATTTTGATGAGGTTCTCATTAACCAACTTTTTCATGATGGATTTATTTGATTCCCCAAGGGCTACAAATTTCTGCTTGGGGGGATACCTATTTCGTAGAGGTGGTCCTCCTTGATTATTGAGGTTGTTGACCTAATTGTGGGGTGGTTGTTGGGATACTACATTGGCTTGTGTGTTATTGTGATTATTGTTCTATGGTTGATGATGTGTTTGGATAGTCTACTTTGGAGCACTGATGATGACCTTGACATCGACTACCCCATCATTGGTAACATTTATATTTTTTGCCCATGTGTGAGGATTCTCATTATAACTTGTCAATGGGAAATTGTCTTGATGTTTAGGATATGTAGGTATTCCCCTCATGTAACAAGGGCCCTTTTGATGTTGAGTGCCTTGGGAATCAATTGGTCGTATGTGGTGATGCACTACATCTTTAGATAAAATGCCAAGTTTTCATCCAGGTTGGAAATGATAGTGAAAATTTGTTGCTCCTCTAGCATGTCCCACTTGCTGTGATTGGCCTTGGATCACCATAATTGTAGGAAGGAGGTGAGTGATTCCCCTTTTCCTTGTTTGAGCAGAGATAATTCCTCTAGACTAACATTTGTGCTGATGTTGAATGCATAGTTTTTGAGGAACACGTCTACAATTTTTTGGAATGTTCTGATGCCCATAGGTAGATGAGAGAACCACTCCACGGTGGGACCATATAGGATCTTAGATATGTATCATTGTAAGAAACTTCCATGCAATGTACTTGGAATTCCCTGATGTGATCTTTAGGGTTTTCCAGCCCATGATATTTATCGAATTTGAGGATTTCAAATATCTTTGGGAATGGTATCATTGCAAGGCTCCTATCAAAAGGATAGGAACATAGATTACCAGGTGTCCTCAGTGTTTTTCCTTATTGAATATTAGGCACTTTCTACAAGAGCAGTTTGATCTATACTGGCACATCATCTTGCAGATTAGGAAGTAGAGTGAACATGTTTTGAGGGGGGTGGAGTGTTTGATTGATGGGTGGGGCATTGGTGGGGTTTTTCTAGAAGATTATTTGTATTATTAATGTCTATGTTTTCTTCTGAGCCAACAACACTTGTTGTTGGTCATGTTTTTATTGTGTGAACAAATCTTGTTGTTGGTCTTTCTATTGATCCACTGGCTATTGTGCTTGGTAATCTTGGAAGGCTTGTTGATAGGCTTGCTACTAGATTGCTTGTAAGTGTGCATGATATTTGGCTTGCATTTGTGCTTGTTGAGCTTGATACTAAGCTTGGGATTGAGCATGCACTTGTTGGGTTGCTTGTGCAACTTGTGTAGCCTGTGTAGCTTTTACATCTTGTGCAGCTTGGGCGACTTACTATTGTTACAATAAAGCTTGGGCTTGAGTAGTGTGTTGTGCCTATTGTACTTGTTGCACTAATCTTTGTGCTTCTTGGGTAGCTAGCTATGCAAATTGTTGATTTTGGATCTATTGGAGTGTCTTTTGGTAGGTGGCTTGTCATACTGCTTGCAATGTGACATTGAATGAATTTTACATGTTGGGTCTTGGTAGTGTGGTGGTGGATTGGGAATGGTGATGACCATTGTGATGAGTGGAACAGTCATGTTGATGATCAGGGTTTGAGTGGTGGACAATGTGGTTGAGATGCTTGGCCCTTGGGAAACCTTGCTTTGAGATATTTGAGAGATGGTGGATGTGTTGATTGTTGGGTTTGTTTAGATGGTTTTCATCTATTGTTGCAATATCGATGGAAATATAGGAGGATTTGGCATGATGCTTTGATCCATGATAGGGGGATTTCACAGGTTTGATTAATTGATTGTGGGTAAAGGAGGAAGACCCAACCCAAGGGGTGATGTGGATGTAAGTGGTAGACATGGAAATGGTGGAAATATGGGTGGTGCATTCTCTTGAAGGGATGATTCTGAGGGATCAAAGACTCCCCTGGCTCCAAACAAATCACCTTCTCCTTGTGCAGTCATAGGGAGAGAGGTTTGCATGTCAAGTGGACGAATGGGTGTTGTATGAAAGGATGATGAATTGGTATGATTATGAAATGTGAGGAGGACATATGGGTGTAATGGATTTACTAGGATGGATTGGCCCAATATGGTGTTTGTGTCCAACTCTTGTTTATTCACAAGGGGATGTGCTTGAAGGGCATGAAGGAATGAGCTTCCCTTTTTAATGATTGGAAAAGTTGGAGCAATGGATGATGTGATCTATGGGATGCTTGTGGTGATGTTCTGACATGGAGGTATGGGTGGGATTGGAGGCATGATATCAAGAGGTTTGTACAGAAGAGTGCTTAGTTCATAGTTGGAAGAGATTTTAGCCCCTTCTTTGGCCAATTCCAACATGTATTGGGAGGGATATAACCTAAACATGGCATTAACGATTCGATGATTTTCAGGATTTTGGACCATCTCAAGGATTTCATATTGTGTCATCCCTAAGCCATTGTTGGTGATGTCCTCTACTTGACCCTCCTTCTGAGGATTTTGTGATGGTAGAGGAATATTGCTTGTGGGATTGATTCTAGGAGAATTTTGGCTTAGGTCACTTGAAGTTGATGTTTCCTTGGTGATTTCCATATTCTTCTTGTGTTGTGATCTTGTTTGTACCATAAAAGAAGAATCAATTTTCGAGAATGTGTATTTTTTTCGATTGGTCTAACTTTAGGCACAAAAAGAGAAGAGCTAGGATGATGAAGGATCAAAAGATGGGGATGAAATAAGAAAGATGGATGATGCAGATGATTGAACTCTTGAGAAACCTTGGATGGAACACTAGACTTTAGGATTTTGATTTCGATTGGTTTATTTAGATAGTGATCTTGTAAACTCTAAGATGTTGGATTTTGTCTTAGAGTAGACATGTACACAAGGTGATAATTTGACTAAAGGCATTAAAAAGGATTCATCAAGACACACCTAATCAAACAAGATGATTTTAGACAATGAACTCCTAAACCTCAAGATGTTGGATTTTATCAAGAAGTAAATTTGTCCATATGGATTTGATAATTTGATTAGATAGGTGGAGAAGGATTCATCCCCACATATCTAACCAAACAAGATGATTTTGATTTTCCAAAATTCTAAAACTGATGATGTTTCCAAGATTTTCAAGAGTTGTTGGTGAGATGAGTTTTCATTTTAATGGTTGAAATATGGGTGAGAAAGATGATTTTTATCCTAGACTAGTCATAGGTAGAACTCCTTCTTACAAGACCTTGGTATTGAAGAACACACTTGGCACTTCCTATGTGAGAAACACAAATCTTTGGAAGAGATTGAGGTTTTTCTAACAATAAAATTCATACAAGTTAGGGTTTTTATTTGAATTTTTCTTGTAAAAATTGTAAACCAACCTTTCTCTTACCTCATGAAGTCTTGAAAGACATTCTTCACGGGCTCTTGGGCTAGGACTTTTGAACTTGGGTTTGCATATTTTGTAGGAAATCATTTGGAAGAACACATGTGTGGGGTTAAATTATTCTTTATGTGTGCTTAGTGAATTCTTTTTACCACAATCACTTCTTTGATTAAAGTTTCAAACTATATTTCTAATGTCCTAACTCCTTCTCATCCCATAAATTTGATTATGTGGAAATCAAAGAAACCAAGGCAAAATTTTCCTAATGTTGACTTTAGTAAAAGAAAATTGTGATCAAATTCAAATACTTAGATGCCTCTAAGGATAAAATCCCTAGGACAAACATGAAAACTTGAATTCATCAAAGGTATTTTATTTTCCTAAAGGGTTTGAAATTTTGAGGATATTGTGAATGTTTTTTTTCAAATGTTTTGAGGACCAAGAAAAGTGTTTTGATTTCAAGAATATGCACAATCCTAGGATGAAGAGACAATAATTTTTGGGTTGCCACTTGGAAGTATCCATATATTCTTACTCTCAGTGGATGATTAGATGCTTGAACACATAGGCTCCCCCTTACAGTGCACTTGCTTCTCAGGTCAGCTAAGGATCAATACCCGTGAATCTCCCATGGCATATTTCTCATCTCTACTAAAATTCGTAAGAATGTGGGGTGACTTCAGAATGACCGTTCTTGCACCCACAAATAGTTTAGGATTTTGTCCTTTCTAAACAAGTTGTTTTAATATGGGAATTATGTTCATGGGGGACCGTCCATGTGGCAAGAGACCATTGCTTTCCTTCTTGTCAAAATGATCCTCATGATACTCGAGCTTTCCTTGAGTACCCACACTTCTATACTGACTGGAAGTCGCTTGGATTTACCATGTTACCAGCTGGGTCGTTCCCTTGGGGTGAATAATTTTTCCCACCAAGGTAGGCCCTCTAAGATAAAAAAAAGTGAGAAAACATATCCGTATTTCAATCAATATTTGTTGAAAAACAAAGAAAGAACACATGTAATATGATCCACTCACACTTGAAAGATTTGTTCAATTTTTAATCCCAAATGAAATGTGGAGGCAATAACTCTCACAACTTAAGACCATCAAAATTATTTTTATTCTCAAGGTCATCGTGAGGCATGAGAGAAGGGCATACATCTTTTAGATGATATTATTTTGGGAAAGTGATTACAAAACAAAGATGCACATGTTCATTTTAAATCCTCAAAGCAATGACTAGATTATTTTTAAAGCACTGAAAGGAAAGATGAAAGTTATTTTTTCAATTGTTAACCTCAAACCAAATCTAGTAAATTGTTCTAAAGTTATTTTTAACCCTTTGTTGCAAAATTTAAGTCTTTTGTAGTGTTCTTTTTAGAGTCCAAAAGAAATTTAGTGTCTCCTAAAAGCATGAAAGTAATCAAATCCTTAGAAAGGGATTATAAGTTCTCCCAAAGTGTTTAAAAACACTTAATACAATAAAGAAAATGATGCCATAATGAAATAATTTTATTTACTCCCCCTTGCGTCAACTTGCAAACTGATTAAAACCAAGAAATATAGAGACAAAAAATAGGTTAGGAGTTAAAAATTTCAGAAACAAAAAAGAATATGTCAAAATAAAATCAATTTATAATTTTTAGTCCACCCCAACGACACAGTTTACGGGTGAAATGGAGTTTAGAAATGCCAATGACACAATATAGTGCGACTATTTACTAAGAGCGACACTCTGCAGTGAAACATAGACCATGATTGTGGCTCTATTTGACCAACGACATAGTTTGTATTTTAGAAATTCTGCTAGGCACTTTGAAATTTTAATTTGGTTGGGGGGATTAATCCATCGATTGAGTTTGGATATTGGAGTGATGCAATATAGCACCACTTGACTATAAGCGGTTGTGTTTTCTGGAAGCTACAAAAATCACAAAAAAGCATGAAATTTTCAAAAAATCGTGATGAAATGCTTCAATCCAACCCTCCTAGCACCAAAATGTGAACCCCAATCCTATACCTACACAAACATAAGAAAAAAACACACAATTATATCAAATGCAAGTGAGAGTCAAGATTCCCCATGAAATCCATTTAAATTGCAAAGAACAAGAAATGAGATAAAAAACAAAAACAAAAACAAAAACTATCAAATCCTATTCAATGTAAATCAAACTTTTGATCTGATGGGGGAGTTGGTGCCAATTTGTATGTATGAATTGGCCCTTTCCTAACTCCTATGATGCAAGGTTGACGAGTTATGCACTTTGATGAAGATTCAATTGAGCTTCATGATGAAAAATCTGCATAACCTAGCTAATATCTTGATAAGATGAATGAAAATAGATATGTTTGAGGATGAAATTGAGTATAGTGAGTTTACTCAAATTGTGGATGATAAAATGAGGAGAAAATCCTCTTGTTTATAGATGAGATTGAGAGAAGAAGAGACAAAATGGATGAATGTGGGACTGATCTTTAACCAATGGCCAAATGCCACTTGTCAAGATGTGAATGGAGAAAGCTTGAGCACATTTTGGTGATTGTGCACAATAAATGATATTAGGTGGAATTTGAAATTCATGAAATGACTTGCAAGAGGGAAAAAGAATGAATTAAATGCCACTTGGCTCAATGCACAAGGACATGTAAGAGGAATGAACATCTTGTTGGAAGGACAAGTCCACTTGGAGGGATTTTCAAATTTTGGAGGAATATTCTCAAAAGATGGTAAGTTGAAAGAAAATAGGGATTTAATAAATCAATTAAATGTATTTTCATGTGCAAGTGGAAAAATATAGATAAATTTGGAGATTAGGATTAAATTAATCAAGGGTTAATTAATTTAATGAGGGATTAGGTGATGTGGCTATTTGACTTATATTTATGGGTTGATTTAAATCAAAAGATGAGAATGTGATTTAGATTTAATTAAATAAAGGATTTAATTTATTTAATTAAGGAGGGATGATGACGTTAGATTAGATTAAACAAGGTTTGATTTATTTTATTTAATAAGGTGACCTTAGAGATTGAATCAAATAAAATGAATTGTTTTATTAAATAGAGATCAAAGGATTAATTAAATAACCTTGATTTATTTAATTAGCAAGAGAGAATAAGTCAATCAGATAAATGATTATTTATTTAATTAAAAGATGAAGAGTTTCATTATTTTTTCCATGTCTACACCTAGATTATCCTCATGAGAATTGTTCTTCCTTTCCACTAGACCATTACCCATTTAAAAGGAATAAGAATATTGTTAAACCACTTAATATATGACTTATTAAATAGTTTATGATGTGTGAAAATAAGGTACCAAATAAGTTGAGTTGAAATATTATACAAAATTCTACTATTCCAACACTTCCCATAATATATTTAGCTCAAAGGTGATCGATTGAAAACTTTATTGCCAAATCAATGCTTTTATCATTTATGATTTTATCTATATTTAGAATATGATAAAAATTCATTTTATACCCTTAGCACAAAAATAAGATTCTTTCTAAATACATGTTTGATCAAATAATAGCCAAAGTAAGAACTTTCTTAACTTTTAATATAATATTTTTCAGTTTTTGAAGAACTTTTCCTTTGGAATTCAATGAGATGGTTACTTTTTTCCAGCTAGACCTCCTTTTATAAACCTTTTATTAAGTTAAGCCATTTCTAGATTTAAAAGCTCCATTAAAACTATTTACATTAAAAAACTTTGATTCCTTTTATCTTAGAAAAAAAATTATCAAAAATATTATATATAAGATTCTAACCATAAAATGATTCAACATAATACCTAAAAAATGTTTTGAAGTTTTTTCATTAAATTTTTTGTTTCAACAATAATTGACTTTGGAATTTTAAGGACTATCAAATAATAAAATATATAATCATTGATAACTTTAAGAAATCTACCTAAAAAAAAGATGTAAAATCTTGGCAAATCTTTCATCTTTTTTGGAAAAATATTAATTTCTATTAGTGAATCTTTCCTTTTTTTGATTTTTTTTTAATTTTGTTGGTGATTTTTTAAAATTACTAAAATTTTGTAGAAAGTATTGCGAATCTCAAAACATATAATAGGAAAATCCATCAATTATGATGGTGAATCCTTCCAATCTAAAAAAACAAATCTTATGGAAAAATAGGGGCCTAAGGGTGGATATTATTGATGGGTTTAAGGCGTAGACTATAATATTTACTTACCATTGTTAATTTAAAATATAATCTAACCTTCATATTCTATGAGGTAAAATGTACCCATGATTTGTAATGCTCATGGGCCCCAAAATTGCTTCTGGATTGTTGACCTAATGACCCTTTTATTCTATGAGGTAAAATGTACTTGCAATCTGTAATGCTCATGGGGCCCAAAATCTCTTATATATTGTTGATCTTATGATCAAAAAGAAATTTTGGGCCTCATGAGCATTACAGAACATGGGTACATGATCAACTATCCAAAATAAATTTTAAGCCCCATGAGCATTATAGATCATGAGTACATTTTACCTCGTGAAATACAATGAGGGTCAATAGATTGTATTATAAATCAATGGGGAAAACTGAAGATTGGAAATATGGCCCTAAGACAACTAATAATTATGATGTACTATTGGAAAATTAATATAGATTTCTACTATAACTTATAAAATTTATGTGAATATGATCTAATCATGTATCAAATATTTTGGAGAATTTCTAAGTTTGTTTTTAATAAAATAAATTCTTTGGCGATTTAAATAAGACTATAATAATTTTTTGTAAAAATATGGCAACTCAAGTCACATTACAACTCAAACTATTAGCCAATTGATGAATATTAGCCACTAAAAGAGTCACTATATATAATCCCAATTTGAATGACCTTTCAAGTCCATTTCTTAAGAATTAGATTGTGAGTATCATAAAAACTATAGTTACTAGCAATATCCCCCTTGTTCCACTCAATAAGACCTTGGCTATAGATACAAATTGGCCCATGCTCCATTAGCATAAAACCCTTACTAACATGAGGAGACATAAGGAAAAACCTATAGACTCTATATTTTTATTATTATCAATGAAGATTATTCAATAGTAGCGGAATTGATATTTTTTTCAGTTACTTGACTATTTTTGTAACTAAATAGTGCACATTCTTTCTATTATTTTTTCTTTCTTTCTTGTTTGGATGCTCTACAATTGATTCTTTCTGTTTAAGTGATTTAACTTTAAAGAGGAAGGCATTGTATTAAATATTGAAGCATATATTGTATTTAAACGTCATTTTGTATTTAATTACTAATGTATCAAATGTACCTCTTAGTGTTAGAGTTATCATACATTAGATAATAATTAATTAATCTTTAATTGATTATTAGTCTAATTTATTCTTGTGCACTTAAGCTAAACTTAGGAGTGTTTTTATACTTTATTAATTGAGTTAATATTAGATCATTATGCCTCATTTGATGTGATTTTGACACTTGTCATGATCTAATCCATTTCTCATTAGGGATTTTCTCTTATAAGAACTCAACCTTCATTGTAAATATTTCTCAAATATTATCTGGAGCTTTCATATCTTCTTGAAAGTATCTTGTTGTAACTTTTTCTTGCTGAAGATTATTGCACATATTGTTTTAAGATCTCTTGCATGGAAGGTGTACTTGTTTGTTGTTTGATTCTGTGGGTTGTGTATTTGTGCTTGTTTCACAATACTAACATGGTATCAGAGCATGGATTTAGGGAACCCCTTCTTGATTTATGAGATTTTCTTTCTTCAACGATGGTTATAGGCTTTAGATTTGAATCCCATTTGCTCTTTCTACAAATTTTGGAGGTGGGTGATTTTTTGGTGTATTTTGGCATGAAAATAACCTCGTCATTGGATCCATAGCTATCAAGAAAGTCAAATTTGGCTTTTGTTTTTCCTAATTTTGATTCTTGACACTAGATCTACAAGGTTTTGAAGCAGTTGTTTTTTTTCTGGATCTAGAGGGTGGCTAAATTTTTGGTGCATTTTGGCATGAAATGAACATCACTATCGTGCTCAGAACCCAAAAACCTTAAGAACGCCTATCAAATCATCATATTTGGTGAAGTTGGCATCTAAGGCAAAAAAATGTTGCCAAGGTTGTAAGGCCTCCCCAACATGCATATCGAGGTAAACAAAATGTAAAAAATAATATTTTCATGCTACAAATATTTTTTCAGAAAAAGATTATTCAAATTTTTTTTATTTACAAGCCTTTTTAAAAGGCATTGTAGGTTTTTATTGTAAAATAATTTTAAAAAGGTTGCAGGTGAGGTACCCAATAATACCTGCCACCCATATGGTGTCAGGCCCTTGGGCCCCTCCTCCCACTAGTGGTGGTTATTAAGACCACTGCCCGATGGCTTAAAGCCACAAGTGATGCCCTTAATACCACTAGTCTGACGATAGTGGAGGCATAGTTGGCTTCGCCCCTGCCCCCACCTTTTTTTAATTTTTTTTATAAAAAAATGTTTTTATATGTTCTTTTTTAAATATATAAAGTATTTTTTTTAACTTTTAAAAAAATTAAAAAATAAAATAAAATAATATGTTTTTTTATTTAAAAAATATAATAGTTTTTTTGGCGTTTTTTCACTTGTAAAAAATAGTCAAATTTTGCATTTTCTTTGCAAAATAAATGCACTATACCTGGAGGTTTTTTTCCAACATCACTATATTTGGCGGGCCTTTATTTCTGGAGGTTTTTTGAAAAATTTGGAGGAGATGTTCTTTTGCTAGGTTCTGAGCCCCTCTCTATTGGGTTTTTTCAGTTTTGCACCTCAACTTCTAAAGGCCGTATCTCGGCCATACGGTGGTCTTTTCTCATGTATTTTTTTTTGAAATGGTGTAAAAATTTTCACTGGTGTAGGTATTTTCTAGTTTTTAATTCTATTTTTTTTCCAAATTTTTCTATTTTTCAGTGTTGTAGATGTATAGTTCTCATTTTGGAGACTATGATGGGCCATATCTTCTACATCTAGACACATTTTTGAGTATTTTTCTTTTTAAACTACATGTTTTTTGTGTACATCATGGTGCTACCAGTTTCCTCTTTTTCTACCAAAGAATCATATTTTTATCATGTAGTCCTTTTTTAGACATTATGGGATCAAATTGCATGTATTTATCATTTGTAAATGCATTGAGATAAAGTTCCTCTGTATTGCATCTGTATTATTAGGATTCTTGCACATCACTTTGTGCCTTATTGTACTCTCACTATGATATAAAGTGCCATGGGGGTTGATGTTTTCCTTTGTTTTTCCTTCATACCTTTCCCATGAGTGTGCAACTTTTTCTTTCACAACCTTTATATCTACTTGTACTTTCATGTCTGCACATTCAGTTGTTCTTGGTTCTTTATCATGCACTACATTCATGCATTCAGTTTCAGTGTAACTATCATACCTCTCCCTTGTCAACATTATGGGGGGGGGGGGGGTTACTACTATTGGTGCTAATGCTTCCCTGGCTTCGCATTGGAGTGAGCTATGTATACAATATTTGTTCCTATGTACTAGGTAGATGTAGCGGCTGGTTACCCATTCATTTTGGTGAGATGGATCACTTACCATATGGACACTCTTGCATTCCTATTTCTTGAGGTGACCTTCCTTTTTTCACTTTTTTCACTTGATTAGTTCTTCAGACTATTGGTACTTGTGCCATCTGTATCTTTGAGTTTTTGATGTTTGCCTTGGTTTTCCATCAAATTCGAGTAGTGCCATTCGGGGAACTCATACAATTTTTTGTCTTCTTGATCCTAATCATCATATGTTTTAGTGGAGGTTCTTCTTTCATCATTTCAATAGTCATTCTTTGACAGAGTTTGCAACTTCTTCATGCTTTAGTGGTGTTCTCTTTTTTCATCCTTTGTTCCTATTTTTTGGGACAACATTGTCTTGTTAGGAGGCTTCTTCATTCCTTCTATTGGCTTTCATCTCTTTTTGGAGTGGATTTTTTCCCATGAGGTTTTCTCTATTTCTCTGCATTATAAAGATCTTCTATTTGTACATGTGTACCTTACTTGGCCTTGTTTTCTAGAGACCCATCATGCATTATTTTAAGGGTTTTTAACTACTCCCTAAGTTCATCTTAAGGGGGGGTTTTAGAGTTATCATACATTAGATAATAATTAATAAATCTTTAATTGATTATTAGTCTAATTTATTCTTGTGCACTTAAGCTAAACTTAGGAGTGTTTTTATTTTTTATTAATTGAGTTAATATTAGATCATTATGTCTCATATAATGTGATGTTGACACATGCCATGATCTGATCCTTTCTCATTTTGGGCTTTGCTCTTATAAGCACTCAACCCTCATTGTAAATATCTCTTGGATATTATCTGGAGCTTTCATATGTTCTTGAAAGTATCTTGTTGTAACTTTTCTTGTTGAATATTATTGCACATATTGTTTGCAAATATCTTGAGTGGAAGGTTTCTTTATTTATTTTTTGACCCTGTGGCTCATGCTTTTGTGCTTATTTCATAATTCTAACACTTAGGTACTAATATAAATATTATATTTATTCATCTTACATTCTTCTAGATCTTGTATCTCATAGGATCAATTCCTCTTTCAACAAAAAATTTGAGCAACAACTATCAAAAAAAGAGTTTCAAGTATTCTTATAAAGCATATAAATATATAATTAACTAAATAAAGTAGTTTCAAGTTCATTTTTACCATTCATTCAGTTCTATTCAAATAAATTCATGAAATATAATTCTTATTGTTAACCACAATATACTTTTCATCCAATGTAGTTTTATATGAGTACAAAAGAACCCCTAACTATGTCTTCATTATTGACTACAAATATAATCAAACTTATGAATGATGACAATCCAGGCTTGGATACTCATCTCCAAGTATTAGCTACCTCAAACTTTGGTCATTGTACTAAGAGAAATAATCAATAGATCTTTCTGATGGAGTTTATAAATGAAGAGCACCATTGACTAAAAAGTACAATCACTATATAACTTATAAAGTAATGAACACAAGGGATCTATCTTGGAATATTATAAACATGCATTTGATACCCTTAACACCAAAAAGTTTATTCTTTTTAAACACATGTTTGATACAAAATAGCCAAAGTAAGAATTGTTCCTTCTTGCCACTAGCCCATAGCCCATTTAGAAAGAATAAGAAGACTATTAAACCATGTAATATGAATTAGTAAATAGCTTATGAATAGTGAAAACAAGGTACCAAAAGAAGTTGATCCAAAATATGATAAATAATTCTACTATTTCAACACTTCCCTTAATATATTTAGCTCAAAGGTGACTGATTCAAAATTTTGTTGCCAAATCAATGCTCTTATCATTTATGATTTTATCTATATTAGAATATGATAAAAATGCATGTTATATCCTTAACACCAAAAAATAAATGATTTTTAAATACATTTTTTGATCAAATAATAGACAAAGTAAGAACTTTCTTAACTTTCAATATAATTTTTTTAGTTTTTAAAAAACTCTAGCTTTTGACTTCAACAAGGTAGTTACTTTTTTCGAACTAGACCTCTTTTGCTAAACCTTTTATTAATTGAAACCATTCCTAGAACTAAAATATATATTAAAACTATTAACACAAAATAAACTTTTATTCCTTTAAACATCTTAGAATAACATTTATCAAAAATAGTATATCTAAGATTCTAAGCATAAAACGATTCAACGTGATACCTAAATTTTTTTTTTTATGTTTTTACATAAATTTTTTTATTTCAACAATAATTGAAATTTTAAGTTTAAGGAATATCAAATAATAAAATATATAATCCCAATTTGAATGAACTTTTAAGTCCAACTCTCGAGAATCAAATTGTGATTATCGTAAAATTTATAGTTATAAGCAATATGCCTCTCATTCCATTCAATAAGACCTTGGCTATAGATCCAATATGGCCATCACTCCATTTGGGGAAAAATTTAACTAATGTGAGGAGATATAAGGAAAACCATGTAGATTTTATATTTTTATTTTCATCAATGACAATTATTCTTGAGTAGTGTACTTGATATTTATTTCAGTTACTTGCTTGTTTGTGTACCTAAATAGTGCATGTTCTTTCTATTATTTCTTTCTTCCTTTCTTTCTTGCATGCTCTACAATTGATTCTTTCTATTTAAGTGCTTTGAATTCTATGAGGAAGGTGTTGGTTCCCAATTATTTGTAACATTGAATCCTAAAGGTGTGCCATATCTTATGCTTAGATTCAAAGAGAGATTTTGCCAATGAACAGGAGAATAATATCACAATTATATCCCTTGCACTTCAGGCTCTGCAAAACCCAGGTGGGTCTCCCTATATGATACTAAACATGGATATGAAATAGGGTTTTATTTTAGCACCTACCAGATAGTCTTCATACAAATGACAAGGGTTCATATATTTACAAGATGGAAGGCACTATCCTTATTGTCATTAAATCCTAGGTATGAAGCATGCAAATACTTTATGAATAAATAAGACAAAAATTAAATCATGGTTTTATATTTGAAATGTGTTTCTAAATTTGAAGGAAAACCATTCAAAATAAACTTGTGACTATCAAGAGATACAAAATCACAATGCATGTACACATATTTCATCACATTCTATACATATCTTGATGATCACTCAGCCATTAACACCTTATGTTAATGAGATCAACTAATAACTATCAATGCATCTTCTACTTAATAATCCAACCTGCAAAAAATTATTCTCATTATTTTTATTGAAAGAATTTAAATTGCTCCTTGAGAAAACACTAACCCTGAACATAATCAAAATGTAGCAAATGTGCATGGAAAAATTCACAACCCTTGATTGTATTATTGAAAGAAATACTTCATTACAAATTGGAGACAAAAGACACTGAGAACATGTACAAGCATGCATTCATTTTTGTTGCAATCTGGATATACAATGTAGCTACAATAATATTTGCAAATCATTTTCCTCTATTTCCCCACACAAACCTAAAACCCTTTACAAAATTAAATTGTTTCTCATTTTAAGAGAAATGAGAAGAAATATGAAAGGACCTAAAATCAATCCATTGATAACACATGGCACATTTGAGCTCCATTAATTTTCACCCAACTAGCATCTAGAAAATTCTTTTCACTTCATTTTCCCTCTACAATCTACCTTTATTCTTAGTGCAACTAATTTTTTTTTCCTTTTCAACTTGTTAATCCCATGAAAATATTTTACCTAGTTGTAATAACCCACTTACTCACATCATTTTCATTTGAAAGTGAAAATAATAACCTCCGAGTCAAAACCCATTTACCTAGATGTTAAATTTTTTTTTCAATGTTGCATTTTAACCACTTCATTTTGTATGTCAAAAAATCTCCCATATGTAATTTATCTCATCTATGGCATCTAAAACATGATTTTAGTCATATATTTTAATAGTCTAGAGGCTTTCATTTCAATCTATATATAGTTTGACATTATGTCAAATAGTTGATATATAATCCTTTAACTATGCATTTCTTCCTACTATTATCTCATTTCCACAACGATTTATTTCACCCTAACTAGCTAAGTATTCCACTTGCATTGAAAACACACTATGGTTATGCACTTCATTTTAGTTTTTTCAGAAGTTTTCTTAGTTAACTAGTGTAGGCCATTTTCTCAAATTGCAAGGCATGGAATCAATATTTTCATAGTGAAAATATATTTTTTGTGAGCTTCAAAAATTTGTATTCATCTAGATAAAAAGGAAAGACTACTTTGTAGCATGATCTTAAACCTCATTTTCTCTAGTATAGTTTTCATACTATCTATTGCAAGTTCATTTGCATCAATGCTCCAAGCTTCTTATAGATATTCCATAGGTTCATATGCTTCTTTTTGTAGTCTTTGGTAATACATTTCCAATTATTCACTGTACCCCATAAAAATACTGTATTGCCCCTGCTCATGCTAGCCAAGATAGCTCTTGAACTCCCAATCTGGAAGATTCCTGAAAGGCTCAAATGTTTTTTTTGTAGTAATGCTCTACATTAGACCAAAGCTTCTCAATTCCCCATTGATTTATTAAGTATTTCATGCAACTATGCTTTTTAAATAATGTTTAAAAATGAGAAATGAAACTCCATCGCTACCTCCTTTACCTTCATTGCATTTTTCCTGGCATATCACAATAAATGGCGATGAGCAATGGGAATTTAAAACAAGAACACTTTAATCTAAAAACTGAATGTGAAAAAAATATTTCAAATGGAAATCCTTCTAATTTTGATGACAACCCCCTTTATTAAAAAATTAAATGCCAATGGAAGTCATTTCACATCAATAGAGCATCACTGATTTGATTAGAAGAAGAATCTCACTATAGCAATATGTGATGAGATAAAGGCCATCACTCCATGGTAGTTTTGTTTTGATTCCTCCATTGAAAATGGAGATGAGAAATGGAGTTGTCGTGAAAATAATTTGAAACTTTAATCAAATTTCCTAGTGAAAACCCATCACTACCAATTAATGCATCACTATTTTTCTCCTCCATTTTTATTCAATACAATGATGAGTGATGTGATACCATGCTTCAACCAATAGGAAGCAAGAAATAAACTTGCTTTCATAATAAACATTTAAAAATATGTTTCATATTTTCCTTAATTACATTTTCATATTTGCACAATATTTAAATTATTTAGAATACTTTAAACATTATCATTTGAAACATAAAAAAAAATACAAATTTTAATTTTGCTTATGGGCCAAACAGTGAAATTTCATTGCATGCAAATGGAGACTATTGGAGTCATGATTTTTTGCATGAGGCCATAATCAATTATTTAAAACATGGATTTTAAATAAGATTTTTCCTAGCCATAAAAATTTTGGTACCTCCTTTTTAAACTAACCCTCAAGACATGTTTGTCACAACTAAAATACATTAAAATAATGTATCAAATGGCCTCTATTTTCTATGAAATAAAAAATATATATGTTTTAAACCAAAACAAGAAATGGGTTTCTTTTAGAATTTTCAAATTTTCAAATTTTTGGAACACAAATTTTAGCCTAGTCATAGTCAGAAACACATTAATTAGCCCATCAAAACTCATACAGGAAGTGCAAAACTGAATAGGAACACTACCATATGGATTTTCAAGATAACATTTGAGTTTTAAAATATTAATCGACAAAGATGGCCTTCGAGGTATATTTAGCAAGATGTGGACCTAACCTTTTTCAACACATTGAAAAGGTATAGGCACTTGAAATTTGAAAAATATAAAGGTTCCATTAGTGGCTCATGTTTGGGAATGCATCCCCCTTGTGGGAATGGCAAGATTATAGATATCTGGGGAGTAGACTAAGTGCCAAATCCATTGGGTGGCTCTGCAACTTCTCCTTTGTACTGCATTGAAAACCATTCTTCAAACTTCATTTGGTGGACTGAAGCACCCAAAAATGAAGTACCAATCCTTACCTCTATCAAAAACTTTGTTATTTGTTGTATGAACTAGGCCAAGTTTGAAAAAAATTGAGTGAACTACCCACAAACTAACCATGTGATGGGAATTTCCATTAACCATTGTTACCAGATGTGTGAGCTTGCCATCGTCACCATTAATTTTGTCAATCTAAAATATGCAATTAGACACTAACTAAAATCCATAACCACTGTGACATTTTACCATATCCAAATCATTTTCATGTGATCCACTAAATACTCATCCAACTTAACTAAAATTTGAAAAAATTCATAGTCCACCTAGTGATTTTCATCATAAAATTTGACATCATATTTAGTTTGCATATCAAACTTAAAAATGTCATAAAAATTTGTTGTGCAATATGCAAACAACCCTTAGGTGCATTAAAAAGAAAAAAATCATATTTAGGAACTTTTTTGAATTGAACACCATGACATGAGCACACATTTACGCATTTTGATTTAGCCACATCAAAAAACTCCTTGGTGTCTTGTAAATGAAGATAATATGCATCATCAACATCACAAAAATAGGTAAATGCACTCATCTCAAGTTCAGTAACATAGTTTGATTATTTTTTCAAATCATCATTCAGATCAATGCAAAATGTTTCAAAGGAAGCCTCAAATAATTCAGAACTTGTTTCTGCAATAAAACCCTCATAGTGACTATTCAAAATGCATTCACTATTGCAATGAGTAACATAGTCAACATTACCCTTCATAATGTCAATAGGAACATCTAAAGCATTTTGAAAGCTAATATATTTAGAACTAATAGGGTCAACAAAAAGACATGCCTTTTTTATTCAAAACTTCATGTGCATCATCAATTGATAGGAATTTCGGCATTCATGCCAAAGATTCACTATTATACGTAATTTTTTCATTAGCAATTGAATAGGAATCTTCACTCTCACTCACATCAATGCACTCCTTATTGAATGAAAAAATGTCTATTTCTAGAAAGAAACAAGCATATTCCATCTCACCATTAATTTCATGAGCTTGTGGCTTCACATATAGATCTGAATTAGTACACTTACCAATGTTATTCACATCAACATTCTCTTCATGTATCACAAACATTTACATCTTTGTTTCACATAAAAAATCACAAGCAGTAGAGACATAATCATGTTCATTGGCATCATAGTCAACATCATCAACATCCTTATTATCTCTAACATTGTTCTTAGGATCAAAATAATGAACACACAATTTCTATTTTCAAAGTCACTGTCACTCACAAAGTTATTGTGCTTTGTTCATAGCAAACTTGAAATATATTCTATGCATTCATCAAATGAAATTTGTTCATTCACTTGTGAACAAGTGACTTAATCAACATTCATATCATTACATCCTTTTTTTGAAGAAAACACCTCTAGATCATCCTCATAGGAACATTAATAATCCTCAGAAGAATAATCAATTTTGTTGTCATTATGATCCTCATCACAAGAAAATTCATCACTACATATACTAGGCTCAAAATCTTCAGAAGGAATGCCTATAATTTAATTTTATGTATCATGACCACTGATTTGCAATGAGATGTCTGCAACACTTGCATTATTGTCAGTGATCAAAACGTGACATATAATGACATCCTACATCTCTTGTACTTCTTCATTAGCCAATATATTACAAGGAGATATTCATGTATATCAAATTTTTCATCATACCATGCATCTTTATCTTAATCATTATTATATTGATCTAAATATATGCTACTTGTGAGTTGATTACAATCACTATCCTCATTTACACAAGATGGATTTTCATTTTCTGATGTACTCTTTTCAATTATGTGCATCATGTTCTGATTTTTATCAATAGGACAGCTACTATTAGCATTTTGAGACACCACACCTATTGTATAATTGCATTAGGCTCCTTCAACAATCTTTATCCAATCAAGTACTTGATCCAAACTATGAGGTTTAAATTCTTTTGGCAAGATACTTAGCCCTGAGTCATAAATTTCACCAAACAAATCAATGCACATTGACTCCTCATGTCTAAAAATTTTGGGGATTGCCAACAAGGCATCTAAAAAAATTGCTCACAAATCATATGGTGATTCTCCCTTGTCTCTATTTATGCCATATAATTATTGAAAAAAAGGAATCTGATCAACACTGATCAAACTTTGTTGATGTTCAACTTGGAGTTCATTGTGATTTGTATATTGTGATAATGGACAAATCACAACAATAGAGACATAACTATCTTGATAGTAGTTTTCATTTTCTAACTTTTATTGGATGTATGCATAAGATGTTCTAGGATAGCCTATGCTTGCAGCCATGTATCCCTTCATCAATGAATATTTCATTTTTTTTTCAATATCCATGGTAATTCGATATTCCCAATGAAGTGTTTTAGGATCTTTATCTCTTAACAGGTAGCTCATTTCTTCATCAAATGTACCAAGGTAAACAAACAAGAAAAATGCATCATTTGGTCTTATATTTTCTATAATATCTATTATTTCCTTTGAAAATCTTAAGTTGAAATCTAGGACTAACTCTTCTTCATCTTTCTAAATTTTCATGAACTTTAGTCTCATTGATCTAGGATCAATTATTTCACAAACCTATTTGATGAATGTTTCCATTAACTCATTCCATAAAGATATAGAACATATTGCTATATTTGAAAACTAATCTTTGGCATCTTCCTTCAGAGATTGAATAAATAACTTCATGACAACATCTTCATGGATTATCTCATAATCTCCCATCAAATCATAAAACTATTGCAGATGTTGAGATGTTGATTTTGAGCTTTTCCCTTTGAACTTTGGAAAGTGTTCCCTAACTTCATTAGGAACAAAGTTTTTGAAACATTTAATACCATTAAAATTTAATGGTCTATACCTTCCCATAGAGAAAGGATTTGTCTAAGCACATAGTTGGAACTAATATGAATTTTGCATTATGACATTTGAGCATAGATTGCTAATTCATATGAAAATATGATTGCAATGACAACCTAATACCATTTAACCATTGCCTCACAATTTTGATAAACTCAATAGGACCCTTATCTCTCCAATGCCTGATCAATTCTTATTTATCATACAACACATGAAATATCTATGCCCTCTTTTTATTGCATAAAAATTACAGGTCTAAAAAGCCACATAAAATTGTATGCTAGTGTGCATCCGTGAAACAATAACCATCTAGTTACCACAATGCATATTTCACTAATATATGTGCATTATGCCTCTATCCTTCAAAAAATACAGGTGCATTTACATAGAGACATGATTTATTTTAATTCCCTCTTAACCAAAATAAAATAAATTAATATGTAATCATATGAATTCATAGAGAGTTTCCATGAAACTCGTTCATAAGACAAACTTTCTCTCATGAATACTAAACAAAGAAAAGCTAAATGCCTGGAAAATATTGTAGACTTCAAAACTTCTCTCTTTAACTAGAAGCATTTACAAGCCTTATGCAAATTTCTATAGACACCTCTTCCAAAATTTCAATAGGTTCATTAATAAAGTCACCACCTCTCTTAAGAGGAAAAAATCTTCAACAATTGAAAAATATTCAATGATCGTTTTTCTTTCTAAGTTATTTTCACCAACAGAGCACCATATATCTTGAAACTTTCAAGTTTTCTACAATAATTTCTTTCTCTAGGCATGAAGTCCTTCAATACATGAACAAAATCCTTAGATCAAAAACCTTATTAACTCTTTCCAAATGGATAATACTAGAGTTGTCACTAGTAGAGTCACCAATTTGTTGGTTCCCAAATCTACATAACATTGAACCCTGAATGTTTTTCATGTCTTATGCTCAAATTCAAAGAGAGATTTGTCCAACGAATGGGAGAATGATCTCATAATTTTCTTTGTTTCACTTCAAGATTTAAAAAACCTAGGTGGGTCTCCCTATATATTACTAAATATGGGTATGAAATAAGGTTTTATTTCAACACCTTGTAGATAGACTTCATACAAATGACAAGGGTTCATATATTTGCAAGATGGAAGGCACTATCCTTGTTGTCATTAAAACTCGAGTATGAAGTATGAAAATAATTTAGGAATAAATATTGTAGAAAGTAAATCATGGTTTTATATTTGAAACATTTTTCTAAGTTTGAAGGAAAACCATTCAAAATAAACTTGTGCTTATCCAAGGCTACAAAGTCATAATGCATGTACACATATTTCATCAAATTCTAAACATATCTTGATTATCACTTAGACATTAACACATTATGTTAATGAGATCAACTAATAACTAACAATGCAACTTCTACTTAATAATCTAACCTGCAGCAAAATATTCTCATTGTTTTCATTGAAAGAATTTACATTACTCCTTGAGCAAACACTAACCCTGAAAATAATCCAAATGTAGAAAATGTGCATGGAAAGATTTACAACCCTTGGTTGTATTACTAAAATAGATACTTCATTATAGATTGGAGACACGAGACAATGAGAGCATGCACACATATGTATTCATTTATGTTTCAATCAACATATACAATGCAAGTATAGGAATATTTGTAAAGCATTTTCCTCTATTTCCCTGCATAGACCTAAAAGCGTACATATTAAAACTTCTTCAAAAATCCCAGAACCCTTTACAAAATGAAACCATTTCTCATTTTAAGAGAAATTAGAAGAAAGAAAAAAGACATAAAATTAATCCACCGATGACAAATGACACATTTAAGCTCCATTGATATGCACCCAACTGGCATTTATAAAATAATTTTCACTTCAGTTTCTCTCTACAATCTACGTTTATTCTTGCAACTGATTTTTTTTTCCTTCTCAACTTGTTAATCCCATGAATTTTTTTTAACTATCTGCAATAACCCACTTACTCACCTCATTTTCATCTAAAAGAGAAAAATAATAACCTTTGGGTAAAAGCCAATTTACCCAGCTATTATAAATTCTTTTCAATGTTGCGTGTTAACTCTTTTTCTTTGTAGGTCAACATTTTTCCCATATGTAATTGTTCTCATCTATGGCATCTAAAACATGATTTTAGTCGTGTATTTTGATAATCTAGGGGCTTTCATTTCAATCTACATACAATTTGACATTTTGTCAAACAATTGATCTGTAATCCTTTACTTGTGCATTTTTGTTATTATCTCATTTCCACAGTGATTTATTTCACCCTAACTAGCTGAGTATTCCACATTCATGGAAAAAACACTATGGTTATACACTTCATTTATTTTTTTCTTGAGGTTTCCTTAGTTAACCAGTGCAGACCATTTTATCAAATTGGCGAGGCATGAAATCAACATTTTCATAGTGAAAATGCATTTTTCATGAGATTCAAACATTTTTATTCATCCAAAAGAAAAGGAATAACATCTTTGTAGAATTATCTTAAGCCTTATCTTCTCTAGTATATTTTTCATACTATCCATTACAAGTTCATTTGCATCCATGCTTCAAGCTTCTTCCAAATCTGCCATAGCTTCATATGCTTTTTTTCTGTTGACTTTGGTAATACCTTTCTAGTTATTATCTATACCCCATAGAAATATTGATGTCCCCCTACTCATCCAAGCTGAGATAGCTCTTGAACTCCCAATTTGGAAGCTTCTTGAAAGGTTCAAATGTTTTTTGCTGTAGTACTACACTACAGTAGACCAAAGCTTCTCAATTCCCCATTCATTTATTAAGTATTTCATTCAACTGTGCTTCTTAATGCATGTTTAAAAATGAGCAATGAAATTACATCGCTACCTCCTTTACCATCTCTAGAGTTTTCCCAGCATATCACAAAAAATGGTGATGAGTGATGGGATTTTAAAAATGAAACAATTTAATTTAAAAAATGCACATGGAAACATATCTTAAATGCAATCCTTCTACTTTTGATGGTAACCCCCTTTATTAAAAAATTAAATGCCAATGGGAATCATCGCATGTCAATAGAGAATTTTTGATCTTATTAGAAGGATAATCTCACTACAATGATAAGCGATGAGACACAGGCCATCAATCCATCACTTTTTTGTTTTGATTCCTTCATCCAAAATGGAGATAAGCAATGGAGTTGCCATGAAAATAATTTGAAATTTTCAAAAAATTTCCTTATGAAAACCCATTGCTACCAATCAATGCAATACTATTTTTCTCCTCCATTTTCATTCAATATGGCAATGAGTGATGTGTTTTCATGAAGAAAAACTTTAAACTTCAAAGTTTTCTCATTCGTTCTTGCTACCGTGTTGTTGTGCTTCAGCCAATAGCAAGCAAGAATTAAAATTTATTTCATCATAAACATTTAAAAATATATTTCATATTTTCCCTAAATGCATTTTCATATACAAACAATATTTAAAATATTTAGAATATTTTAAACATTTGCATTTGAAACATTAGAAAAAATGCAAGTTTTAATTTTGCTTATCACCCAAACAGTGAAATTTTATTATGCAAAAATGAAGACCCCTTGAGCTAATAATTTTTGCATGCGGCCATAATCAATTATTAAAAATATGTTTTTTTAAATTAGATTTTTCATAGCTATAAATTTAGGAACCTCCTTTGTAAACTAACCCTATGATGTGTTCATCGCAACTGAAATACATTAAAATTATATATCAAACAACCTCCATTTTTTATGAAATTATAAATGAGGATTTTTTATACCAAAAAAATAAATGGGTTACCTTTATAATTATGAAATTTAGAACCTTTTGGAACATCAATTTTAGCCCGGTCACTGTCACAAACACATTAATTAGCCCATCAAAACTAATCCAAGAAGCACAAAATTAAATATAAATGCTACCATATGTACCAAGTAACATTCTAACACATGGATTTTAAGATGAACTTTGAGTTGAAAAATATTAATCAACAAATATTTCCTCTAGGGTAGATTTAACAGGATGCAGACCTATCTCTGTGAACACATTGAAAAGGTATAAGCACTTCAAATTTGCAAAAATTGAAGGTGCCATCAAAAGGTACTTTATTAAATATTGAAGTTCATGTATTGTACTTAAATATAATTTTTATTAAACACATTAAAAGTGCATTTGTATGTAATTCCTATTGCATCAAATGTACCTCTCATATCTTAATATAAATATTATATTTATTCACCTTACACTCTTCTCTCTTGTATCTCATAGGATCAACTCCTCTTTCAACAATTAATTTAAGAAAAAACTATCAAAAACAAAGTTTTAGGTATTCTTCTAAAGCATATAAATATTTGATTAACTGAATAATGGAGTCCCAAGTTCATTTTTACCATTTTTTCATTGTTGTTCAAATAAATTAATGAATTATAATTCCTATTGTTAACCACAATATAATTTTCATCCAATGTAGTTTAATAGGAGTATTGAAGCCCCCCAAATTATGTCTTCATTATGTACTAAAAATGAAATCAAGCTTATCAATGATGGAAATATAGGCCAACATCCTCATCTTCAAGTATTAGCTACCTCAAATTTTGGTCATGGGCCTGAGACAAATAATCGATATGGAATAAATATTTTCAATGGAGTGCATAAACAAAGAGAATCATTCCAAAAAAGTACAATCACTATATAAATTATAATCTACTTCATGAGGGATCTATAATACAACTAAGAAAATATAATTGTCTCATCATTTGGAGTTTAAGGTGAGTATGCAGCTTCAACTCTTCTTCTAGAACTTATTATTAACTTTCAAACTTCTACGATATATTACTAATAATTTGTTTACTTACAATTACATAGGTGGATTGTAATTTCACAACTAGAGCTATCATGTATGGATCATGAAATCATTGGTGATCTTGTTTTCCTATTTCAAGAACAAGAGGAACATCTACAAAAATATGTTACAACTTCATCTGATTCACCTACAACATCCACAAACCCAAATTCTAAAAGAATATTATTTGGTGTAATTCCATCTCAATATATGAAAGATGTATTGATTATCATCACTCCATCAAAAGTTTGAAAACATTTCAAACAAGGTTGACTATTAAAGGTCATGTAACTATGAAGAAACAAATCCACCATTACAACACACAAAAGGGAAGTGGATAAGTTTTTAGCTTTGATATTATAGATAGTGAACACAATGAAACATGTGTCACTTGCTTCCATGAAGTTGTAGATATTCATTTTGAAAATATTTATATTGGAGCTATATATTCATTATCTCATGAGACCATTAAATCTACTACTAAGCTTTATAGAAAGCTAAATAGTGGAATAGAAATCTCCTTACCAGTTGAATCAAAGGTGTCTCTCTATGAAGATGACTTCTCCATTCCAAAAAACCAATTCTCTTTCACACCTATCAAGGGTGATCCCACAATAGTCGATTACACTTTTTGGTAAAACTCGACATTGAATTGAACTTTTTAAACTAAATCTTCACTTTCAGACACCTATAGATACTAAACCATGAGGAATTTGAAGATGATGCAAACTAGTGGTTTGTGAAATTTTTTCTCTAGATTCTAAATATATTTTTTAAACAAATTTGGAATCAAGTTGCATTTCTTTTTCCATCACCTTCAATAACTATTTTTTAATAGCAAACAACATTTTTAAAGAGTGATGCTTACTGTATAACACAATTTTTTTATATGAAGGATGAAATTCCTTTTTTTTTGAATTTAGATTTTTAACTACGATATATAGCTCCTTCATTTTGTTTCATAGTGTTCTATTGAATATTTTCTTCTTCATAATGTTTTGAAGTCAAACCAATTATAATTTAGATATAGGTTTATTGTATATCACATAATTTTTTTTGTATATATCAAAATTCAATTTTATATTTTTGTTAGATCAATGACATCAATACCAAGAGCATAGATATTTTTCAATTTTTTTTGGTAATCTACTATTTTTCCACATGTAAAAAGAAAAGTGATTGATTTTTAGTGAAAAACCTACATTCACAAGAAATAAAAAATAAACATAATGTTCAAATTAAATATATTTAAAATTATACTTTTTTGGAAGCTTATAATAAGGACTAAATACTTACACAAATTTTTTTTTAAATGAATTCATTTGGTCTCCGAAAAGGTAATTCATTTTGCAAATCATAAGTTCCTTGAAGTTTTATCCCTTATCCAGATTCCTAGGTTTTTGATAGTCTGAGTGTAGTGCAAATTGTGGAATTTTCATGGTTTTCCCAACATGTCATTACACTTAGTGAGATTTCACCTGCTTGATTTTTATCAAGGTAATTCTTTCCTCAGTTCACATGTGTCGACATACTTTGGCTAAACTTGTTATTGGTTTCATTTTTCTTTAGAACCGAAGACAAGCAGTTTTGAAAACTAAGTTCATTTAAACTACATCGGTCTTGTTTTTACCCACATCTATATACTCTTTGCACCCAATCTCCTTTCACCTGATAAGAAAAAGCCTAACTTGGATTTCTCCTAAAGTTAGATGTCGGGTGTTTCATCCTTAGTTTCTAGTTAGTCTCAGTGTGTGAGTAGGGCACTTACTCAATCGCTTGTGTCCAACATGGAAAAATGTGACACGCACATGTGCCACATTAGATTCCTTCACCACCTTATTTTAAAAGGTGGGCCATGGAAAAAAAATAAAAGGCTCCACAATGTGAAACCTAAACTTCCAAGATTGTACCTCTTTTTAGGATAATTTATACAGATTTTTAAAGAATTTAAATAAGGTGGTGAAATGCATGTACTTGTCACCACCTCAAGCATGCAGTTGGGTATGTGTAGGATCATGATGGGCCAAAAAGTTGCAATATGTAAGTGATATGATGACCCATGTGGTTGACAGCTTTTTTTTACCCAAAATTCATGAAATGAAAAGGCTTTTTAAAGAAGATTCTCATCTTTCCACCAATATAAATTATGCTTTAACTTAAATTTAATAAATAATTATTATTCATTTTCTATTTGAATTACAACTAAAGCCATGATTGATAGGTTGATTGAAAAAATCTATAGCTTTGAAACAGTGCCATAGTTTTTGAATATGAAATATGTGTCACATTCTATGCTTCACATACTATAGGATTAAAAACATAATTGAATTTCATGAAGTTTTGACCAAGTTAAGGTGGTCAAATATATGAGTTTTAATATTTTGAAAAGTTGTAATAAAAAATTCATAATTAAATATTTATTTGGAAAAAGATTACCAAAAAATATGCATCACATTGGGACATGAGTCCTCTAATTATATCTAAAATCTTATAAAAAAATATTATCATTTTATTGTGGTTAGGTTGGTGAGATAGACACCTACTTATTTTTTCCCTAAAATTTAAGTACTACTGCATTGAAATTTTAAATTTTCACCAAATAGATTTTTTTTTGAAATAAACCTAATAGTTTAGAAACTACATTCAATTCAATATAGATTATATTCCTACATATTTTTAAAATGATATAGATAACTTATTCAATTTTTTACGTCAAGTTGCCTAACTCTAATTTTCTAAATTTTCATCACCACTTAAGGGCCTATTTTTTCCATGATGATCTTGCACATACCCAGTTCCTTTTATAATACATTATCGTGTGTAAGGTAACATATTCATAAGGTCAATAAAAAATTAAAATGATAGTTAAGGAGTGGAAAGGAGAGTAAGTATCCAGATACTAGAAAGAAACAATTACTAAAGTGTAATTATGTGTTTGTTTGACCCTGCTATCAACCAAATTAGGTATTTTTGTTGAGATATATAAATTATTCCATGAATTCTTTATTCTAGTGAAATAATATTTCTTCTAGGTAATTTTTGAAAGAAAATGTTGTTTAATTTGATGGGATTTAACCTAATTTTAATAAATAAACGGTTGTGGGTATAGAATTTTGATGAACTATTAGGAATGTATGCTTAGAACTAGTCCTAAATTGTATACACAGCATATATACACTAATAATGCAAGAAATTGATAGAGACCAACACTTCATGGAAGAAGCAACCTAAGAAAGAGTTTGAATTTACTATCTCACAATCAGTACCCACCTATGAGATGACAACAAATACCCATTTGGGAGGTTTTAATTAACATGAGTTTGTGCAAAGAACCCAGCAGTTGGATGCTTGCCAATGTAGTAAGATCATGGCCCCCAATGGAATAAACTTGGCATCAGGGTTCTTCTTAGCCATGAAAGCCCCTGAATTGGTCCTAGAATGTATGAAGTGGTATGAATTAGACATAAGGGAATTCATAAAGGAAGGGAGAAGCATTAATTAAGCTTAATTAAATGAAGGTTACCTTGTTTGAATCATTTGTCTATTGAAGCCACATAAACTCCTTGTCTTGGAATATTAGGGATTTCTTCTCTACCCTCTTCAATATTAAGGTATGTTGAGGGTGTGGAAAAGAAATCCCTAATATTCCAAGACAAGGAGTTTATGTGGCTTCATAAATAAATGATTCAAACAAGGTAACCTTTTCCATTTCATTAATATGATAAAAGCTCCAATGATGGCATCTTATTCTATGAAAATTCCAAGAGAACAACACTTGACTCTAGAAGAAACATTTATGAAAGAACATGTATATGCAAGGACAAGGTCAAAATCACAAAAAGTGGCTGCTATGTTTACCTCTTTTCCTTCTATTAGCATAATGAGAATGAGGAAGACTCTAGGGGGAACACCATTGATTATAGAGGAAGGGATGGAAGTGACTATATGATAGGCTGTGAAGGAGGTGGAAAAATTGAATTCTATAATACAAATTTTAAGGATAAGTAGTCTAGAGGGAGCTTAATGATGCAACCCATAATAGATGAGTCATTAGATATAGAAGTAGGTCTAGAATATAAAGAAGAAATAGAGTTTGTTGTGGGAAAAATCACTCAAGAGGTGGGAAATCCTAAGGAAGTTAATACAGGAAAGGTGGTATATCTGTGAAAAAAAATATTGGACACTATATTTCAAAGCCCCATTTCCATAATAGATGAGGACAAAGAGCATGAGTATGCTCTAGATGATGATGCATGTAAAGATCAACCTTTACCACAAGATACCGAAACCATTGTTCAAGAGTCCCCAAAATAGGGGATAAATCTATATGTAGAATGCTTCTCAAACCCTAGACAAGGAATAGGGGAGTAGAAAAAATATTGATGGCTTGGGACAACATGGAAAAGACACTCTAGAGGAGGGAATTGAAAAGGAAGAGATAGGAAGGAAAATATAATACAAAACCTGAAGAGAGAGAAAGTAGAGCATAGATGTAGTAATTTAGGCCATGGAAATCTAGAGTCCTTGCCGCCAAGAGTGTAGAATGTGAAAGATTCAGGGGCTATAATAGATAATAATGAAGACTTAGAGGAGAATGTTCCTGAGCATTTTTCCTGATAGGAACAAGGTCACGAAGAAGTGAGGAAAGCTAAAGAAGCACCTAAATGGTTAGTCAGGAAATTCACTCCATCGATGGAAGTGGAGTTTGTACCTCTTGATTTTAGAAGTTTAGTGCAGGAGCTAGAAACCACTAAGAATAAGGCTAAAGCAAGAACTATACATGTTGTTAAGAGAGATTTAGATGGATGGAAAATTCTCCAAATAGCCACTCCTATAGGAGAAAAGAAAATCATGAGGTGGTGGCTAGGAATTATTAGGTTACTAAAATCAACCTAGAACATTCCTCATGGGAGTAGGAATTATAAGAAAAAGAAGAGAGACCTAAAGGAATGAGTTGCCTATTTAGAGAATTTTATTCGATCTATAGCTCAACCCAATTAGTCCATGATTGAGTTTTCACCAAATCTAGTATTGATGTCAAAAGAAAAAGTGGATTCCATCAAATGGATGAAACATAAAATATATGTGTTTAAATATTGGATAAAGAATTTGGTGCAATAGGTTGAAGAATAAATAAGGAGTAAAATGATATAGAGATGTGGTAGTTAAAGGTAGTTATCAGGGTAGAATTCAAAGAGTTGAGAAGAGAAAATTTGATCACAGAACATGAAGTTTTGATGTTGGAAAAATGGAAATTGCAATTGAGTTGAGAAGGTGACACTCTATTACAATGTGTTAATGGATTGGAAAAGGTCACTGATAATAGTGAAAAGATCATGGCTAAATATTTGAACCTCATCAAGATATTGACACAAAAAGTTTGTGACCCTAGAAAGACAAGACAAGATGATGCAAAAGTGAAGGATTTCAAAGGATAGATCGAGAAGATAAATAAAGACCCTATTCATTCCTTAAACTTGGAAGTTAATTGTGAGGTGATAAAATGCAGAAATAATGTGAATAGGTATGAGATAAAAATATTGTTGAAGAACTAAGTCATGAATCAAGTAGTAGAAGAGTATGCAAAGCACAAGTGTAGTTGGAAAATGGAACAAAATGTTCCTAGGGAACACATGAATCATGTGTTAGCTTCTTTTTTTGAACTATCAAAATAAGGAAGGAGATGAGTCAGTGGATGGGATATCCATTGAAGAAGTGCTCATAATTAGGTAGTGGAAACCTAGAGTTTATGTGTGAATGTGATGATGAGTCAATTAAAATGATTTTTTTAAACTTATTCTTAGAACCAATGTGAGCTGATTGGTGCCAGAGAATTTGAAGAGTAATGTTTCATTTTGTGTAGATGTACCCATGTTTTAAAGAATCAAGTTTGAAAGTTCCAAGTATTGAAGAAATTTAATGTATTTTTTGAATTATTCCAAAAGATTCCTATGCCAACTGTCATGTACCATGTGCTATGCTACAATTTTTTTCCTATATTTTCTTTCATGTATTTTGGTGAAACTCCTTAGTTTCCTTGTTCTTATAAAATGGTTATAGTTTTTTCTTTTTAGTTAAGTTCAAAATTTATGGAATTATGAAGAGCTAAATTTTTTTCTAGTTTTATTTATTTATCCTATTTTCTATACCATTCCATCATAAAAGCTTAAATGTTCCATTTGAACCTATTTAATATCAAATTCAATTTAAAGCTATCTCTTGATATGAAATCATGCATAGTCGATTGTTTGTTCCTATTAGAAAAGCTTGTGTGTTGTGCAATATTTGGTTGAACATTGACACTATCCAGTGGTAAATGATCTTATGTCTCTTTAAAATGTTTGCATCATTGTATGCCTACTACTTATGAAGCAATATTGTAAAGTATAGGGTGGTTTACTTTGATTTAGTTAGTTTCTTGGTTCATGCATGGATAATAACTAGGAGAACCTTAAATTTTAGGATTATCGATGCTTTATTTTAAAATAGATGTTAAATGTTTAAAAAAAAAAATTTAAATGATAAATACATGGAGTATGTTATAAATATTTTTTCCATGAATTTACAGAGCAATTTATGTAAATTTTTCTGATTCTTTGCAAATAATTTGAATTCATGAAATATTATTGTAAATCTTTAGTTTTCATGATGTTATGAAGTCATATATGTGTGATCAGACCAAACTTAAGTTATGATCCATTGGATACCAGTTAGCCTAAGAAACCACAAAGCTCTTGTGATTAATAAAAATATACACAATGAACCTTGAGTGAACCTAGTGTGTCAAGACCTG
This sequence comes from Sequoiadendron giganteum, assembly GCA_007115665.2. Lineage (NCBI taxonomy): Eukaryota > Viridiplantae > Streptophyta > Pinopsida > Cupressales > Cupressaceae > Sequoiadendron > Sequoiadendron giganteum. Next base: position 602,880,972 of record CM021101.1, read on the forward strand.
ACATTGTTATGCCTTGGGATCAACTAAGATTTCCTTTAGATTTAGTTGTTACAAGTGGATCTTTCAATAAAGGTAGTTTCCCACATTCTTTGGGTGATAATGTACCTACCTGTTGGTGTGTGTTGTCAACACTCATATCAACAAAATTAGTGCTAGAATAAGGGCATCATTTCCCTTGCCAAAGATAAAGGAAACTAGAGTCCCATAGGGTTACTATGTCTAGGTCTAGTGATCCTCATGTAGAATTTGTAAAACTTAGTGGTTGTATGTCAGCTAGGGTTTGAAGGTTAAGGTTTTTCAGTGTAGTCCTGAGAAATCAAGTAGTTGTAGCACCTCCCCTACTCATAGTGATGGATTTATTTAATGTGAAGTCTCCTATAAAACTTTTTGTATACAATGATCTTCCTAAAAAAAAGGATAATTTTTTTTTGAAGTATTATCTCCATAAGTATGTGGAATAACATATAAGTATATTCAAAGATACATAATTTAGAGCTAGAATATATAATAAGAATGTTGTGTGTAGGTGTTTTCCCTATATGTTGAGTGTTGAAATTTACCAATGGTACATTAACTTAGCTCATAAATTTTTCAATAAATTGCAATATATGGAAGATTATTTCCTAGCTAGGTTTAAAAAACTAGTAGATTCTACCTTATACCATCAATTTTCTCAAATTGTGTGATTTGATAGTGAACCCATAATATCTTTTAACAATAGGTTCCAAAATGAATTCTCTAGATTTCTAGAACCCTACATTATGGATAATTTATCCACTCTTTCTATCTACTATACTACAATTGATCCATTGAGAATAATGTTTGTGAAAAGGATGGTGAATCCTCCTACAACCTTAATTGAATCTTACACGAAAGCTATAAATGTGAATTGAGAAATGAAGCATGTGAAAAGTAGATTGGCTATGAATGGTGGGAATAGTTTGAATAATTTTTTCATGCCAGGAATGAATGGAGTCCCACAAAATAATACGATGATATCTAACCCTTTTGCTTTAGTGGTCCAAAATAAGACCTTTCCACATAATAGTTTCTTTAAACTTGGAAATACTCAAGCTTTAGTCCAACATCTTAGCATTTCTCTCAAAAATATATGTATCCTAATGGAAATTCTTTATTTATGTACGCTCAAGAGAGCTAGAGAGAAGAAGCTCAAGAGGATAAAGAGGAAATAAAAGAAATAATAGCTCAACTTAAAAGGTCAATGACTGAAGTTACTCAACTTAGAAATCAAAAAAATTATTCACAAAATAACAATCAAAATTCACAAGTTCAAACATATAATGCTCCTAGACCACCTAGACCTTGAAATACATTACCTAATAATTGGAGATATCTACACCATTAAGCAATTTCAACTCTTCTAAATATTGGTCAACATCTAAAAGTAAATTTGGTCGAACATGCCATGAATAAATAGTGCAGGATTCACAATACCGACAATCACGTGGAAGTTGATTGTCCACAATTTAAAACCACATCATATATTTTCTTAGTCATGACATATCATAATGATCAAGGTGATTCTCACCTACCCCAAGGAAATGAAATAGTCTTAGCTGGATATGATCTGGTGTTGGTACTAGATATTTATGTGTGTTCTAAGTTGCTTGTTTTTTATGAGAGTAACACTTATGATTGGGAAGATAGTTCAACCATGACCCTAGAAACCTATGCATTCCCTTATCAAGATAAAAATAAGCCTTAGGATGAAGCTAATGAGATTTAGCTTTTCCAATGGTATCAAAAGGGACACAGTTACAACCAGAGGAGTAATACCACTGGTGGAAGTAGGTTCAAAGGACCTTTGGCTAAATTGATCCCACCTAACAACTTTAGTACACCACTAGATGATAAATCCAATAATAATCTAGGGTTTCCAAAGTTCAGCTTTTAGTATAATAGTGATTTGAATCCTCCTAAGAGTGATAGGATAGAAGCCATTGAGCAAAGTAATTTGACTAATTATTTGGTAGAAGAAATTAGAAATGTAAATATTAGTTTTTCTTTATTAGAACTTCTTAAAACGCATGATTAGAAAGGCTTTATTACACATGTTATAAGAACTTCCCAAGGAAGGATCAACTAGCAAAGAGGAACAAAATAAAGACATGTCTATCAAACTTAAAGACAAAAATATTGTTCATATGGTGGATCACACATTTAGCTTTATATAAAGAAAAGAGAGTCACCGTTGTTTCTAGTAAAAATAAGGATTTTTGGAAAGAATCTCCACAATTGTTTTGTAGATTTTGGGTCCTTGATGAATGTGATGCGTTTTTCCATATGATATGCATTAGGCTTAACCCCAGCTAGATCCTTAAATAAGGTCACTTAGTTGGATAAGAATAAGGTAAAAATGGTGGGAGAGTTGACTAATATTCACATGCAATTGGCATTGGATCTTAGGATTCGGTATTATATTGATATCCAATTAATTGAGATGCCAAATATGTATGGGATGTTTTTGAGTAGAGATTGGTCAAAAAAATTAAATGGATATTGTTGCAAGAATGAAAATAATGATGGTGTTGTCATTGGTGTTAAATGGTCAATTGGTTATCAAGTAGTTGTTGTCATTAATGTCATGGTTATAGATTATTGGTTGTTTATGTCAAGGATATTGAGAAAGTTGTATTGAAGAAAGGTTTTTTAGTGGTTCCTCCATGTTTTTCTCTGAGATTTGCTACTATTTTTGTGTGGTTCAATCATGTTGATCATGGTTTTTGGAAGATTCTATATCCATATTTTTGGTTGTTGATTCATTGTATAGTACGAGTTGTGTTCACGAGTTGTGAAATATGGTTTTCTGTGGTTTTGGTTGAGGTCTAAGAGAAATTTTGTTTGTCTAGATCTCTCTTAGGTAAAGCCTTATGACTTTGGTTCTAAATATTAGTTGTTATGATTGTATTGAAGATAAATTTTTTCTCTAGAAGGTTTGTGCTTAATTATTCTATGTGTTTTACACTAGTTTTTTTTACCTTGTTTTGAACACTATCTTTGAATTTGATGAAGAATGTTGGATCTATTTGGGTCCTTATCAAGCATGTGTCTGGGTCACCCTCATTCTAATTCCACTCTAGCATTTTCTGGCACTAACCTAATTTGAATTCAATGTTGGATGGCAGAATTTGGATATGTTTCAAAGTTGAAGATGGTATAGATATAGGATGAGTTGGTGGTGAAAAAGGAAAATAGAAGGAAAGAGATAGGTGTAAGGAAATAGAGTAGATAGATGCGATATTGATGAAAATCAGTGAGTGTGTGTTATGAAATTGTGGAAGATCAATGTGAAGCCTAAATGCTAAGTTTTTGAAAGTAGTGAGATGAAAGTGTACTCTATAATTCATGCATGTCTGCAAGTGGCTGAGAAACTTATGGTGGATTTATCTATTGCATTGATATTGTATTATCTTTATAACATATCTCTTAATTATTCTTTGTATCTTTATGTCAATGAGCCCTCCAAGTTGTTAGCCATGTTGGACAGTGTGTCCTTGTGTTGCCAGTGAGCCTTACTTCTCATGTAATGAGCCTTTTTGTAATCAATTTTGATATTCTCTATAGTGTGAGTTAATCCTCATTGTGGTTTTTCCCTGCTTGGGTTTTCCACATAAATCGGGTGTTGTGTTTATGTGATGGTTTTCAATTTTTGCACTTTCACTTAATGTTTAAATATTTTAAGCAGTGTTAACGATTAGTTTCAGTGAATTAATTGAGGTTTAATTTTCTGACAATTGATTCACCCCCCTCTTAGTTGTCTTTCTCAACAATTGGTATAAGATTTGGGTTCCTTGGTGAAGATCTTAACCACTTGAGGAAGGTTCGGGATGGCTGGAAAAATGACTTATGATTATTAGAGGTTTTATAGAACTAATTAATATATTTAGAAAATATTGATGGAATAATATATGGAGTATTATGGATATGATGTGGAGAGATCCTACAAGTATCCTTATACTCATCTTGCTAATGTTCTAAGGATGATTGATGAGATCAAAGCACATGAAATGAACAATAAGGTGAAGTTCATTTTGAAGAATAGTCTTGTACATTCTGAGTTGATTAAGGTTAAGAATTTGAAGACTAATTAGGAATTTTGGGATACTTTGGAAAGAGTGCACGAAGGTGATGAAAGAGTCAAAGAGGAAAAATTGTAGAATTTGTAAACATAGTTTGAGCTTCTACATATGTTTGAAGATAAGAATGTTAAAGCTTATGTACAAAGAATAGATGAGATAGTAGTTGGGATGCAAGGACTTGGTGCTACTATAGATGAAACAAAGATTGTAAAGAATATTCTTAGGACTCTCCTTGATGCTTACAGAGAGGTGTGTACTATTGAACAAAGTATATATTATAAGACCTACACTAAATATATGTTGTTGGGATCTCTAATATCTTATGAGATGAGGAAGCCAAATTTGAGGAATGGATGCAAATCAAAGACTACTTTTGAGGCTACAAAAGTTGAAGATATGGATGAAGAAAATCTCGATGAAGTGCAAGCTAACTTTGTGAGAAGGAAGAGCGAAGGCTCTGGCAAGTATGAAGGTAAGTTACACTTTAAATTCTTTATTTGTGGAGAAATAGGTCATTATGTTGTAAAGTGTTCGAAAAGAGCTAAGACGAATAGACAAATATATGAGAAAGAAAAGAAAGGTAAGAAGATCAATAGAGCATATAATGTGAATTAGAATGCTAGTATATCCAATGAGTATTTTGATTATGAGGATCCTATTGAGAATGAGTTCTTGTTCTTGGATATAAAGTATGAAGCTACTTCTACTAATTCTAAAAAAAAGATAAAGAAAAGCCCTCCGGAGAAAGAGAAAAATGAAGATATTTTAATCTCTTCCATACATGATAAAAAGAAAAAGAATTATTGGGTTGTTGATAGTAGTTTTTCACATCACATGATTGGTGATAAGGGTAAGTTTGTTAAACTTGAGAAATATGATGGAGGCTTGGTTATATTTGGAGATGATACTAGTGCTAAAATCTATGGGATAGGTTTAGTAAGTTTTGATGAAAAGAATAATACTAATGATGTCTATTATGTTAAGGGTTTAAGGCATAGTATTTTGAGTGTTGGAAAAAATTTCAGTAAGGGATATGATTTTGTGTTTAAGGATGAGAAATTTGAGCTTTAGAAAGGATCCAAAAAAATGTTTTTTTTAGGAAATAAATCTAAATGAAATATCTATCAACTTAACAGTGCTGATGGAAGATGCTTTATGACTTAGATTAATAATAGTTGGTTGTGGCATAAAATAATGTGTCACATGAATTTTGATAACTTGGTAAGGATTAGTGTTGTTCAGGGTGTGAGATATTTACCAAGAATTACAAATCCTCTTAATGCTATTTGCAAGAATTGTCAGCTTGGAAAGCAAGTAAGAAGCCATTATATATCAAAGGAAAAATCTACTACTGGACTACTTGAATTAATTTATATATATCTCTTTGGTCCTAAAAGAGTGAGAATTGTACAAGGTGAAAGGTACTTTATGCTTTTGATTGATGATTACTCTAGACATGCATGATGCATTAGATAGATTTAAGACATTGAAGGCTATGTTTGAAAATAAAGTGAATTTGAGAATAAAATTCTTAAGGTCTGATAGAGGTGGAGAATTAACCTCCCATTAATTTAATATGTCTTGTGAAGTGCATGGAAGAAAGAGATAGTCATCTTCTCTGAGAAATTTTGTGTAGAATGGAGTTGTTGAAAGGAAAAACAAAACAGTTCAAGAGGCCACTAAATCAATGATTACTAAGGATAGTTTACCAAAATTTTACTATAGAGAAGCTATTCATACTGATGTTTATGTATTCAATCGAATTAAAGCAAGAGAGTATATTACAAGGACTCTCTATGAGTTTTGGTATGGAAGAATTCCTACTGTTAAGTATTTCAAGGTATTTGGAAGCAAATGCTATATTAGAAGAGATGAAGAAATTTTGGGAAAGTTTGATGCAAGAAGTGATGAAGGAATTTTTATTGGATACTGTACTAAAATATAATCTTACAGATGTTTCAATAAAATATTGAGAAAGATTGTAGAAAGTGAAAATTTCAAGGTTGATGAAACAATGAAGATTTCAATTAATATTGATGGATATGTATTCGATGAACCTGATTGTATAAGAATTAAATAAATTGTGGAAGAATGGGAGAAGGATGAGAAAGAGAAGAAAAATGAAGAGAATGAAAGAGAATAAAAATCTCTAGTGGTGTCCCCTAAGACACCTAGATATGTGAAGAATCATTCAGAAAGTCAGATCATTGGAGATAAGACAAAAGGTGTATTGACAAGAAGCGAAGTTGCTATTGCTAAAGTAAATCTTTGTTTACTTTTTGAGGTTGAGGCAAAGATTGTAAGTGAAGCATGTAAAGATGACCATTGGATGGAAGCTATCAAAGAATAACTTATGCAAATTGAGAAGAATCAAGCTTGGGAATTGGTCCCAAGACTAGTAGATAAAAACATTATTGGATCAAAGTGGGTATTTCGAAATAAGTTGAATAAAAAAGAAGTGGTTAGAAAAAAAGCATGGATTGTGTGTAAAATTTACTCACAAGCAGAAGGCATATATTTTCAGGTGTCTTTTTCTCTAGTGGAAAGAATGGAAGCTATAAGGATGTTCTTAGCATTTTCTACTCATAAAGATTTCAAGGTCTATCAGATGGATGTCAACTCTGTATTTTTAAAGTGTGAACTAGAAGAAGAGGTCTACATCGAACAACCAAAAGGATTTCAGTTGTTAGATTGACTAGATATGGTGTGCAGATTGAAAAAAATATTTATATGGATTGAAGAGAGCTCCTAGATCATGGTATGCGAGGTTAGATAGGTATTTGATTCAAAAAGGTTTAAAAAAAGGTACTATAGATAGTAATATTTATTTTAAGATTAAAAATGACAAAATTTTAATTATGGTTGTATATGTTGATTATATTATTTTTGGAGGAAATGAAACTATGTGTAATATGTTTGTGGAAGAGATGCAAAAATAATTTGAAATGTCTATGTTTGGAAAGATGAATTTCTTTCTTGGGCTACAGGTTAATCAAATAGACAAAGGAATTTTTATTTCACAATCTAAGTATGTAAAAGAGATGTTGAAGAAGTTTGGAATTGATGGTTTCAAACTGGTATGTACTCCTATTGTGACTTGTTTCAATTTGGGTAAAGATGATGATTCACCTAAGTCTAATTAGAGAAAGTATATATCTATGATTGGTGGACTCTTGTATTTGACTGCTACTGGACCAGATATAATGCATGTTGTCTATCTTGTGGTGAGATTTCAAGAAGATCCTAAAGAAACACATGTTGGTTCTATTAAAATAATATTTAGATACTTGAATGGAACTATGGATAATTGATTATGGTATCCTAGGGATACTTACTTTACACTAAGTGCTTATAAAAATGCAGATTGGGCTTGATGTGTTGATGACATAAAGAGTAAAAGTGGTGGTGCATTTTTCCTTGGTTGCAAATTGGTGGCATGCTTGAGTAAAAAGAATATTCAATTTACTTGTCTACTACTGAAGCTAAGTATACTGATTATGTATCTTGTTGTACACAATTTCTATGGATGGAATAGACATTGAAAGCTATCAAAGTAGTGTATGATGATCCTATTTCAACATTCTTTGATAATACAAGTGAAATTAACATTTCAAAGAATCCAATGATGCACTCAAGGACAAAGCATACATCTATCAGGTATCATTTCTTGAGAAAGAAGGTTGTGAAGAATGGAGTGAATCTTGCATATGTTCCGATGAAGGATCAACTTGTTGATATATTTACAAAGGCTCTTTCTAAAGACAATTTTAAGTATCTTTGAGAGAAGTTAGGGGTCATTTCCCTTCATTTCTTAAACTAGATGCATATGTAGACACATCAATCTAGTTGATATATGTATCTATCTTTCTTTTGTATTGATGTTTGATGGCTACCTCTTATGGGGAGCATGTAGTGTTAGGTGTTGTCATTGTATGAGTATTCAATTTTTAATGTCAAAGGGGAAATCATTGTTAAATATCTTTTTCCTTTGCCATTGATATCAAAGGGGGAGAGGAAGAATTTGAAAGAAAAATATTATCTACTAAGGGGGAGAAACAAAAATAAAAATCTTGGGAAGTGTATTCAAAGATAGTATGTTGTCCTTGATGATTTTTCACATCATGTGGTGCCATAAATGAAAAAGGGGGAGATTGTTACAAGAATGAAAATAATTATGGTGTTGTCATTGATGTCAACTGGTCAATTGGTTATCAACTAGTTTTTGTTTTCATTAATTTCATGGTTGCACTTTATTGGTTGTATATATCGAGGATATTGAGAAAATTCTTTTCAAGAAAGGTTGCAGGTGTTTTTTCATTGCTCTAGGTTTTTGTCTAAGATTTTCTCCTATGCTTGTGTGGTTAGACATGTTGATAGTGTTGTAAGAAGTGAGAAATGATTGAAGTTGTTCTCATTGATGTCAACTAGTCAACAGGTTATCTACTAGTTGTTGTTGGTTATATATGTTGAGGATATTGAGAAAATTGTATTAAAGAAAGTTTACAAGTATTCATTTTTCTCTTTGGTATTTTCCCTTATGTCTTTGTGGTTTAGATATGTTTTCCATGGTTTTTGAAGGTTTCTATATCTATATGTTTGAGTTATGTTCACCAGTTGTGAACTATGTTTTTTTGTGTTCTAGTTGAGGTCCAAGAGAAAATTTGTTGGTTTGGATTTCTCTTTGATGAAGTATTTTGACTTGCAATTCTAGAGTTAAGATGTTTTGGTTGCATTGAAGATATTTTTGGTTTCTAGAATTTTTGAGCTTAATTGTTCTATGTGTTTTACACTGGTTTGGTTGACCTTGTGTTAAGCACTATATTTAATGTTAATGAAATGTGTTTGATCTATTTTGGGTCCCAGTGAAGCATGTGTTTGGGTCTCCCTCATTCTAATTCCACTCTAGGATGGTTGGCACCAACCTAATTTATATTTGAAGCTGGATGGCTGAATTTGTATCTTCTTAAAAGTTGGAGATAGTAAAAATATAAGATGAGCTAGTAATGAAAAATAGACAAGAGAAAATAAGAAAGATAAGTGAAAGATTAGATGCAACATTGATTCTATTCAGAAAGTGTGTGTGAGATGTGTGTGGCGAATCAGTCTGAAACTTAATTTTGAGTTACTAGATGTAGTCAGTAGAAGATAAACTCTATCATTCATGAAAGTTGATCAAGTGAGAGTGGTTGAATCCTTTATTGCATTGGGATTTTAGTCTCTTTGTAATAATTCTTCTTTGTCTTATTTTTACCTCTATTTCAGTGAGCCCTCTAAATTGTAGCTCTATTGGATAGTCAGTCCTTGTTTCAGGAAGTGAGCCTTATCTCAGGCAATGATCCTTGTTTTAGGCAGTGATCCTTTTTGTAATCAGTTTTTATATACTCTATAGTGTGAGTTAATCCTTGCTGTGGTTATTCCATCATTCGCTTTTCCATGTAAATTTGGTGTTATTATGTTTATATGTTGGATTTGATTTTTTTTATTGGAATGTGATGATTAATCATTTAAAATATTTTAAGTATTGGTTTTGGTGATTGAATTTAAAGTTAAAATTTGTTAGAACCAATTCACCTCCCCTCTCAGTTTTCCTATTCAACAATTGGTATCTGAGCTAGGTTCCTTTGTGAAGAGCTTAACTACTTGAGGAAGGTCTCAGATGGTTAGCAAGATGGTCTTTTATTATCTGAGGTTTTATGGAACTAATTATGGTATCTAGACATTTTTGATGGAAGAATATCTAGAGTATTATGTATATGATGTCAAGAAAGCTTACAATATTTTGTACACTCCTCCTGCTAATGGTCCAAGTACACTTGAAGATATTAGAGCACATGAAGCAAAAAATAAGGTGAAGTTCATCTTAAAGAATAGTCTGGTACATTTTGAGTTGATTAAGGTTTAGAATTTGAAGACAACTAAGGAAGTCTATGATGCTTTAGAAAGAGAACATGATGGTAATGAAAGAGTTAAAGAGGAAAAATTGTAGAATTTGGAAACACAATTTGATCTTATACATATGTCTGAAGATGAAAATTTTAAAGATTATGTATAGAGATTGGATGAGGTAGGGGCTGGAATGCAATCACTTGGAACTACTATAGATGAAACAAAAATTGTAAAGAATATTCTCAAACTCTTCCTGATGCTTACATTGAGAAGGTTAGTGCTATTAAGTAGACTATAGATTATAAGACTCGTACTAAAGATCTTTTGTTAGGATTTTTGAAATCTTATGAAATGAGGAAGCCAAGTCTAAGAAATGGAGGGAAATCAAAGACTAATTTTAAAGCTACAAAAGTTGAAGATCCAGATGAAGAGAACTTTGATTAAATACATGCTAAATTTTTTAGAAGAATGAGAAAAGGCTTCAATAAGTATGAAGGTAAGTTTCCTTAAATGCTTTAGTTGTGGAGCAATAGCTCATTATGCTGCAAAATGTCCAGAAAGAGCTAAAAGAAATAAACAAATATATGAGAAATAAAAGAAAGGAAAGTAGATTAACATAGCTTACTATGTGAATGAGAATGCTATTATTTCTAATGAAGATTTAGAATATGAAGATCCAGATGATAATGAATTCTTGTTCTTAGAGATTAACAATGAACCTACTACTAATTTAGAAAAATAGGTAAAGGAAAGCCCTCCAGAGAAAGAGAAGGAAAAGAATGAAGGTACAGTTATCTCCGCTCTACATGCTAAACAAGAAAATAATTTTTGGGTAGTTGATAGTGGTTGTTGACATCACATGACTAATGATAAGAGTAATTTTTTTAAGATTTATAAATATGATGGAGGATTGGTTATGTTTGGAGTTGATATTGGTGCTAAAATATGTGGGATAGGTTTAGTAAATTTTGATGGAAAGAATCACACTAATGATGTTTACAATGTTAAGGGATTAAGGAGTAAGTTTTTGAGCATTGGTTAGATGTGTAGAAAAGGATATGATCTTGTGTTTAAGGATGAGAAATGTGATATCTGAAAAGGATTCAGAACATTGATTGCTATAGGAAAGAAATATAAAGGAAATATATATCAACTTAAGAGTGTTGATGGACAATGCTTTATGACTCAGATAAATGACAGTTGGTTATGCCATAGGAGAATGTGTTACATGAATTTTGATAACTGGAAAGGATTAGTGATTTTAAGGCCATGAGATATTTCCCAAGAATTACAAATCATGTTAATCCTATTTGTAGGAATTGTTAGTTTGGTAAGCAATAAGTCATTGCAGATCAAAGGAGCAATCACCTATTGGACAATTGGATTCAATTCATACAGATCTCTGTGATCCTAGGAGAGTGAAAAGTCTACTTGGTGAAAGGTACTTTATACTTTTAATTGATTATTATTCCAAATAAACATGGGTTACATTTCATAGAGATAAATAATATGTATTAGATAGATTCAAGGCATTCAAGGCTATGGTTGAAAATGAAGTAAATTTGAGAATAAAATTCTTATGATCTGATAGAGGTGGATAATTCACCTCCCATGAGTTCAATATGTTTTGTCAAGTGCATGGAATAAAGAGACAGTTATCTTCTCTGATAACTCCTCAATAGAATGGAGTTGTTGAAAGGAAAAATATAACAGCTCAAGAGGTTGCTAGGTCAATGATTACTAAAGCTAGATTATTGGAAGTTTACAAGAAAGAAGCTATTCATACTATTGTTTATGTGTTCAATCAAGTTCAAGCAAGAGAAAAAAGTAAAAAGACTCCCTATGAGCAATGAAACGGAGGAATTCCTATAGTTAAATATTTCAAGGTATTCAAAAGAAAATTCTATATCAAAAAAGATGAGGAAAATTTTGGATATGTTTGATGCAAGAAGCGATGAAGGGATATTTCCTGGGTACTCTACTAAAATCAAGGCATACGAATGTTTCAACAAAAGACTGAGAAATTTTTTACAGAGATTGAATGTGAAGGCTGATGAGACAATGAAGAATTCTATTAATATTGATGGATATGTGTATGATGAACATGATTGTGCAAGAATAAAAAACTTATGGAAGAATGAGATAGAGATGAAAAAAAGCTAGATGAATAGGAAGAAAGACAATAAGATGCTTCAGTGATGTCCCCTAGGACATCAAAATATGTACAAAGGAATCATTTATAAAATTAGATTATTAGAGACAAGACAAAAGGCGTGTTAAATAGAAGCAAATATGTTGCTGAAGTAAATTTTTGTTTATTCTTTGAGATTGAGTCAAAGACAATAAGTGAAGCTGGTAGAGATGAACATTGGAAGGAATAAATTTTTTATGGGTGTTTTATTATTTTCTCAACATAGGTAATGCATAAGTGCATTACCTCTCTTGAAAATAAATCTCCAACAATGAGTTGCTGAAAATTACCCCAAGGTCTCTTGGGTGTCAGGTCATGACTTGCTTGGAATATCTCAGTTGTTTAAATGTGATATTGTTGGAAATCACAGGGAAACATTATGTGAGTTAAGCTAGGAGGAATTGGTTCATTTAATGGAGTTCTTAAGGTGGGAAGTTTAGTCCACAATTGTTGTAGGTTCAAATAGCAGTCTAAAACTCCTATTTTTGCTTTTGATTTGGCTTTACAATGTGCAATGAACCTTGTTCAAAGTCACTATTAAAAAAAAAAGAAAAAAGGGAATGGAAGTGAAGAGATTCTTGGATCTAAAAATAGTGATGAACAATGACAATGGAGGTTGCTACAATGAGCCATCCTTTCCAAGACTTAGTTCCACTTAACTAAGAAAGTCTACAGTATCATGAAACTAGTGCAATCTTCTAGGGACTGCAGATTTCATCTTTTCATTCACCATGAAGATGAATAAAGAGATGAGATTTAAGTGTAACAATAATATAAAGTTCAAACTAACTTTGCATAGTTGTATATCATCAATATGCAACAAAAATTATGAACTAAGAAGAGGTCAACACCATAGAAATCTCCAACATCAATGAAAAACAGCTAACTAATCTATTGAAGCAAACTGAAACACTTAGAACAACAAAGTAAATCTACTCAAATTCACTAACTAAGAGAAGAAGAATCATGCAACATGAAGTTGAAACTAAAGAATCCACCAGATCAATGAATTTTTATTAACATTCCAACAACATGTCTTTACATCAACTCAACTCTCTCTTGAGAATGAGAGGAGACCCCCTATTTATAGTTTTCCAAAAGTGAAATGAATGGCCAGGATTTAATTTCATTGTGTGGCCAAGAATCATTTTACATTAGGGTTTCACCTACCCCCAAATATATAGCAATTTAAAATTACATTTTATCTTTTCCCTATTTTTTCTTCTTGTGGGGTAGCACTATAGTTCTTTGGTCCTCTAGTTGATTGTTTTTTGTTGTGACTACACCATGAGGAACTTATCATCTATGATAGGATTTACAACCTCCTTCTGCAATGTGGCATACTCCATAAATTTGATGATTAATACCTTGAGCTTGTCCCACTCCATTATATCAAATTGGATCACTTGAAATGTCAACTTCTTTGATCAGCCCATGATTTTCTCTCAATTCTCCATGCATTTGGGTGTAGCCTTGATTATCTTCTCATATTGAATAGAGGCATTGGTGGAAAATTCAATAAAATGTACTATTAATAAACCTATCGATCCCATTTCCATCTTCTTATGGAAATATAGTCTGATTTTTCCTACATCGAGCTCGAGGGTTGACATCTCATAATCTGTCATTAACTTAAGATAATCCCCAACATCTCTCTTGTGTTCCTTAGCCCATGCAAAATCAAGCCCTATCTCATGGAACACCTGCTCCAAGACTTCCTTTCTGTGATCTAGGCTCATTTTCCAAGTCTCTTCGAGCCACTTATCAACATTTTCCAGACCCAACTCCTTTTCCCACAACTTGTCAGGAATCTTAAGGATGGCTTTGATCTTTGGATAAGTAATCCTATAAAGTTTCATGAAGTCCAAGAAAATATTCTCAATTCCATCCAATTGTTTTTGCAATTCATGAAACTTATTTATTGTTCAAATGGTGTGATCAATTCCCATATCACCATTATATATTACACATCAAAACCATTTTTTGATAGCCTTGGTCCATCTCTTTCTCTTTTCTAGTGTACTGATATGTTCTTCTGATAGCAATAGTGTGGGGTTACCAGCAATGTTGTGGGGAGCTCCTTAATTGAAGACCATTGTTGAATAGAAGTCGTCAGATCTGCCACCTATTCCTTTAGCTCCTCTTTGAAGGTCTTATCCTTTTTCATTTAATGCACAATCGTGGCAACATATCCCTAGAGATGGTCAATTTTCTACTCTCTTATGGTCATCCCCAGATCAATAGTAGATGCATTGTAGCTCACCCCTTCCTCACCCATCACTAGGTGGGAATTTGCACGGTCCTTGATCCAGAGGCATCCATTGTCAAATGAGATTTGAACTCTAGTTTCTTTTCTTTCTTCATGCTGATTTGAGCTCGAGCCAAGATGGCTTCTAGCCTTACCTTTGGATTTTCTAGGGTTGGGGTCTTCTTCTTCGATATCTTTTCAAGCCATTTAGGCATCTGAGTTTCCCCTTTTGATGATTCATTATCACCTTCTTCTTCATGGGTGTGTTGGATTTGCATGGTCTTGTCACCCAAAGTTTATTGTTTTGGCTCCTCCCCTTCTTCTTCATCTAAATCCTAAATAAATACTATTACTTTCCTTTGGGACTTAGTAGCTATGTTCTCTCTAGGGATATCCTTTCCCTTAGAAGTTATTTCTTCTTCTTATTTTGGTTCACACCCATGCTCTTCATGATGTTCTATTTCTAGGATTCTTGTCATTTCAGCCTCTTCTTCAGGCTTGTCTTCTTCTTTCTTTTCTTTCTCTCCCTCTTTTTGTTCCTTTGAAGGAGGTATCTCTTCATCATGCTTGGGGCCTTGATCTTGCTCCCCTATTGGAAGTTAAGTGTCCTCCATTTCTTCATCAGTATTTAGGTCTCCAATGGTGGGTAGTTTCTCAATCTCTTCCCCAACATCTTTGAGTTTCTAAGCCAATGCTTTCATGAGATCATGATCAAAAGTCTCCATAATATACTTTGTCTCTTCATCATCTGCCTCTTCTTCCATTTTCTTGCTAACTTCCTTTTGTTGCCTATCCAATTCCTTAGAGATCTATATTTTTGCTTCTATTGTGGGAGGCTTAGTAGGAGGAGGAGGGATTTGGATACCAGATATAGCATGATCCAAGGTGTCCTACATTACAAGGTTTGCAAACATTCCAAAAATCTTGGAGGGAATATTCTACATGTACCTAGAAAAAGCTTATGGGAGGGTGAGAGTGGGCATTATGGTTGTTGTAGTAGGAGGCGGAAGAGACAATGATGGAGACATGGATGAGGAAGAGAGAGGGGAGGTGGTGGTAGATGAGTAATGTATAGTCATGATTTGAGCCACAAGAGAAGTAGAGGCAAGGTGGACTGAAATATCCACCGTGGGTAGAGAGGTGGCAACCATTGCCTATGAAATAAGTGAAGGAGTGACAGTGGTAGAAACTCTTGTGGTCGTGAAAATAAGTGTTCTGGGTTGAGACTTTTAATTTCCTCTCCTTCATAGAGTGGGTCCTCCTAAATGGTGGTCATCCATGTGAAACTACTCGATCTCCTTGATTTCTTAGAAGATTCAAATTTTGAAGCCTTCCCTAAAGACTCCTTAGATTTGGGATAATGTTCAACTACCTATTTTGTTTTCTTAGACCATGTATTGGGGGGAGATGATGAAGTCTCTCTTGTTGGGGAAGCATCGACATAGGCATCATCAATCTCAAATTTTATTGTCTCTTTGAGTTCCCAATATGTTAGGGTCACTCCTTGCAGTTTTAATTGAGAAATCTACCCATCAATCCATTGTCTAGTCCTTGCCTCAACAAGATTTTTTATAATGTCGAGTTCATCGATCTCTTCTTCACTATAGTCAATTAATGACAGTGGAAAGTTGGAAACATCATCATATCTAGGATCCACTACCGTTCTTTCTTCCTCAACTACTTGTTCCAGCACTGGGAACAATTTTACCACCCTGACAAAGTATGTCGTCATACGCTTGTATTGCCAAATACGCACCTCATTTTAATCATTAAAATTAGTCCAAAAGTGTTCAACATTATGTAGGTGGGAATATTCTAGTCTGAAAATTTTCATAAGCTTTCCATACAGATCCATTCATGTCCAGACAGTGTGGAATTTCAGATTATATTCATTCAACTCCTTGTCATAATACTCTACACTTTGAGATGTGTGGAGCTCGTACATTCCTTGGAAAAAGGAGAAAGGATAAGGAATCCCTACTCTACCCTTGTCACTCAAGAGGGTGTGTGCTCATTACTGCTACTGAGAGAGTTATAGCAATATTAGCTAGTCATTTGGGTACCGGGGTAGCTTATATGGTTTCTTAGAGAAACCTTCAGCTCAGATGTAGGCAAAGTTTGGAAATTGAATAAATAAAAAGTCGAACTAGTGAATGAAGGTGTTGGCACTTTCTGAGACTCTTATTTTAGGGTCACCCCCAAGCATTCTAATGATATGGCCTATGAAGGAATTTTTGAACCTACAGTAGTCGCTCTTGAAATTTTGTATTGGACCTGAGGGTATTTGTCATACACCTTTAGCTCCCTTTCTGGAGTTGGATTTCGTGCCACAAATAAACTCAACCCCATGGGCCCTCTCCCCTACATTGACGTTAAATAAACTCTGACTGGTTAATTATTTTGATGTACAAATCAAATATCTTGGCAAATAGATTCCTCTATTAGGCCGAGATTCGCTCACCGGTAACAAAATAGAATATTCCGTCACATAGAATGTTTCGGCAAATTTTTTCGACAGTCAAAGATTTTCCAGTGACGGTCTTCAAACCATCAAATTTAACACCAGGGTTTGCTGATGTCATCATTATGTCATCAGTGCATCAGCATTCATTTCAAATTTTAGGGCCCCTCACAGATGAGCTTTTTGTTTTTGAAGTCCGACTTTGAAGCTTCATATCTTGCTCATTTTGTTTCTTTTTTTGGACCAATTTTTTTTTATTTGGGCTAATTTTTTGTGCTCTACACAGTGGTGCAATCAATTTTTGGTTTTGGCTTTTGGTTTTTCCAAAAAATTTCAGATTCTCATAGGTATTGCTGCTTCGTCCTCATTTTGGGAACTTTGGGAGTTCATAACTTGCTCCTACGGTAACATTTTTGGGTGCTGTTTTTTTGAAAGTGCATCATTTTTCCTATAATTTCCGGTGGTGTGAACAGATTTATCTCATCTACTATAATTTTTCAGTGTGATTTTGTGGCCTATTTTGGCAATTTGCATGTACCAAAATCAAAATCCACTTTGTTGTTTTTGGCAATGGCAATTGTAAATGCACTAGGTATAAAGTGCCAAATCAGATATTGTTTGGGGGGTTCTTGATTGAGTGATTTGGGGGGGGTCTCTTGGTGCATATTTTTGATCTATTTGCTTGTGCTCTCTCATTTTCATCGATCATTCTAAGGTTCCTTTGCTCACATCATATAATTATTCAACATGGCATCAAAATGCATGGAGTATTCTAATGATAGAAGGTCACTCTCTATATGTTGAAAATAAGGTACGTGAACCTACAGATGCAGATAAAAAGTTAAAATGGATGATCAAACATACCAAAGCTCTTGGATGTCTTCATAGACTTGTTTCTTAAGATTTGTTGTTTTAGATTGAATCATGTAATAATTCTCATGAAGCTTGGGAAAAATTGAAAACATTGTATGGTACTACAAATGAAGTAAGAAGCTATCAAATTGATAATGACCTGATGAGCCTTGATCCTAAGAACTTTGACAACATCCAAGACTACATCACTAAGGTTAATGATCTAAGAGAGCAATGTAAAGCATGTGGAATTGATAAAAAGGACATTCAGTTGGTCTACAATACAATGAACAAACTTGGTCCTGATTATGCTTCTTTTGTTTCTAGCTTTCATACTCATAGATTGACTATGGGATCTACATATACTACACCTTCATTTGAATCATTTTCTGAGATGTTGATACATGAGCAACAAAAGCTTATCTCAATGGGTTTCATCAAGACTACTAAATCTCAGGCATTGTTGGTTAATCAAGTGAAGGAATCAGAATAAGATAAGAAACATAAGAAAGCAAAGAATAATCCACATTCAGATCAAACAAAGAAAAAATCCTCTTTCAAAGGGGAATCATCTAAGAAGGAGAGGCATTTTTGTGCATATTGCAAGAAAGATGGACATGAAGAACATTATTGTTATAAGAAGGACATTGATGAGTTGAAGAATATTCTCAAAAAGAATCAAATTGATTTGCCTTCTAGAATGTCTGAGTCACCTTCTTCTCCTTCTTCTTCAAAGCAGTCTAAGGGAAAAGTTCATTTGGCATCTACATCAGGAAATAGAGGTCAAGCTCTTTGTGCTTATTCAAGTCTAGGATCAGGTAGATGGCTTCTAGATTTAGGAGCATCACATCATATGGCATCTTCACAGTCTATATTCTCTTCATTTCAGCCTTGTTCTATGTCTCCTATCTTGATGGGAAACAATACATACATGAGTGTAATAGGGAAGGGATCTATTAGTTTTGGGGACAACACTTTCCAGGATGTTTTGTGTGTTCCTCATTTGATGAACAATCTTCTTTCCATATATCGAATTACACATGGTGGAGATGGGAGAACTGTGGAGTTCACACCTAATTCAGTCATCATTTGAGACTTGGAGGGTAGAGAGATTATGGCTACTGTGGTGGTTGATCATTCATCTTGGTTGTATACCTTTGTAGATTTTGCTTTTGATGGTGACATTGTTCCTTCGGCTGCTGATCACACTTCTAGTGTGAACCATGAGGAGACATTTGGCTACTTGAACTTGGGAGTTCTCACATCAGATCCAGTAATTGAGCCATGCATTTCATATCTCCATCTACTATTGTAGTTGATGATTCTTGTGATTCCATAGTTTGGGTTCCTTGTGATTCAATGCAGCAGGATATACATTGTCTTCCAGATATGGCTACTTTGGATGGCTTCTTGATAGGTATTTCAAACTTGTTTGTGGAGTCTCATCTTATAGATTTGGGGGACATCATTGATGACATTCATCTTCTCTTTGATGAAGATTATCCTTCTTCAGTTGTTGTGAGGGAACACTCTAACCCTCTTGTTCATTCTCTACATGATCATTCTTTGCAGTTTGACATGAGTGTGGATACTTTTGGACAGCATTTGGGGGAGGCTTCTTTGTCTTTGGAGGGGATATCTTTCTCTTTGGATCATGTTCTACATTCTTCTCTACTAGATGTCGGAATGTACTCTTTAGCAGTGTGGCCTAGAATGCCTGCTTGGAGTGTGTTAGCTTTCGGCATCAACATGGAGACACTTGAGCATCATTCAGAGACATCATACATCCATCATACATCATTGGTTTTGTTTTTTCCTAAGGGGAGGAATTTTGTTCAACAAGATTAGATCATCTTCAACATTCAATGGCGAGCTTCTACCATCATTGTAGGAGACTCAACATTGAGGGGGGGCTGCCTTGTCTCTCTTCTACTTCTCTCTTATGGGGGGGTCTTTTTCCTCACATGGGGTTTTTACCTTCTCATTCTTCATTGAGAGCATTTCTTTATTGTATTTCATATCTCTTTTGGGGAGGAGTTTTGTCCCACTAGGTTTTCTCCTTTTCTCCATTTGTGAGAGATTGCATTGCATTTGTACATGGGTACCTAACATGGCCTAGTTGTCGGGACCCATCTTGCATTGTTTGCATTTGTTTACATTCTCCCTAAGTTGCACTTAAGGGGGGGTGTTGGTGATAATTACACTTTAGTTAAGTTTACTTAGGGGCCACATAGGAGTTGTTGGAGAATTTCCACCTTTGGTGGACTTATCATGTTATCACTCTATCACCTCCACCTTTCATGGACATATCATGTGATTAGGTTTCCACCTTTTGTGGTGGTTATCACATTATCACCTTTCCACTTTAGGTGGAGTGATAGTTTTTCATTGTTGTCTCATGTCATAAGATTATGACACTTGTCATAATCTTAGGCACTCCTATGTTCTCACCTTGGCTATATAATCAAGGGGTCTCTCATTGTAAAATCAAGCATTATCATTGACATTGAATACAGTTTATTCTTGTCATATTATTTTCTCTCTTCTTTGTGCTTTCTATTTGGTCCATAGATCTTGGCATCCATAGCCAATTCTAACATGGTATCAGAGCATGTTTGATTCTAACAAATAATCCCCTATATTGGGCATGGTCAGAAAGCAAGTAGACTAGGTATGATTTCATATAGGATTGTGAGGTTTTCTTTACTACCATAAAATTTTTATGTAAGCAGTTGCTAATCATTCCGGCCTAGTAGAATTTGGTGTCTCCTCAGATGATCTCTCCAATGAAGTAGAACATCTAATATTGAAAGAAGGCCACAGTTGGGAGGCCCATAGCTCTGCTCAAAAGAGTTACCAAGTCATGGTAATCTTCATAGAAGTCACTTTGGAAGAGCTCTTGGGGAAATTTATTAGCGCTACCCCTCTTTCCCTTTATCCAGTATTGATTGATTAGTTTCTTGCATTTGAGGGGATCAACATCCCACATCTGCTTACCATACTCCTTCGATGTCTCTTCCATCTCACTGAAGGTAGGGATGTGAAAGGTCCTCCCTATTGACCTGGCAGATAGGTCAACCAATACATTCCCATCTCTATCTGATATTATTTTGGTATCATCTTGATATGCATACCTGAAGGCCATTACAAATTTAGGGGCTATGAGAGATGATGGAAATTGAACAGCCTTAGCCAATCCACTGCCTTTGATTCTTCTAGCATTTTTTTTTATAGGGTTGAGTCTCACCCTCTACTTAAATTTATCAATGTCAATATGTCCTAGATTGGTGTTTAAGATCTCCTTCAAGTCTGTAGTGACCTTTGAATTAAGGGATTCCCCTTGGAACTTATATCTCATTTGATCCTTATCCTCCTTACCCCTACGTTGAATAGTGATCTTCTTCCCTTTTTCCTTCTCTATGGTTGCCACCGAGGACCTGAAAATGAGTTTCCCTGGGCTAAAAATTGTTTTGGAGGCCCTACCATTGAGAATAGTGCTTGCAAGGATGAATCCCACAAATGGCATCCCTCAAAGTGGGATCCACGGCACCATAGGATGGTAGTCACTTTGTCTTTGAATTTTAAGGGTGCAGGGCAAAGGATGCAGAAGGATTCCAGATGTTGGTGATTTGAAATGGTGTCGGTGGGATGGAATTTCAATAGGGGAGGCCTACATAATCAAGTCTAAAGGAGGTCAATAAATTGGTCATTTTATCACTGGGAAACCAGGAGGAAAATATGTCATTGAGACTTGCTAGCCAAGAGGACACCACCGGATTGTTGTTTGAGTTAGCCATCTTTAGAACTATGAAAGATCAGTGGAGACCCATAAGAAATGGTCTATGAGTGATTTTCATTAAGTGTAAGCTTGGACAGTGGTCAAGAGTGCGAGAATAGGTAGGTAGAGGGATGGATTATGGAGGTCATTTGGAATGGTGAAGCACGAGTAGAAGTGCGTGAACAGAAGTCCACCAGACTCAACCCACATCAGGTTAGGACTTAAGCATTTTATCAAGTTTTAACCCAAAAGACCTCTATAGGGGAAGGACTTGGTAGGTAGATGGATATATCATAGAGTTCGTTTGGGATGAAAAATATTGGATGGAGTCCCCCAGATGGAAGTCCAAAGGGCTCAACCCACATTGTTCAGGACCTATGTTTCTACTCAGTCACATGATCAACAATAGAGAATGTGGGGCCTGGTTGATGGGAAGGCGACATCAAATGGACTTTAGGAATGGTGGGGAAGCAATGGCTACCCATGGATGAAGGTACACAATTGTGGGCCCAATAGGGTCGGTGGGTTAGCTTTTGGAATTGTGAAATTTCATGAAGTTTATAACGACTAGGTGGAAGGGGTGTCCCGCAGATGCAGGCCCAACAAAGGAGATTTCCATTTTCAAAAGTTAGTCATTTAAAAAGGAAAAGAATGGCAATAGGAGTGATGCAAGCCCAAAGGTAATTAACATCACGGCCAAGAACAACACCAAGAATGAAGAGTTTCATCGAACCTAAATCATTGTTTCCTAAGGGTTTTTTTAGTTTTTTATTTGTGGGTTTTGCAAGGAGGTTGTTCATCTATCCAATTTCACTGTTTTATCAAGCAAATACTTAATCATTTTGGATTTATAGAAGGAAAACACAGAAAAGGTGACAACGAACTTACCTCAAGATCCCACACTGTATGATGATGAATAGTCCTTCAAATATTGCTCGAATCAATAAAGGGAGGTTGTTGGCGCAATGGAGGTGAGGGCTGGAAGCTCTAACACATTTCTCTGCAAAGGAATTTTATGAAAATGATAGCTCAAGTTGGCTATTTATAGAAAATGTGGCATTTAATGCCTTCATTAAAGAATCATATGGTGATGACCTCAATTGGTGAATAGTCATTCAAAAATGACACTCGAAATGGTAGGGCCCACTGAGTGGACGACAATCAAGCTTTGGTCATTTGGAATGGATAGTGACAAAAAAGAGCAAAGCTGACTATAGATCCCGTGAGGTGGGAGGATGTCATGAGACCTCCATTCAAAATAGAAAAGGTAGGAGGGAAACCTACATAGGGTGGTCCACAGGGGCAAGCCCACACTGGCTGGAGGACACCAATTTTGAAGATCAAACAGAAATAGCCAAGATAATCCTCATAGGACTTAGGAATTTTAAAATTTAAGGGTGGAAAAATATGGTCGACTCAAGATGATTCTTCTAGGGTTCCTCGACCACTTAGAACTCAAAAAGAGGGGGCATGTAAAATGAGGGGACAACAAAAAGTGACCCAACAGAAGTGAAAAGAGAGGGTCCTCATTCTGAATAGGGCATGTTTGCTATAGGCACAAAAAATAGAGACTCTACTATGAGAACACTCCTGGTGTTCCATGGATAAATATTCATTCAGAACCTAGAATCTCTGGTTTCGTAGATGAGGGGGCCATTTTTCAAAAGTGAACTAAGGAGCAAGTTGAGAATGGGATCCTTGGTTGAATCATGTTATAGGATCATCATGGAAGTGTGTGTGAGGTGAGTTCATTTCCTTTCCTTAGAGATTGTGTAGATGATTATTGATTAGGCAAGGGAAAGCTACGTAATTTTTCTAACCCCTAAAGTAACCTAGACATTTCTCTACTGCCACTCAAGCATCCATAGCCCTGAAAAATTTATTGTTGTGACCCCATGAACATATCTCTACTACAAGCTAGGCATCCACAACCTTGATAGATTTATTTTCACACCCATTCAGTTGCATAATTTTGATTTTTCTTTACTTTTTCTTTTGATGTTTCTTTGTAGTGTTTTCTTTTCTTTTGCTCAATTGTGTAAGCACTAAAGCTCACAATGGGTTTTAGAATCATAGTGGTCACTATAGAAAACTCAATATTTTTCACTTGTCCAACCTTCCTAGCAATTACCACATAGTTCCTTGGACATATTTAAAGTGTATTCATGTGTATGATTCATGAAAAGCATAAAAGGATTCAAACAAGGATGCAATCCTAGGTTAGTTCAGAGTTCAAGATAAAAAACCAACTCCCGAAGGCATTTAAAATAAGATAGTTGGGAATGAATTATTCTTTAGAGAACAAACAAGAGTGGGCAGAAAAATGAACCATTTGTCAAACCGAGCATGTTCCCCTTATCAAATTTTTCATGTGCCCCTTTCTTCTTATGGGCCATGTCCCAACATAAGACCAGATCAACAATTCTAAAGGCCTTTACTTTGGCTCGACAATCGAACCATCTTTTAACTATGCATTGATGTTTTGCAAAAAAATTAATGGAATGGTCACGTACCTCTTCTAAGTTGAGTAGCTCAGCTAAGAAAGCCTCCCTTTGATCCCCTTCTTCATAGAATTCATTGATGAATCAGAGGGTGGGGATCTTTAGGTGAATCAGGAACATAGGCTCAAGGCCATAGACAAGGTGAAATGGGGAATCTCCCAAGGTAGCCTTGTGACTTGTACGATCTACCCAAAGGTAAAAATGGAGCTGGGTGCACCAATCCTTGGGATTCCTATCAAGAAACTTCTTGATAACAATGATTAGTCTCTTATTTGTGGATTCAACACCAGTTGTAGCAAGATAATATCATTCCTTTCTTTGGTTGTAGTGGTCTAGAAAACATGGCACATATAAACATGATTATGGGAATCCTTTTACACTATGGGCTAGTAGTATCCTTCTCATAATATTTGATGAGTAGTAGAGGGACCCGATCCATGGCTAGTACCAAATTTTCCATGGAACTCTTTAAGCACACGCATCACTTCCTCTATACCTAGGCATCTGAGATAGACCCCCTCAAAATTTTTCTTATAAAGTATGGAACCCAGTAGAATATAACTAATACTCTTTAGCCTAAGGTCACACTTTTGGAATCCATATGAGTGGGATAGACATCTATTTTTCAGCAAATAATAGACAATATCATCATACCACTCCCCTGGGGAGACATCTTCGAGTTGATACTGTTGAACTGTAAGCTCGGGTCCTACTTCAACTATTGTCTAAGTGAGTTATTGCCCTCTAATAAAATTCATTGGTTGGATTTAAATATCATATTATTGTATCAAGGTGACCCATTTTTCTCATCTTTCTCCTAGTTCATTTTGCATCAACAACATCTTCGCTGCTAGGTCAAACACTATGGAAAATACCTTGTTTCGTAGGATGTAGTGTCTCAACTTCTTGAATCCTCTAACAAGAGAATATGCTTTATTTTCCACATTGTGATATCTCAGCTCAACATCTTTTAGTGGAGCACTCATGAAGGCAATCAAGTGTTCATTTTTATCATCATCTATTTGGGTCAGTATGCTAGCACACGAGTGATCTGAGGTGAAGGAGTAGATGTAGAATGACTTCAGATATTCAAGATTGACTAAAACTGGTACATCAATGATTGCTTTATTTATTTCTTCAAAGTCCTACTTTGCCTCTTATGTCCATTCAACTTTGGCATCTTATTTCAGCATAGCATTGAGTGGCTTAACTATCTCAGCAAAGCCCGTGATAAATTTTCTAACAAAATTTATCATTTTGAAGAAATATTTTAGCTCTTTCTTGTTTCTTGGAAGTTGATTCTTCATTATAGCTTGGATACATTTGGGGTGTATGGAAATACCTCTCTCCGATAGGACATGTCCTAGTAAATTTTCCTTGGTCACCCCAAAGATACATTTCTTTGGATTCAAAAAAATGCCAAATTCTTTGCATTTTTGGAAGACCTTACATAAATCAGAGACATTATCTCCCCTAATATTTGAAAATACCATAATATCATCCATATAAATGATGGTGCATTTTCAAATTATGTCCTTGAAGGATATTTCCATCGAACACTGGAAGGTGGAACCTCTGTTGATTAATTCACAAGGTGTGGGGACCCTCTCTTTTATTAGAAACCAAGATCAGACATGTAAACCAAAATGCCTTGCACAGAAGAGAAAAACAATAAAAAAAAGTAGAGCTTTGCATGAAGATGTGCAAATTGATATTATTTAGAATTTAGAAATTACATGAGATGATTTTTGTTATAAAATAAATGTATGCATAACCCTAATGTTGACCTAAAAACAATTGAACTAAATAAAGCTTACTTATTAATTAAGTAAACTACTAATTACCCAAAAAAAAAACTAAGTAAACTTAATAAATTGTAATTAAATAATTAATTACACCAACACCCTCCCTTGAGTGTAACTTAGGGAGACTAAAAAAGAATGCATCGAAAACTAAGATGAATGCAAGAAAGCATGAATGGGTCTTGGCAACAAGGCCTGATCAAATACCCATGTAAAATTGCAATGAAAGAGTCAGAGAATGAGGAGAAAACCAAGTGGGACAAACCCCCCTTAATGAGATGACCTACTGCAAAGAAGTATTGGAAGATCATTGTGGAGTAATAGTAGAACCTAAATCCGGAAAGCAAGGAAAGATACTTCTATTTACAAGAAACCATATTGGAATCATAATAATGCAACAATAGATCCAATGCCATGGAACAATAGAAAAATCCAAACTGGAACAACCTTGGAATCTATGAAGCAACAGTAGATAAAAAGATGCCCCTTATAAGAGGGAATGATATGATGAAAGAATATAGAAGCCATGTATCTCGATGCCGATGCCAAAATATGACTAAAACTGATCCATAGGAGCAAGTACCATGAAGATTCTATAATATTAACTAGAAATTTAGTGGCCTTCAAACTAAGATGTGACCCAATTTAGATCAATAACCATAGGCTCTCAAGCTGAAGTGTGAACCAATGTGAATCTAATATTTGTCAAGCAAGAGAAAGATGTGGCCAAAAGAAACTAAGAAACCAGATACAACCCATGCAATTTGTCATCAATAAAAAGATGAGATCAAAGTGAAATAACACTCTAATCAAATTATTATGCTGAAAATCCCCTCTGATGGAACTTTATATCAGTTCATTTATTACAATACACAATGATTGCAAAAAGAGAGAATGCTAAACATGCATAAACAAGAGAGAAAAAGTAAATCTAGATCATGAAAAAAAAAAATAGAATGCATGCACAAGACAAAGTTCAAATCTACCTCCTTGATACAAATGGACCTTAGATCTATGTAGAGGACTGAACCAGCTTTCCAATTCCATGAGAATGGAAAAAAAAATATCACCGATTCAAAAGATATGCCCTTTGGAGTGAAAACAACATCTAATTTCAAGGACCTACAAAATAAAATTGGAGCAAATTCAAATAAAACTACCACACCATTGGATCAACGTCAAAATCAGATTTCCAACAACATCTTGTTTTTGAAAAATGGACAACGTATGCAAAAGTTATGCCCGGTTTTGTAAAAGTGCTCTAGAATGGCCAATTTGGCCTACAGGTAGCCTAGGGGAATAAAAAAATTTTGGTCCCTAGTCCTATGTGTGACAAAGGGGTTGGGGTAAAGCCCCTGGTCATCCATATGACCACTGCATAGGGGCTTAGGGTAGTTGGGGGCTAGGCACATAGCACTCGGTCCCCCATATGACCATGGCGGCTTCAGAAGGGGCCTGAGGGAGCTGACTACGACCAGTGGTGGGTTGGAAAGGTGCCACCTAGTGGTGATTAGGTGGTGCTTTCTTTTAACACTAGAGGCATAAAAAAAATCATTTTTTTAGTTTTTTTTGAAGTTCGAGCCTTAGAATGCATGCTAGGGAGGTCGTATGGCCTCCCTCGCAAATTGTTTTTGCCTTAGAAACCAACTGGTCCAAAATCTATGAAACTAAAGGCATTCTTAGGATTTTTGGCCATTGCAAATGTGATGGTGACCTTTGTTTGTGTCCAAAATTTTCCAAAAAATCAGCTACCCCTAGAGCTTGCAAAAAATCATGGAGCTTGAAACCCTCATAGATTTCTTGAATGATGACCAAAATCAGAAAAATAAAAGCCAATCCTGACTTTTTCTGTGCTATGAATCCAATAGAAATGCTTGATCTGATCCAAAATGCTACATAAATGAACTCAAGGCATGAAACCCTCGGGGAACCCCAAATGTGCTCTGCAATGATTTTCTCCAAAATTTGATAAGGGGCTACATATCAAGGCTCTGGTACCATGTTAGAAACCAAGATCAGACATGCAAACCAAAAGTCCTTCCACAAAAGAGAAAAATAATAAAAAATCAAGAGCTTTGAATGAAGATGTGCAAATTGATATTATTCTGAATTTAGAAATTACATGAGATGATTTTATTTATAAAATCAATGTATGCATAACCCTAATGTTGACCTAAACACAACTCAACTAAATAAAGCTTCCTTATTAATTAATTAAAATAATTATTACCTAAGAAAAATCTAAGTAAACTTAATAAAGTGTAATTAAATAATTAATTACACCAACATCTTTTTGCTTCTATTGGGTCACCTTTTGTCCCCACCTCATTTTGCATGCCCCCCTATTTCGAGACTTAAGTGGTCAAGGAACCCTAGAAAAATAATCTTGAGTCATGTATATTTCTCCACCCTCAAAGTTTTAAATTCCTAAGTCCTATGCAGGATTACCTTGGTTGTTTGCCTTTAATCTTCAAAATCGGCATCCTCCAGCCACTATAGGCCCGCCCCTACAGACTGCCCTATGCGAGTTTCCCTCTTACCTTCATTCTTTTGAATGGAAGTCTCACGACATCCTCCCACCTTGTGGGATTTGCATTAAGCTTTTCCATTTTTTTTTGTTGTCCATTCCAAACAACCAAAGCTTGAATGTCATCTGCTTAGCGAGCCCCACCATTCTAAGTGCCATTTTTGAATGATTGTTCACCAACCAAGGTCATCATCGTATGAGTATTTAATGACAACATTAAATGCCACATTTTCTATAAATATCCGACTTGAGCTGTCATTTTCACAAAATTCCTTTGCATAGAAACATGTCAGAGCTTCCATCCCTCACCTCCGTCGCACCCACAACCTCCCTCTATTGATTAGAGTGATATTTGAAGGACTATTCATCATCATTTAGTGTAGTATTGAGAGGTAAGCTGGACATCACCTTTGCAATGTGTTTTCCTTTTATAAATCCAAAATGATGAAATTGGATAGAGGAACAACCTCCCTGCAAAACCCACAAATTAAAAACATAAAAACCCCTAAAAAACAATGATGGGGGTTTAGCAAAAATCATACTTTTTGGCATTGTTCTTGGGCACTTCGTTTGTGCCCTTCAGACCTACATCACTCCCATCATAGTTATTTTCCCTCTCAAATGACTAACTTTTGAAAACAAAAATGTCCTTTGGTAGGCCCACATCCGCAGGATGCCCCTTCAATCTAGTTGTTATAAACTTTGTGAAATTTCAAAAGTCCAAAAGCTAACCCACCAACCCTCTTGGGCTCGCAATTGCAGACTTCCATCCACGAGTAGTTATTGCTTTCCTACCATTCCTAATGGCAATTTGATGTCATCCTCCTACCAGATGGTCCCCACACTCCTGATTGTCAATCATGTGACTAAGTAGAAACCTAAGTCCTAAACAATGTGGGCTAATCCATGTAGACTTATGTCTATGGGACTCCATCAATTATTTTTCATTCCAAATGGCCTCCATGATCTATCCATCCACCTACTAGATCCCCCCCCTGTAGAAGCCATTTGGGTTAAAACTCAACAAAACACTTATGTCCTAACCTGATGCAGATTGATTCTTATGAACTTCCGTCAGTAGATTTCCTCTCATGCTTCACCATTCCAAATGACCTCCCCAATCCATCCCTTTGCTCACCGAGTCCCACACTCCTGACCTCCATCTAATATTACACTTAAAAAGAATCACTCATGAACCATTCCTTGCGGGTATTTTGTTGATCTTTCACTATTCCAAAAATGGCTAACTCAAATAGCAATCCGATGGCATCCTCCCAGTTGGTGGGTGTCAATGACTCATTTTCCTCCTGGTTGGCCGATGATAAAATGACCAATGCATTCACACCTACAGACTAGATGATGCAGGCCTCCCCTACTAGAATTTTATCCCATCGACGTTTTTTCAAATGGCCAACACCTTGCATCCTTTTGCATCCTCTAACGTGCACCCTTAAAATTCAAACACAAAGTGATTGTCATCCTCCAGCCCAATGGATCCCACATTGTAGGATGTTGTTTGTTAGATGCCACCTTGCCAGCTCCATTCTCAATAGTAGGGCCCCAAAAATAGCTACCAGCCTAGGGAAACTAGCACCCCTGGGCACACATTGTCTTATTTCCCCCAAAAAAGACAAAGGAGTTCTCAGACACCAATTTGCAACACATTGACATCGATGAATTTAAGCAGAGGGTTAGAATCAACCCTACGATGGAAAATTCTAGAAGAATCAGAGGCAGTGGATTGGCCAAGCTTGTCGGATTCCCACCGACTCTCATAGCCCTTGAACTTGCAATGGATTGTAGGGAGGCATATCAAGAAGATACCAAAAGAATAGTGGACAGAGATGAGAATGTATTGGTTGACCTGTCTGCCAAGTCAATAGGGAGGACCTTTCACATCCCTACCTTTAGTGAGATGGAAGATACACTGAAGGAGTTTGGTAAGTAGATGTGGGACGCTGATCCCCTCAAATGCAACAAACTAATCAATTAATACTAGCTAAAGTAAAAGAGAGGTAGCGCTAATAAAGTTCCCCAAGAGCTCTCCCGAGGTGAATTTTACGAAGATTACCATGACTTGGTAACTCTTTTGAGCAAAGCTATGGGCCTCTCAACTGCAGCCTTCTTTCAAGATTGGATGTTCTACTTCATTGAAGAGATCATCTTGGGAGACACAAAATTATATTGGGCCAAAATGATTAGAAACTACTTGCATGAAAAAAATTTGGTAGTAAACAAAACCTTAGGATTCTATATGACATCATACCTAGTCTAGTTTCTTTGTGATGATCTCCAATAGAGGGGATTATTTGTGGCACCAAATTCAACTCCAAAAATGGTGCAGGAGCACCAAGTTTCTTTCAAGCCTCCATGAGGCCATTTGTATATAGTTGCTCTATTTTATGTATTGGGTCTTATGATAGGGTTTATCAAACCATTTAGAGGTGTTTGAGTCTTAGGAATTCATATTTGAAGTCATTTTTCAAATAATGTTTTAAGTTGTTACATATTGTAAAAATTGTAAAAGTTGCTCAAGAAGTTGTCAAGCAACTTGTCAAAAGTGTCATTAAGGTGTTTTGTCAAAAAACTAACTAAAAGGTGGTTGAAAATAGTTGGTTTTGGTTGTAAATTTATAATTACACCCTCCAAAAATCGAATTGGGGGGGTTGGAGACATTATTTTTGAATTTTGAAGAATGGCAACCTCAAGTTTTGTATGCATTTTCTGATTTTTAGATTGTTTTCAGGTTGAAGTTGTGATTTGTACGGCCTGATATGGATTAAAATAATGGATTATCTTATATGCATGGAAAGATACTTGTTTCTAGTTTCCAATTATTTTTGTCTCATTTATTTGTATTGAGTTTTGTGGAAGATATGACTATTTGGGTGAGGGCAGGTTTGAACACTACCTAGGGTTTGCAGTTTTGGGAAAATGAAATAACTTTATTTTCCACCATTGGATCTTCATATAATTTGGAAGGGAGGTCTATAATTATGGTATTTTCAATATCACTAAAGAGATTGGTTTTATTATTTGTTTTGTAGAACTTATTAATGACTATTCATCGCATTAAATTGTGGGCTACCATGGTTATGTTTCTAATGTGATCTAGAATGCACTTAATAATTCCTTGAGATGAGTAATTTTATGAAATTTTTCAATTGAATGGCATGTTTAGATGTGAATCCTCTTGCTCTACATCATAGTGGTATCAACGCCTGAAGATGCTTTGGGAAATTTGTTTGTGGTTTGTGTGTGGTTGTTTACAGGTTGAGGAAGGAGCCTGGTTGCCTAGGTGAGGCAAGGTAAAGTGGAAGCAAGGAGAGACTTTCTTGTGAAGATGGAATTTTTAAAGAGATGTTGGAAGGCTGAGGATTCATGAAGGAAGAAGTAAAGAGAGGAAAAAGAAATGAGAAAGAAGGCAATAAAAATAGAGTTTGAGAAAGCCATGGAAGAGATAAGCCAAAGGTTGGAAATATTAGACAAATAACACCAACTTCTTAAGGAAGCACAAAGGAGTTGGAATATACCAATATCAAAGAGGTTAAGATGGCCTCTAAAGAAAATTATGAAGAAGCAAAGAAAATAAAAAATGCAACAAATGAGGCAAATGTAAAGTTTGAATCTATTGTTCAAGTTGAGCAAGATAAGTTACAAGTTGAGATGAATGATATTTCGATTGTGCTTGAAGATGAACAAACTTCTTTGTTGGTTAATGAACATGTTGATGTTGAGATTAGTGATGTTTTTTTTGGTACTCAAGTAGCTGATGAAATTTTTGTTGATGAACAAGTTGAGAAGGTTTTTGATGTTATTGATAACCCTTGTATTGATACTCAAGTTGATGATGATAAAGTTGTTGATAACATTGATGTTGATTTTCATGATCAAGTTCTTGTTGATAATAAGGTTTTTAATAAAGATGTTGCAGATCTATTTGACAATGAGGTATATGAAGGTTTTCAAGAGTATGATGTAGATTATATATGGTACTCTAATGATAAGAATGAAGATATAGATGAAGCTACTGAGGTTTATACACAAGAAATGGATTTTTGGAGCTTAGATGTTGAAAAGATGATTCATAGGAGAAGGCATAAGAAGAAAAGGAAGACAAAACCATGGGTTAAGATGAAGATACAAGTGTTTTTGATTGTAGGTGATAGTGAAGATTCATTTATTTTTTCAGGTGCTTTATTAGATGCTAACTCAGGGGACTTGAGTTTTTTCTTCAAGGGGTGTATGGTGCAGGAGCACCAAGTTGCTTTCAAGCCTCCATGAGGCCATTTGTAAATAGTTTCTCTCTTTTATGTATTGGGTCTTATAATAAGGTTTATCAAACCATTTTATAGGTGTTTGAGTCTTAGGAATTCATATTTGAAGTCATTTGTCAAATAATGTTTAAAGTTGTTCCATATTGTAAAAACTGTAAAAGTTGCTCAAGAAAGTTGTCAAGCAACTTGTCAAAAGTGTCATTAAGGTGTTTTGTCAACAAAATAACTAAAAGGTGGCTGAAAATAGTTGGTTTTGGTTGTAAATGTATAAGTACACCCTCCAAAACTCGAATGGGGGGGGTTGGAGACATTATTTGTGAAGTTTGAAGAATGAGAACCTCAAGTTTTGTATGCATTTTCTGAATTTTAGATTGTTTTCAGGTTGAAGTTGTGATTTGTATGGCCTGATATAGATTCAAATAATGGATTATCATATACATATGGAAATATATCTGTTTCTAGTTTCCAATTATTTTTGTCTCATTTATTTTTATTGATTTTTGTGGAAGATATGACTATTTTGGTGAGGGCAGGTTTGAACACTGCCTAGGGTTTGGAGTTTTGGGAAAATGAAATAACTTTATTTTACACCATTGGATCTTCATACAAATTGGAAGGGAGGTCTCTAATTATGGTATCTTCAATATCACTGAAGTGATTGGTTTTATTATATATTTTGTAGAAGTTATTAATGATTGTCCATCGCATTAAATTGTGGGCTACCATGGTCATGTTTCTAATGTGATCTAGAATGCACTTAATAATTATTTGAGATGAGTAATTTTATGAAAATTTTCAATTGAATGGAATGTTGAGATGTGAATCCTCTTGCTCTACATCAAAAAAGGGAGCTAAAGGTGTATGAAAAATACCCTCAGATCCAATACAAAAATTTCAAGAGGGACTATTACAGGGTCAACAATGCCTTCATAGGCCATATCATCAGAATGCTTGGGGTTGAAACTGAAATAAGAGTCTCACACAGTGCCAATGCCTTCATTCGTTGGTATGGATTTTTGTTTATATAATTTCCAAAGTTCACCTACATTCGAGCTGAGGGTTTCTCTGATGAACCATATAAGCTGCCCAGGTACACAAATGACTAGCTAATATTTCTCAAACTCTCTAGGTAGCTACATCGAGAACACATCCTCTTGAGTGACAAGCATAGAGTAGGGATTCCTTAACCCCTCTCCTTTGGCCAAGGAATGTATGATCTACACACAACTCAATGTGCAAAGTATTCTGACAAGGAGCTGAATTAATATAACCTAAAGTGTTGGGAAAGTATACCTCAAATTTTTGGTCTTTTCCCTTGAAGACTTAGGCATTTTCTTCTTGTTTTTGGCATTTACTGCCATACCACTACATGCTTACCTTGATGGCATGGTTGTGTAGTTTACCACTTTACCACAGGCCACCTTGCTTGGTCTGGCAGTTGGGCAGTGCTACCGCCCTATTGCGGCAGTCTTATTCTAGACTAGCGGTGGCATGGTGAGTGGTGGCAGTCTGACAAGCAGTTATGGCCATATCGCGAGGGTCACTTGGTGGTGGTGCAACAACATGGTTGGCAGCATAGCGGTGAATAAATTCTTTACCTCCTTACCATAGACATTGCCTGTTGGTGGTGCAATAGCATGGTGGCAGTGGTAGTTTGGACTGGTAGTTACCTTCTTACTAGGGGTGATGCTCAAGGAGGCCATGGTGACTATGCTGGACTACTGGTAGTTAAGTGACGATGGCTTACCGCTCTACCACAATGGTTTTTTGGCCATGTCATAGTTGTGTGAAAGTCAGAGATGGTGGCTACTACCATACCTCAGAGCTCTGGTAGTCAGGGTATGATGGCATGGTGGAGCCATGATGGTCAATGGTGGAGGCCTACACCTTACCGCAGAGGCTTGTTCGATAAGCCGCGGTGATGCGGTATGACTCTTGGCGGTCTGTGAGATGCTTACAACCATACCACGGTGGAAAAATCCTTGCCTTGTGGTAGTACGATTGGCGGCCAAGGTTGGCTCGGGCTGGCTCACCGCCATACCATGAGGTGACTTCATCAAGTTAGCAGTAGTGCGGTGGAAGACCATGGAGAGCTCGGATCTTAGCCAACCAAGTTTGACTAAGCTGGACTAGGTGTCAGAAGTAGCAAATGAATGGAGTGGTGACAAGTGGCAAGATATTTAATATTTGTTTGGGTGAAGCTTTATTTCCTGATTGTGATTGGTCTGCATTATTGTATGGAGGTTTATGGACATGTTTTCAACAACTTGTTTAATTTTGCATGGCTCATTGCATGTTGCTTGAGCGATGCACATTACCAGTGAAGTATGGGTGCTTGCAAGTAGGATAATTCATTATCCTGATGACTATTGAAGGCTTTGATAGGTAGAACAGGTTGCCATAGGGTAAGATATTATATGTAATCTTGTGTGCAATTAGAAATGATGAGTGAATGAGAGATAGGATGAGAGTGTTTAAGCGGTTTTGCATACTATTGTAACCATGAACAGTTCTAAGACTCTTAGATCAGAAAAGATCTGTGCCTGTGGAGGCCATGAGGTTGGCTGAGAGTATCATATGAGGAGCTGAAGTTAATCTACATAGTATGTTGATTGAATAAATTGTAACTGTGTGAAGATTTTGTGTTTGTGTTGCCTGCATTATCTAGATGGACAAGATGTAATCTCCTAAAGAGAATTTCTTTGATATTTGTATTGTACCTACTTTGTTACTGAATAATACAAGTGAGCTGAGTGTTTTGGAGGGTGGGGTTTTTTACCCGAAAGGGTTTTCCCCACGTAAATCTATGTGTCTACATATTTTTCTTTCATGGTTGTCTGATTTTGTATTCTTGAATCTATGCTTGTGTTGAATCTATTATATGTTAAGCATTTACTTTTCTCAGAGGATCAATGGGGGATTTTTTGTGCCTATTTCCACTTTATGGCATAGTTGCTTGTGTCTTTGAAGTGATGAAAATTAAAATCACTAAGGTATTGCTTTCTTAGACATTCATTCTATGATGACAGACCCCTTCTCTTATCCCCAATAAGTGGTATCAAAGCTAGTTAAGGGAGGTCAAGGCTTGATGATACCAGCAAGTGGTGTCAAAGCTTCTAGTTACTGAAGTTCTAGGTATTTCTCCTATGATGATTTCTTACCTTGGCCATCATGAGGGAATCTGGAGAAATCGGTTGGTGTTTGATCCTTTGATGAGTGGAAGTTCTTGCTTCTTTGTTTCAACACGCGGGCTTGAAAGATGCTGGAGTTATTGGATTTGATCATATTGTAGCAGTATGGTATGAGGCTCTTGGCTAGTAAAAAATGTTCCTTATGCAAAGGGCGTGAGATATGCTTATGGTTGTGTTGTAGTAGAGCGGGGTTTCATATTGGGTGTCTGTGTGAGAGGCTCCCTAGTGGTATGGAGTTTCTTGTGTTTTTGCTCAGCCATGGAGCATTTTGCTTGTTTTGGGTGTTCTGACTTAGCACTGAAAGGTGTTATCTCTATTGCTTTGATTGGATAAAGGCTATGAAGTTGATCCAGGTGGTCTATAACTTTTGTATAGCCTAGCTCTCTTGTATACTTGTGCATGGTTGTAGTTTTGGAATTGGTCTGAAATGGAACTCTTGTTCCTGCTTACTTGTATCTTGCACTCGCATGTTTCAGTTTCATGTCTTTGGCCCTGAAGGTTTTTTTTAGATTTTCCTAAAAATTCTATGATGCATATTCATTTTTTTCATTGTTCTAGTTAACCATGCTAGTTATGTGTAGACTCTTGGGTCGTCCAGATGAGCAGTGAATGTGGACATGCATAGGTGTTTTATAAACATTGTGGTTTTTCAGGTTTTGCATGGTCAAGGAAAACTTGTGTTTTGTGTGGAGCTTCTATTCTGCTATTTTCTAAGACCCTAGCTTTTGGGGTGTCACTGGTTGAGATAGCTGCAGTTTGACATGGTTTTGAGGAGCTATGTTGTCTTCTCTGCATAGGATTGTTGGGTATGCTTTTTACTCATTCAACATTCTTGTGGTGTGTTTGTTTACTGGTAGCTTGGATCATGGTGCTTGAGTTGTGGACATTATTGGCAAATTAGATCTAGTCCTGATCTGGTGATTGAGTCAAGCTGTCTACGTGAGTTGTTCTCTTTGATGATCTTAGTTTTATAGTTTCCAAATCGATGATAGATTTGAAGGTTTTTGAAGTGGATCTTTGAGTTCTGCGACTAATGGATTAGCTACCCATTGGGTGCAGTGAGATAACTCAGAAGTGAAATACCAATATCCATGAGATTTCTTCTATGTTGTTGCAGATCTCTTAGCTTACCTTGTCTGTGGTCACTTGTGCATTGGCTTGGTTGTTTTGAGATGAGAAGGTGCATGGCATTTTGAGTACCTGAATATTTAGTTATGGGGACCTGTAGCATGAGAATCATGATGTCAGGGAAATCTTGTTACACTAAATAGTGTAAGATTTTGACAGTTATGGTGTGGTCAGTCACGATGCTTGGAGAGCTTGGTGTCATGTTTTAGTGGGAGCTTTAGCAGTGACTGTGGATTCATCACTTGGTGATGGATGATCTTCTTTGGTGTTACTAATGCTTCTGGTGGGACTCTTAGATCCTGTTATTGTAGAAGAGTTATTTTGCATCTGCATGGTCACTATTTGAAGATGTGTAGCATCTTGAAGCCATGAAGGACCTTGGTAGTCTTTGCTTGAGATGTTGGTGGTGCTTGACAGGTAATGTTGGTTTAGAGTTTGTTTGATTTATGTCATGATTTACTCTTACTTTGAGTTTTGGAATGTTGCTTTTCTCTTGATACCATAGCTTGTTCACCTAAAGCATGTTATCTCTTAAGGGGGATGTGTAGATCATGGTGTAATGATAAGTTCCTATTCCTAGGTTTGGAACTTTAATAGTGGTCTGGTGTTTCTTTATGTTTTGAGTACTTTGGTCATATGCTGGTGGACTTCATGATAAGTGCAGTAATGCAATTTGGAGTTAGAATGAAATGACAGGTTGTTGGTGCTCATGCATGCATGGAGAATAAGGTGAGGCTGAAATTATTTTGAGAATTTTGTTATAGCTGAAATTCTGAGTAGCCAGCACCTTGGTTGAATGCGAGTTCAACAGAGACCATGAAGGAGAATTCTCTTGGGTATGTCACAATGGCTTGTAAATATTAGATAAGCATCTTTTATTTTCTTCTTGGTCTACTCGATAGTGAGGTTTATTTGAAAGGTATCTACCCATTATAGCTTTAAGATATGTGTTATGATTTCTTTCATGATATGAATCTTCAGTTTTTTAAAGATTATGGAGGATTCATAATGAAAGGTGGACAACATAGTGGATCTCCTTGTGCTTTTGAGGAATGATCGGAGATGGTTATACAGGTTAGTCTAATATTCTTTGAGGTGCTTACATTCATGGAACTGTTGGGTGTTATTATGGCTTTTCCCTTTGGAATGTGAAGAAAATCATTCTTGACACAGCTGGCATTTAGAAATGTATGTAGGAGGATGCTACATGTTATGATTTGCAGTTTCTCTCTTTTCTGGTTTTCTCTTCCTAAATGTTCTTGACATTAGATGTGAGATGCCTTTGTGGAGCTGAGTTGGTCATAGCTTTTGGTCATCTGTTGTCACTTGGGTGATGACACGAAGGTTAATGTGCCTCTTTCTTCAGTCAGATATGGAGGTTTTTCTTGGAAGAGTTCTGGAAGATTATTGAGTGAAATGTTTCTTGAAGCAAGTGGTAGAAGGTTGTGCATATCAATGTGACTGTTCCTTAGAACTACATGGTTCCACATTTCTTTGTGTAGGTAATTGGTTGACTTAGTATGCCTGGATCACTTGTGATGATGCTTTGTTTAGATTCTATAGACACCTAAAAATGAATTAGGCCTGAAAGCAATATTTTATCACCTTTTGCCCTAGCATAATTATGACATTTTCATTATGTCCCTAACCCACATTCAACTATTAATTAAATAATTCATGATTATTTAATTAATTCATAATCTTTCATTCTTCATGATTATTAAATAAATAAATCTTATTTATTTAATTTAATATGTCACTAATTGTCAGTCTTCTAATAATTAAATAAAGTCATCAATTTATTTAATTAATCCTTATCATTCATGTCCTCCTAATTATTAAATTAATATATTTTAATATATTGATTTAATATGTCACTAATTCTTAAATCCTCTTAAATTAAATAGATTTGCTAATTTATTTAATTAATTAACTATTTCTTCTAAATTAAATAATTATTTGTAATTATTTAATTGTTGTATGTCACACTTCTATATTTTTAAATAAACAAAATCATTTAAAAATATCTCACATACTTAACTGATTCTTCATTTAGTAATTAATTTCAAATATCAATTACTTCTTATCTCACAAAATCCATATTTTGAATTAATTTAATTCAAAATAGAATTATTCTTCTACAAATCAAGTAATTTCTAAAATTAATGATTTTCTAAAATCTTATCCTCTTGTCTTTTTATTTTTACTAATTTCATCTCAACTGTCACATTCAGTCTTGATTTAATTCATTTAATTAAATCTTATTCACACATATGGGTATTTTTCCCTAACCCTAATTGAGAGTTTCCTTATTGAATCTTGACCTTTGATTCTAGGGTATTTCTCAATCTCTCATCTCGTCCATCCATTCAAGATTGCATTTTCTATAAAATGACAATCTTGATCTCATTTTTGGGAGGGGTAGTGTTACTTAATTTATTCTCATTTGGGCATTTCATTATCACACATTAGGCTTATAATATTACTATTTGCATTATAGGATTAAATTGCTATTTGCATATTAAGTTTATATTTAAAATCCTTCAAAGGCTTTTGCTAAGGCTAGGCATATATTAGTTTGCTCACTCTAAGGCTTAGGGAATTATTTTCATAATAGCAAGCTTGAGGAGGTACAATAGAAGTAGTCATGGAAGAGAGAAATTGGTGAGATTGTTCTAGTCTCATTCCTTTTCTTTCATATTCTCCTTTGCATTCCATTGAATGATTATTTATATTGCATGCATGTTCTAACTTAGATTTGTTTTTCAAGATTAATATTTTAGATCATTACAGATTCATTTGGATAGTACCCTTGTCGTGGGATTACCTGGACATGTTTGGTCTTTTTACTGGTTGACATATGGTGCTTTTTTTTGCTACTGATGGGTGGTTATGTGATGGTGTGAATTTACTGATGGTCATACCTTTGAGGTATTGGTGATTGGATGGATTAGCACAAGCTGTGTGTGCTATTTTTCAGTCATGTGGATTTGATTAGTTGGATGGGGGCAGTCAGCTGTCTAGTTGATTTTCTACCTAATGGTTTTATCTTGTTCTAGAGAATGTTTCCTCAATCTATGTTTGTGTTGTGCTTTGTTTCTTCTTTTGTGGTGCCTTTACCGACTGAAGGATCTGATGCTTGCATTTTTGAGACTGGTGCTTTTTTTCCTTGGCTTGTTCTTGTGCTTTCGAGCTATTGCTTGAGATGGTGGACACATTTTGGATGTCGTTGTAGGTGTCTTGGTTGGAACGTGATAGCATGGTTTCATCCTTGTTTGAGTTTTTGGAGGAAGCTTGAAAGTCTTCGAAAAGTGGGATATTTTTGGGAAAGTATGCCTTAACTTTCTAGTCTTTTCCCTTGAAGACTTAGGCATTTTCTTCTTGTTTATGGCCTTTATCGCCATACTGCTGCATGCTTACCTTGATGGTATGGTTGTCCAGTTTATTGCTTTACCACGGGCCACCTTGCTTGGTCTGGCAATAGGGCGGTGTTACCGCCCTTTCGGGGTGGTCTTCTTCTTGATTGGTGGTGGCACGGTGAGTGACAATAGTCTTATAGGTAGTTACCGCCATACCATGAGGGTCACTTGGTGGTGGCATAGTACCGCAATTGGCGGCATAGTGGTTGAGCAATGCCTTACCTCCTTACTATAGAGGTTTCCTGTTGGTGGCACGATAGCGCAGTGGCAGTGGTAGTTTGGATTGGCAGTTATCGCCTTATTGCGGGTGGTGCTCGAGGAGGCCACAATGGCCACTTACCACTCTACCATGATGGCCTTTTGGCCATGTTGCGGTGGTACAATAAGCCATGGCAGTTAGAGATGGCAGCTACCACCATATCATGAAGGTTTGGTGGTCAGGACACGATGGCATGGTGGAACCATGATGGTCAACGATGGAGGCTTACCACCTTACCATGGAGGCTTGCTCGATAAGCCGTGGTGATGCAATATGACTCTTGGTGTTCTGTGAGATGGTTACCGCCATACCATGGTGGGAAAACCCTTGCCCTACAGTAGTGCAGTTGGAGGCTGAGGTCGACTCGGGCTAGCTCACTGCCATACTGTGGTAGTGCACCGGTGTAGAGCAGTAGTGCGGGGAAGGCAAGGGTGAGCTTGGGTGAGCTCACCACCATACCATGAGGTGACTTTGTTAGGTCGGCAGTAGTGTGGTGGAAGACTGTGGAGAGCTCGGAGCTCGGCTGACCAAGTTTGACTGAGCTGGACTAGGTGTCAAAAGCAGTGAACGAATGGAGTGGTGACACATGGCAAGATCTTTAAGATCTCTTTGACCAAAGCTTTATTTCTTGATTGCAATTGGGATGCATTATTGAATGGAGGTTGACGGACATGTTTTCAACAACCTGTTTAATGTTGCTTGAGTGATGCACATTATCAGTGAAGTATGGGTGCTTGCAGGTAGGATAATTTATTATCCTGATGACTGTTGAAGGATTTGAAAGGAAGAACGGGTTGGCACATGGTAAGAGATTATATGTAATCTCATGTGTAGTCAGAAATGATGAGAAAATGAGAGAGAGGCTGAGAGTGTTTGAGTAGTTTTGCATACTTTTGTAACCATGAACGCTTAGACTCTTAGATTAGGAAAGATGTGAACCTGTGGAGGCCATGAGGCTGGCTGAGAGTGTCATATGAGGAGCTGAAGGGAATCTACGTAGTATGTTGATTGAAGACATTATAACTATGTGAAGATTCTATATTTGTGTTGCTTGCATTCTCCAGATGGACAAGATGTAATCTCTTGAAGAGAATTGCTCTGATATTTGTATTGTAACTTCTTTGTTACTTAATAATACAAGTGAGCTGATTGTTTTGGAGGGTGGGGTTTTTTACCCAAAAGGGTTTTCCCCACGTAAATGTGTGTCTACATATTTGTCTTTCATCATTGTCTGATTCTCTATTCTTGAATCTATGCTTGTGTTGAATCTAGTATATGTTAAGCATTTACTTTTCTTAGAGGATCAATGGGGGATTTTTTGTGCCTTTTTCTGCTTTATAGTATAGTTGCTTGTGTCTTTGAAGTGATGAAAATTAAAATCACTAAGGCATTGTTGTCTTAGACATCCGTTCTATGATGATAGACCCCTTCTCTTATCCCCAACAAGTGGTATCAAAGCTGGTTAAGGGAGTTCAAGGCTTGATGATACCAACAAGTGGTGTCAAAGCCTTCTCTTGGTTACTGAAGTTCTAGGTATTTCTCCTGTGATAATTTCTTAGCCTAGAAAGATTGAGGAAATCTACAAAAATCAGTTGGTGTTTGATCCTTCGATGAGTGGAAGTTCTTGCTTCTTTGTTTCAACACCAGCTTGAAGAATTTGGAGTTATTGTAGTTGATCATATTGTGGCAATATGGTCTGAGGCTCTTGGCTCGTAACAAATGTTCCTGATGTAAAGGGCATGAGATATGCTTATGGTTGTGTTGCAGCAGACAGTGGTTTCATATTGGGTGTCTATGTGAGATGCTCCCTTGCGGTATGGAGTTGCTTGTGTTGTTCTTCAACCATGGAGCATTGTGCTTTTGCTGGGTGTTCCGACTTTAGCATTGAAGGCATTTTCTCTATTGCTCTGATTGCATGAAGGCTATGAAGTTGATCTGGGTGGTCTATAAATTTTGTATAGCCTAGCTCTCTCATATGCTTGTACATGGTTGTGTTTTTGGAACTGGTCTAAAATGGACCTATTGCTCCTTCTTACTTGTATCTTGCACTCACATGTTTCAGTTTCATGTCTTTGGCTTTGAAGGTTTTTTGTAGATTTTCCTAAAAAGTCTATGATGCATATTCATGTTTTTCATTGTTCTAGTTAACCATGCTGGTTATGTGCACACTCTTGGGTCATCTAGATGAGTAGTGAATGTGGAAATGCATGGGTTTTGTATAAACACTGTGGTTTTACATGTTTTGCATGGTCAAGGAAAACTTGTGTTTTTTGTGGAGTTGTTGCTCTGCTATTTCCTAAGACCCTATCTTTTGGGGTGTCACTGGTTGAGATAGTTGGAGTTCAACATGGTTTTGTGGAGCTATGTTGTCTTCTCTACATGGGATTTTTGGGTATGTATTTTAATCATTCAAAATTCTTATGGTGTGTTTCTTTACTGGTTGATTGCA
Organism: Sequoiadendron giganteum; assembly: GCA_007115665.2. Lineage (NCBI taxonomy): Eukaryota > Viridiplantae > Streptophyta > Pinopsida > Cupressales > Cupressaceae > Sequoiadendron > Sequoiadendron giganteum. The sequence goes on from CM021101.1 coordinate 602,924,041, forward strand.
CTATGGTGCTTGAGTTGTGGACATTATTGGCAAATCGGATCTAGTCTTCATCTGGTGATTGAGTCAAGTTGTCTACGTGGGTTGTTCTCTTTGATGATCTCTATTTTGTAATTTTCAGTGTGATGATAGATTTGCAGGTTTTGAAGTGGATCTCTGAGTTGTGCGGCTAATGGATTAGCTACCCATTGGGTGCAGTGAGACAACTCGTAAGTGGACTGTCAATATCCATGAGATTGCTTATGTGTTGTAGATCTATTAGCAGACCTTGTCTGTGGTCACTTGTGCATTGGCATGGTTGTTTGGAGATGAGAAGGTGAATGGTGTTTTGAGTACCTGAATAGCCAGTTATGGAGACCTATAGTATGAGAATCACAATGTCATGGAAAGCTTGTTACACTGACTAGTGTAAGACTTTTATAGTGATGGTTTCATCAGTAATGATGCTTTGAGAGCTCGGTGTCACATTTCAATGGGATCTTTAGTAATGTGGGATCTTATTTGGTGTTGTAGATGCTTTTGGTGGGACTCTTAGATCATGTTGTTGCAGAAGAGATCTTTTGCATCTGCATGGTCACTATTTGAAGATGTGCAACATCTTGAAGCCATGAAGGACCTTGGTATTCTTTGGCTGAGATGTTGGTGGTGCTTGAAAGGTGATGCTGGTTTAGATTTTGTTTGCTTTATGTCATGATTTACTCTTACTTAGAGTTTTGGCATGTTTCTTTGCTCTTGAGACCATAGCTTGTTCACATGTAGCATGGTATCTCCTAAGGGGGGTGTGTAGATCATGGTGTCATGATAAGTTCATGTTCCTAGGTTTGGAACTTTGATAGTGGTCTGGTGTTTCTTTATGTTTTGAGTGCCTTGGTCATATGCTGGTGGACTTCATGATAAGTGCAATAATGCAGTTTGGAGATAGCATGAAATGATAGGTTGTTGGTGCTCATGGATGCATGTAGAATAAGGTGAGCCTGAAATTCTTTTGAGAATGTTGTTTTTACAGATGAAATTTCAACAAAGACCATGAAGGAGAATGATCTTGGGTAAGTCATGGTGGCTTGTATATCTTGGAAGTGCATCTTTTCTTTTCTTCTTGGTCTACTCAGTAGTGAGGTTTATTTGAAAGGTATTTTCCCTTTCTAGCTTCTAGATATGTGTTATGCTTTCTTTAGTGATATGAATCTTGAGTTGTTTTAAGATTCTGGAGGATTCATAATGAAAGGTGGACAACATAGTGGATCTCCTTGTGATTTTGAGGACTGATAGGAGATGGTTATATGGGTTAGTCTTATCTTCTTTGAGGTGCTTACATTCATGGAACTATTGGGTGTTGTTATGGATTTTCCCTTTGGAATGTGAAGAAGATCATTCTTGTTACAGCTGACATTCATAAATGTATGTAGGAGGATGCTACATGTTATGATTTATAGTTTCTCTCTTTTCTGGTTTTCTATTCTTGAATGTTCTTGAATTTAAATGTGAGATGCCTTTGTGGAGCCAAGTTGGTCATAGTTTGTGGTCATGTGTTGTCACTTGGGTGATGACACGAAGGTTCCTGTGCCTCTTTCTTCAGTCAGATATGGAGGTTTTTTCTTGGAAGAGTTCTGGAAGATTGTTGAGTGAAATGTTTCTTGTAGCAAGTGGTTGCAGGTTGTGCATATCAGTGTGACTGTTCCTCAGAACTACATAGTTCCTAATTTATTTTTGTAGGTAATATATGGAATTAGTATGCCTCGATCACTTTTGATGATGCTTTGTTTACATTCAGCTGGATAGTACCCTTGTAATGGGAGTACTTGGACATGTTTGGTCTTTTGACTGGTTGACACATGGTGCTTGTTTTTATTGCTGATGGGTGGTTATGTGATGGCGTGAGTTTACTAATGGTCATACCTTTGAGGCATGGGTGATTGGATGGATTAGCATGAGTTGTGTGTGCTATTTTTCAGTCGTGTGGGTTTGATCAGCTGGATGGGGGTAGTCAACTATCTAGTTGCTTTTCCAGTTGATGGTTTTATCTTGTTTTGGAGAATGTTTCCTCATTCTATGTTCATGTTGTGCTTTGTTGCTGCTACTGTGGTGCCTTTGACGCCTGAAGGATCTAATGCTTGCATTCCTAAGACTGGTGCTTTTTCGCCTTGGCTTGTTCCTATGCTTTGGAGTTGTTTCTTGAGATGGTGGACTTATTTTGGATGTTATTATAGGTGTCTTGGTTGGAGTGTGATAGCATGGTTTGGTCCTTGTTTGGATTTTTAGATGAAGCCTAAAAGTCTCCGACAAGTGGGAGATTGTTGGGAAACTATGCCTCAACTTTTTGGTATTTTCCCTTGAAGACTTAGGTATTTTTTTCTTCTTTTTGGCCTTTACCACCATACCATTGCATGCTTACCTTGACGGTGCGGTTGTGTGGTTTACCGCTTTAGTATGGGACACCTTTCTTGGTCAGGTGGTTGGGCAGTGTTACCACCCTACCATGGAGGTCTTCTTCTAGAATGGCAATGGCACAGTGAGCGGCGGTAGTCTGATAGGTGGTTACCGCCATACCACAAGGGTCACTTGGTGGTGGTGTGATAGCGCAGTTGGTAGCATAGTAGCAAAGCAATGCCTTAACTCCTTACCATGGAGGCTCCCTATTGGTGGCATGGTAGCGTGGTGGTAGTAGTAGTTTGGATTGGCAGTTATCGCCTTACCATGGGTGGTGCTAGGGGAGGCCACGATCACTATGGTGGATGGCTGGTGGTTAAGTTATGACCACTTACCACTCTACCACAATGGCCTTTTGACCATGTCATGGTGGCATGATAAGCCGTGACAGTCAGAGATGGTGGCTACCGCCATACCATGGAGGTCTAGCGGTCAGGGCGTAGTGGCATGGTGGAACCATGATGGTCAATGGTGGAGGCTTACTGCCTTACTGCACAGGCTTGTTCGATAAGCCGTAGTGATGTGGTATGACTACTAGTAATTTTATGAGATAGTTACTGCCATACCGTGGTGGGAAAATACTTGCCCTTCGGTAGTGTGGTTGGAGGTCAAGGTTGGCTTGGGCTGGCTCACTGCCATACCATGGTGGGTGCATGGCCTCAGAGTGGTAGCACAGGGAAGGTAAGGATGAGCTTAGGTGAGCTCACTGCCATACCGGGAGGTGAATTCGTCAGGTCAGGGGTAGCAAGATGGAAGACCATGGAGAACTCAGAACTCAGCCGACCTATTTTGACCGAGATGGACCAGGTGTTAGAAGTAGTGAAGGAATTGAGTGGTGACATGTGGCAAGATCTTTAAGATCTATTTGGCTAATGCTTTATTTCCTGACTGCAATTGGGCTGCATTATTGAATGGAGGTTAACGGACATATTTTCAACAACCTGTTTAATGCTTTGTGGATTGATGCATGCTCCTTGAGTGATGCACGTTATAAGTGAAGTATGGGTCCTTGCAGGTAGGATAATTTATTATCCTGATGATTGTTGAAGGCTTTAACAAGAAGAATAGGTTGGTACATAGTAAGAGATTATATGTTATCTCGTGTACAGGAAAAAATGATGAGGAATGAGAGAGAGGCTAAGAGTGTTTGAGTGGTTTTGCATACTACTATAACCATGAACACTTAGACTCTTAGATCAGGAAAGATGTGAACCTGTGGAGGCCATGAGGCTGGCTGAGAGTGTCATATGAGGAGCTGAAGGGAATCTACATAGTATGTAGATTGAAGACATTGTAAATATGTGAAGATTTTATATTTGTGTTCCTGCATTCTCCAAATGAACAAGATGTAATCTCCTAAAGAGCATTGCTCTGATATTTGTATTGTAACTACTTTGTTACTGAATATTACAAGTGAGTTGATGGTTTTGGAGGGTGGGGTTTTTTACCCAAAAGGGTTTTCCCCATGTAAATCTGTGTGTCTACATATTTGTCTTTCATGGTTGTCTGATTTTGTATTCTTGAATCTACGATTTTGTTGAATCTATTATATATTAAGCATTTTATTTTCTTAGAGGATCAATGGGGGATTTTCTATGCCTATTTCTACTTTATGGCATAGTTTCTTATGTCTTTGAAGTGATAAAAATGAAAATCACTGAGGCATTGTTGTCTTAGACGTTCGTTCTATGATGATAGACCCCTTTTCTTATCCCCAACATAAAGTTCCATACTACTTGGCCACAAATCGATTTGTATGGAAAGCTTAAGAAAATTGTTAGACTAGAATATGCCCACCTACATAATGTTGAAGACTTTTAGGATAATTTTAAAGATGAAAATGAGGTTCATATGTGGCAATACATGCACATGATGAAATACTTTGTAGGGTGGTAAGATTTTTCCTGGTCCCAAAACAAGTGGTTGAGGAAGAAAGCACAATATAAGATCCCAAATATGATGTTGATGCCAACTTTTCATTGCCCTTAATTGACTAGAATGAAGAATAGGTCGATGACCTCAAGATTAGAAAAAATCCTATTGATGCAAAGACCAGACAATGGATTGATGGGTAGATTTATCAATTAAAACTATAAGGAGTGACCCTAACATACTGGGAACTTGAAGAGAGAACAAAAGGTGAGACTAATGAGACCTTTGTCGATTCTGCCCCAATAGGAGAGACTTTAGCATCTCCTCCCACTACATGGTTTACAAGAATAAAAGAGGTGGCTGAGCATCAAACCAATTCTAAGGAGTCTTCAGGGAAGGCTTCAAAAATTGAAACTTCCAAGAAATCAAGGAGATTGGGTAGTTTCACAAGGATTCCCACCATTCAAGAGGACCCACTCTATGAAGGAGAGGAACAACGAAAGTCTTCATGCACAATGCTTGCTGTCCTGGCCACAATGGTTGCTACCACTATCACTCCTTTTCCTCTTTCATAGAAAACTATTGCCACCTCTTTGCCCATGGTGGATATTTTAGTCCACCTTGCCTCTAGTTCGCCTATGGCTCAAATCATGACTATAGATTCTTTGTCTGCCACCACTTCCCCTCTCTCTTCCTTGTCCATGTCTCCATCATTGTCTCCTCCACTTGCTATTGCAACAACCATGATGCCTACTCTCCCTCTCCTAGAAACATTTTATAGGTACATGGAGAATATTCCCTCAGAGCTTTGTGGATTTTTTGCAAACCATGAAGTGCAAGCCGTGATAGATTATGCTATAACTGGTCTCCACATCCCTCCTCCTCCTACTGAGCCTCCCTTGATGGAAGAAACAATGTAGATATTTGAGGAATTCGATAGGAAACAAAAGGAAGTGAGCAAGAAAATGGAAGAAGAGGTGGATGACTACCATGAGCATCTCCCATATCAACATCGTGTAATCGATGAAGTCATCCACGAAGAGGAGGAAGAAAAATCCTCTAAGGAAGATGATGAAGAGCCAAAGTATATTGTGGAGACTTTTCATCTTGATCTTGAGGAAGAGTTGGCTTGGTAACATAAAGATGCTAGGGAAGAGACTCATAAACTACCCGCCATTGAAGAGAGGAATACTGAAGAAGAAATGGACACTGAACATCCAATAGGGGAGGAAGACCAGGGCCCCAAGCATGATGATGATGTTGAGAAATTAGATCATCTTAGAATGAAACATCTATGAATAGCAGTTCCTTTGGTGATTTTAATTCCTTCAAATTTCCTCAAGGAGACGTACTACTATGCCATAAAGTGAAAATATGCATAGTTGATTTCCCACATTAACCCTTTTGAGAAAAGCACATGTAGACTAAACAAGATTCAACACATATGCACATATTCAAATTACATAATCAAATAACATGGAAGACAAACAAATGAACACACAAATTTAGATTGGGAAAAACCTATCGAGTAAAAAACCCTACCCTCCAAAACACTCAGCTCAATTATATTAATCAACAACCACAATAGTTACAATACAATCTCAGAGCTATGCTCTTCAAGATTTTACATCTTTTCCATCTAGATAATACATGCAACAACATTGTTTAGAATCCTCACACTGCAACAATGACCTCACACAACATATAGTGTAGATTCATTTCATCTCACCAGCCCACTCACTCAGTCAGCCTTCCTACTAGCACATCCTCATGGCCACCACAGGTTCACATATTTCTCTTTTCTATGTGTCTCAATGTTCATATGTACAATTCTCTATGCATACCGCTCAAACACACACTCTCATCTACCAACCAAAAAACATTAGGCTATTTAATTACCCCATCGACAACCTACATTCATCTTTGGTTACTCGCACAACCCTGTAGTATGCATCGGCCCATCGAACATTAAATCTTGGCTACAGATAATATTTCTATATCTGCACTCTATCAACCCCCGAGTTAGCACATTTAATGCAAATATATCGCTATCAAAAATTAATGATTTCAGCCAATGGTTGTTGATTTACAATAGTTATATAAAATCAACAAATGAAATCATGCCATGTGTCAACACATCATTCATCCATCACTTTTAAATTCACACCAAATAATTAGGTAAACCCTATGGTCCTTCCACCATGCCACTGCTAGCCATCCAAAAGACCCCTGCAGTATGGTGGTATACACCACACTACCACACCTTAGCTAGAAGGCTCCCATGGTATGGCAGTAGCTAGACAACCACACCTCAGCCAAAGGAACCCACGGTATGTTGGTATACACCGCACTACCATACCTCATCCAGAAGGCTCCCATAGTATGGCAGTAACCACACAACTACACCTTAGCCAGAAGGCACCCATGGTATGGTGGTATAAACCCCACAACCACACCTCATCCAAAAGGCTCCCACAGTATGGTGATAATTGTTCTACCGCACCTCTTCCACAAACACCTAGTGGTAATGAGGTAAAATAATGAACACATAAGGGAGATCTGCTAAGTCCATTAGAAGGGGTTCAAGCTAGCAAGCTGAGGCATATTTTCCAACAAGCTCCCACTTGATGAAGACTTACTGGCTTCCTCCGAACCTTGAACTTACTAAAGATCATAGGCCCCTCTAGTTTAGACCTTGTTAAACAACGTTCAAGACACCCAACCAACACGTTTCCAAAGATAATAGTCTATCGGACAATCTACAACATAACCAAGTATCCAACTATTATTGAATACGGTCTTCCATGAAACTAGATAGATCTCAATCATGCTCTCATGCTCCATCAAGACTTTTTCAATGACATCTAAGATCCACCAATCAGGTAGTTCCTATCATCCTTCAACAAGAAAAAGGAACGAGCCAAGGTGTATATACACCAATATTAAGAGCACAAGCATTAGATCCTATAAATGATAAGGGCATCAACACTTCCACCACTCCACTATGCTCACAAGCTATATGGAAGCAACACAACCAAATTCAAATCCCTCAATGTGAACACAACCATGAAGTCAATCCCCAAATACAAGATAGAACACCAATTAGAACAAAAACTAGAACACAGACTACACCCATCCAACTGATCAACCCATGTGACTAAAAATAACAACCACAACTCATGCTAATCCATCCAATCACTTATACCTTCAAGGTATCCACATCAAAAAACTCATGCCAATTACATAGACAACCCACTAATAGAAAATACAAGATCCAAGTACCAACCAGTCAAAGAAGACCAAACACATACAAGAAATCCCACTGCATGGGTAATGCAAAATCTAAAGGATCAATGGTATAACAAGTCTACAAACTGCAACACATAGAATACATAAACATATAGTACTAAGGAACATCCATAATGATATGAAAAAATTGCAAACCAAATGCCTATAGCATGTCCTCCTACACACACCTCTAAATGCCAATTGTGACAAGTATGATCTCCTTCATATCCCAAAAGAAAAGCCATAACAACATCCAACCATTCAATCACCAAGATCAAACATAATTCTGTTTTCATGTAATCAACATGGATGTAGGCTTCTCATAACCAAAGAAGATCAAACTACTTTATTTCCTATTTCAGGAAAACAACCCATATAACTATCTCCTACGAGTCCTTAAATGCACAAAGAGATAACCATGCCATCACATCCCTCAAAATGAATCCTCCAAAACTAAAAAACAATAGATCAAGATCCAAATTATGAAAGAAAGCATAAAACACATCTAAAAGATACAACGGGAAAATACATCTCAAATTGACTTCACAATTGAGAAGACCAAGAGTGGGAAAATATAATTCTCCTCCCAAGATATACAAGCCAGCATGACTCATCCAAGAGAAATCTCCTCATTGGTCTTTGTTGAACTTGCATTCAACTAAGGTGTAGGATACTCGGACTTTAAATTGTAATCAACACCTCTCTCATCTCAGGAGAATCATAGCCTCACCTCATTCTCCATATATCCATGAACACCAACAAGTGATCATCTCATGCTAAACTTCAATCTGCATTACTGCACTTAACATGAAGTTCTCAAGCATATGAACAATGTACTCAAAACACAGATAAAATACAGACCATTATCAAAGATCCAACATCTAAAATAGGAGCTTATCATGACATCATGATCTACACACCCCCCTCAAGAGATACCATGCTCCAAGTGACTTCACCATAGTCTCAAGAGAAAAGCCTTATGCCAAAACCCTACTACACAAGCAAGAGTATACATGACATCAAGCAAATAAACTCCAAACCACCATCACCTATCAAGCACCACCAATTCCTCAGTCAAAGACTCCAAACATCCTCCATAGCTCTAAGATGTTTTACATCCTCAAATAGTGTCCATGCAAATGTGAAAGAACCCTTCTGCAACAATAAGATATAAGGGTCCCTCCTAGTAACATCTACAACACTAAAGAAGATCATTCACCACCAAGTGATGAATCCATAGTCACTACTAAATCTCCCACTGAAACATGAAATCCAAGATTTCCAAGCATCATGACCAAACATTAGCTGATCTAAGAAACCTCTAGGTACAATCGACAACATGTCCATCTGACAATAATTGCAAAAATCACCAAGATCTCTAGACCACATAGACCACACTATCACTGTCAAAAGCTTACACTTTAATGTGTATCAATCTCTTAATGACATCGGGATACACATGCTATAGGTCCCCATTATCAAATATTCAAGTACTCAATGCCATCCATCCTTGCATCTCAAAGCAGCTACACCAATGCACAAGTGACCATAGACAAGGCTAACTAAAAGATCTACACCAATACTGAATCAACCTCATGGATATATAAAGTCCACTTTCAAGTTATCTCACTATAGCCAATGGGTAGCTAATCCACCAACCACATAACTCAAATATCAATCACAACAAAATTACAAACCCATGATTGCAATGGAAACTACAAAATTGAGATCTGAAAGAGAACAACAATGTAGAAAAACTTGACTCAAACACAAGATCAAAACCAGATCTGATTTTCCAATCACGTCCATAACTCAAGCAGCATAGTCTAGGAAACCAACAAGAAAACACTTACATGTAGAACTGAAACTATCTCATCCAGTAAAGCCCCAAACAACCAGGGTCTAGAAAATAGTTTTTACTAGCAGCTCCACAAAACCACAAGTTTTTTTCTTGACCATGCAAAAATTGCAAAACCACTGTGTTTTCAAAACACCCATGCACATCCATATCCATTGCACATCTAGACGACTCAAGATTCTATAGACAAACATCATGGTTAACCAAAACAATGAAATAAAATGAATATATATCATAGAATTTTTAGTAAAATCTATAAAAAACCTTCAAAACCAAAGAACATAAAATTGAAACATGCAAGTATAAGGTATCCATAAAAGGAAATAGTACAAAAACTCTAGGCCCATTCTAGACCAATTCAAAAACCATAATCATGCACATGCATTCAAGAGAGCCAGGCTATTCAGAAGTTTTCAGACCACCTAGAGATCAACTTCATAGCCTTCATATAATTAGGGTAAATAGAAAAATGCTTTCAATGCCAAGTCAAAACACTCAACACAAGCACAATACTCCATGTCTGAAAAAATAACCTAAGAATTTTCATACCATAAGGGAGCCTCTCACACAAACACTGAGTATGACCCATGCTTTGTTGTAGCACAACCATAAGAATAAAATCACACCCCTTGCATTAAGATCATTCGCTTCCAACTAGGAGCCTCATACTACATCATCACAATATGATCAACTCCAGATTATCCATCTTCAATTTCTTTCATGTTGTGTGTTGTCTCAAAAGAGTATGAACTTTTACTCATCAAAAGGATCAATCATCAGTCGATTCCTCTAGATTTCCTCAAGCTTAATTGACTAATAAATTTTCATAGGAGAAATACCTAGAACCAACAACTAGAAGAAGGGTATGATACCACTTGTTGGTATCAAGGATTTCCACACTCCATTCTACTGGCTACCCATAGCTTTGCTCTGATACCAATTATTTGAGAAATTGGATCATCTTAAAATGAAACATATAAGAACAGTAGTGCCTTTGGTGATTTTAATTCCTTCAAATTGCCTCAAAGACACATACTACTATGCCATTAAGTGGAAATAGGAACATTTGATTTCCCACATTAACCCTTATGAGAAAAGCACATGTAGACTAAACTAGATTCAACATATATGCATATATTCAAATTAAATAATCAAACAACATGGAAGACAAACAAATGAAAACACAAATTTACATGGGGAAAACCCTTTCGAGTAAAAAACACCACCCTCCAGAACACTAAGCTCAATTTTATTAATCAACAACAATAACAGTTACAATACAATCTCAAAGCTATGCTCTTTAGGATTTTACATCTTGTCCATCTGGAGAATACAGGAAAAAAAATTGTACAAAATCCTTGCACTATTACAATGTCCTCACAAAAAATATAGTGCAACTTAATTTCATCTCACCAACCACTCACTCAGCTAGCCTTTTGGTCAACACAACCTCATCGACACCATAGGTTCACATCTTTCTCTATTCTATGTGTCTCACTGTTCAGTTACAATGCTCTGTGCATACCACTAGAACACACACTTTGATCTACCAACCAACAACCATTAGGGTATTTAATTATCCCACCAAAAAGCTACCTTCATCTCTGGTTACGCACAGTGCCTTGTAGCATGCATCAGGCCACCCAACATTAAATCCTGGTTATAGAGAATATTTCTATATTTGCACTTTGTCAACCCTCGAGTCAGCACATTTAATGTCAATATACCACTATCAAAAATTAAAGCTTTCAGCCAATGGTTGTTGATTTAGAACAACATAAAATCAACAAATGAAATGATGCCATGTGTTGACACATCCTTCATCCATCTCTTTGAAAATCACACCAAATAATCAGCTGAACCCTATGGTTCTTCCATCGCACCACCATTATCCATCCAGAAGATCCCTGCTATATGGCAGTATACAACACACTACCACACCTCACCCAGAAGGCTCTGACGGTAAGGTGGTAACTATACAATTGCACCAAAACCAAAAGGTACCCATGGAATGGTGCTATACACCACACTACCGCACCTTAGCCAAAAGGCTCCTATGATATGGCAATAACCACACAACCACACCTCAACCAGAAGGCTCCAGCGGTATGGCGGTAACCATGCTACCATGCCTCTTCCACAAACACCTAGTAGTAAGGAGGTAAAGGAATGAACACATAAGGGAGATCCACCAAGTTGAGGCATATTTTCCAACATAAGAGATGCCTACTTCAGAGAAACAAGAAGAGGGAGATAAAGAAAATAAATAAGAATACAAGCCTAAAGAAGAGGTTGAAATGAGAAGAAGCCAAAAAATAGAACTTCATGAAGAGCATGGGCATGAACAAGAAGAATAAGAAAGAAATTTTGAGGGGAAGGAAAACCCTAAAGAGCATATAGCTACTATGTCCCCAAGGAAAGTAACAGTATTTATTCAAGATTCAGATGAAGAAGAAGGGGAGAATCTAGAACAAGAAACTTTGGGTAAAAAGACCATGCAAATCCAACATACCCATGAAGAAGAAGGTGATCATGAATCATCAAAAGTGGAAACTTAGATATTTGAATGGCTTGAAAAGCAACTGGAGAAGAAGACCCCGACCCCAACAGATTGAAAGGCAAGGTTGGAAGCCATCTTGGCTTGAGCTCAAATCAACACAAAGAAAGAAAAGAAACCAAGGGCTAGATCTCATCTGACAATGGATGCCTCTAGGTCAAGGACCATGCAAATTTCCATCCCAGTGATGGGTGAGGAAGGGGTCAGCTACAATGTCTCTACTATTGATCTGGGGATGGCCACAAGAGAGCAGAAAATTGACCATATTTAGGGATCCGTCGCCACCATTATGCATCAAATGAACAAGGATAAGACCTCTAGAGAGGAGTTAAAGGAATAGGTGGCAGATCTTATGGCTTATATTTTAAAATGGTCTTCAACTCATGAGCTCCCCACCATGTCATCAAAAACCCCACTGTTGCTATCAGAAGAACATATCAGTACATTGGAAAAGAGAAAGAGTTGGACCAAGGCTACCAATGATTGGTTCCAACGTGTAATATATAATGGTGATATGGGCATCAGTCACGCCATCCAAACAATAGATAAGTTCCAGGAATTGCAAAAAATTGAAGGGCACTAAGAATATTTTCTTGGATTTCATGGGACTTTATAGGATTACTTATCTAAGGATTGAAGCCATCCTTAAGATTCCCAACAAATTGTGGGAAAAGGGGCTAGGTCTGGCAAAGGTTAATTGGTGGCTCATAGAAACTTGGAAAATGAGCCTAGATCATAGAAAGGAAGTCTTGGAGCAAGTGTTCCATGAGGTAGGGCTTGATTTGGCATGAGCTAAGGAACATAGGGAAGATGTTGAGGACTATCTTAAGTTAATGGTAGATTACGAGATGTCAGCCCTCAAGCTCGATGTAGGAAAAATCTGGCCATATTACCATAGGAAGATGGAAACGGGATCGGTAGGTGTATTAACAGTAGATTTTATGGAATTTTCATCGATGCCTCTATTCAATTTGAGAAGGTAGTCAAGGCTATGCCCAAGTACATGGAGAATTGGGAGAAATCATAGGCCGATTAAAGAAGCTGACATTTTAGGTGATCCAATCTAACATAATGAAGGGGGACAAGCTCAAGCTATTAATGATCAAATTTGTGGAGTATGACACATTAGAAAAGGAGGCTAGAGAGCTTGTCATAGATTATAATTTCCTCACGGTGTAGTTACAATAAACAACAATCAGCTAGAGGAAAAAAGTACTACAGTGCTGTCCCACAATAAGACAAAATAGGGAAAAGATAAAATGTAATTTTAAATTGCTATATATATTTGGGGGTAGGTGAAACCCTAATACAAAATGAATCTGGGCCACACAATGAAAATAAATCTTGGCCATCCATTTCACTTTTGGAAAGCTATAAATAGGGGGTCTCCTCTCATTTTGAAGAGAGAGTTGCATTGTTGTAAAGACATGTTGTTGGAGTGTTAATAGAAATTCATTGATTTGGTGGATTCTTGAGTTCCAACTTCATGTTGAATAATTCTTCTTCTCTTAGTTAGTGAATTTGAGTAGATTTAATTTCTTGTTCTAAGTGTTTCATTTTTCTTCAATAGATTAGTTAGATGTTCATTGAAGTTTGAGATTGCTATGGTGTTGACCTCTTCTTAGCTCATAATTTTTGCTACATATTGATGATATACAACTGTCCAAAGTTATTCTAAACTTTATATTATTTTTTCACTTAAATCTCATCTCTTTATTCATGTTCATGGTGAATGAAAAGCTGAAATCTTTAGTCCCTAGAAGATTCCACTAGTTTCATGATGCTCTATACTTTCTTGGTTAAGTGGAACTAAGTCTTGGGAAGGATGGCCCATTGTAGCAACCTCCATTGAAACTATTCATTGCTAGTTTCCAATCCAGGAACATCTTCACTTCCCTACCCTTTTTCCTTTTTCTTAACAGTGACTTTAGACAAGGTTCATTGCACATTGTAAGGCCAAATCAAAACCAGAAATAGGAGTTTTAGATTGTTGTTTGAACCAACAGAATTTTGTAGTAAACTTCCCACCTTAATAACTCCATTAAATAAAACAATTCCTCCTAGCTTAACTAATGTAAGTCTACCTTGTGATTACCAGCAAGATCACATTTAAACAACTGAGATATTCCAAGCAAGTCATGACTTGACACTCGAGAAACCTTGGGGTAATTTTTAGCAACTCGTTGTTGGACATTTCCTTTCAAGAGAGGTAATACACTTATGCATTACCTTTGTTGAGAAATTTCTAAAACAACCATCAACAAAACTAGTGCTAGAAGGAGGGTGTGATTCATGTTGAGCTAGATTGAATCGGTTCATTCTCCCCTAAAATATTTTATAGAGTCCTATGATCAACACCAAACAAATTCAAATTTCAAGAGCTACCACCCCTACTAGAGCTAGAAGAGCTAGAAGAGGGGAAACATCCACCTTCGACACACCCAATTGGCCCACTTCACTCTCATCCTCATTCTCTCCTTCCACCCATTTGCCTCCAGCTTCTCCTTCAACCTTGGTAGCACATCTCTCCTCTCAACCATTCCAAATAGCCTTCTAGGTTGCTAGCTCCCAGAGCCTAGGCACTACCTTCCAACCTAGCAAATCCCCTTTATTGGGTTCTATCCCTTTAATTTTTGCCCCTCCACTACAACCTTAGGTCAATCTAGAATAGTCTTCTCCACCTCCGCCTCCCTTGGCACAGCGAGGTAACAATCTGTATCCCTTATCCTTCAACATGTACCACGATATGCCAAAGAACCCAAAGGGATTTTGCATGAAGTTGAACCCTTGGGATCCAAAAAGGACAATAGAAGAACACCTTAAGATCTTCCAAACAGCCCTAAAAGATTATACTTGAAGATGTAGCAGGTCGAATCTTCCCTTATTCCTTGGGAGATAGACCTTATACTGGTATATCCACTTGCCGATGGGATCCTTTAACATGTGAGACCTTCTAAAGGATTCTTTCTCACAAAATTTTAAGATCTAGGTCAGTCCCTCAGAGCGATACTAGTAGTTCATTGAAATTCAAAGGGTAATTAATGAGCTGATTAGCTCTTTCAATGAAAAGTTCCATAGAGACTACATGAGACTGCAAATGCCCTATGTGGTTGATGATGCTTTCACCTGCCTATTGTACTATGTAGCCTTGGACAACCTCACTTCTAGCTTGGTGAAAATGATGACCCCACCACCCAGACAGTTGAAAGAGGCCTATGTAGAAGCAGTTAAGGATAGTACAGATTTGGGACAACACATTGTTGGTCCACTGCCATTGTTGGGGCCAGTTTCCCATCTGTATCAGGCCCAAGGGATTACCTAGGCCTTGGCACAATAGACACCCTTGATGAATCCAATTCCATGACTCGCGATGGTACCTCACCCTAAACAACCATTGAATCAAATGCCTCTCGTGCCTCAATTCTTGCAGCCCTAGCAACAATAAGTTTGTGCTCAGCCACCACAAGTGCTGACGTACCTTCAAACTTTTGAATTCCCACTCACCCATCAAAATTAGCTAGCAGTGCAACTAGTTTTCCTTCAAAATTCAGCTTCATAGCCGAACAATGCAGAGAAGGACCAAATCAATGAGTTGATGGAAATGATCAAGAAGATGTCAACCGAGATGACACACTTAAGAAACTAGAACAACCAGTTGTAGGCCTCACAAAGAAGCATCCAATGTAACCTCAATCATGAAAAACACAATGGTCATGATAGTCATGATGTTGGTGCCCCTTTTGGATAGAACTACGAAAGAAATCATAATTTGAAGTAGAACTTCAATAGAAGGCCTTGCTAGAGACAAAATCAGACATGGAACATGACACCAAAAAATTCCAATGTTCCCATGCCCCTCGACTAGCCCAAAAAAAATGAAAATACTATGAGTGGGGTGTACCTAGCTAAGGCACCCTTGTCTTGTTGGTGCTGCATCCATAAGATGAGTTGACATTCTAAATTGGATTGTCTAGAGTTCTAAATAGCCACTGAGATTTTCCAGATGAGGTCCAAAATGTCATTGACAAATCAGGGTGTAGAGACATTGTCCCTTCCAAACCATATGGTTCCTTAGTATTGGTGGTCAACCAAGCCCCTCTCCCGAAGGTCA
The DNA here is from genome assembly GCA_007115665.2 of Sequoiadendron giganteum. Lineage (NCBI taxonomy): Eukaryota > Viridiplantae > Streptophyta > Pinopsida > Cupressales > Cupressaceae > Sequoiadendron > Sequoiadendron giganteum. The sequence goes on from CM021101.1 coordinate 602,940,151, forward strand.
AGAGCAATGTGCCCAAAAAGGAGACTGTTGTTGTTTCAAATGATGAAAAGGAAGATGAGGTAAGTACTGAAAGTGCTTTGGCTCAACTCCTCAATTCAGTAGATAATGGTCCAGTAGATGAGGAAGATTTGCGAGAAGATTAAGTCCAAATGTTTCACCAAAGGACTACCCCATATGATCTTAGGAATAGGCAGGTGGGTGGTCAAGCTAGTGGTCCTTTTACGAGCTCTATCTTTCCTAACTTTAGCACCCCTCTTGACCCAAATTCTAGCAAAAACCTAGGATATCCACATGTACCTAACTGGTACTCTAATAGAAATACATTGCAAGTTCAGAAACAAAACCAGCCTACTGGCTCTTCTTAGAACGTCCCTTCTGAAGCTAAAGTCAAACAAATTGGGGAATATGTATCTTAGGAGTTTAAGAAGGCCAAGATAAGTTTATTAGCCTTCAAGTTTCTCAAATTTTCAGCAATTAGGAATGCCTTCTTCAAAATGATAAATGCATCTCCTTCATCGAGGCCAACCTAGGAAGTACCTACCAAAAGGGTCTCCTTCGAGGATTCATAGAAATAACTTGTCATTCGACAAATTTTCATTAAAAAAGCAGACCCACATTCAAACTAGCAAGCAAACAAACAACCTACCAAGGAAACAGATCAGGACCAAACCCAAAACAAAGGCAATGATAAAGACAAAGGTCAGGTGACCCAAGTGGACATCTCTAGGGGACTATTTCAGGGAAAATTGGAAACCCCTCCCTTCTTGACCACCATTAGAATATTTAGGAAGAATATTTACAATTGTTTTCTTGATTCAAGAGCCTCCAGTAATGTAATGCCCTTATCTAGGTGCAAAGATTTGGGAATAGTCCCGACTCCCTCCCGACGCAAGGTCATGCAAATTGACAAAACAAATCAGCATATTTTGTGAAATAAACAAAATACCCATGCAAATTGTTGTTGATCCAAGGATACAACAAATGATTGACATTAGGTTGTTGATATCTCGGATACCTACGGTATCATCTTGGGTAGGGATTTTACATGGGCATTGAATGAATATGCTGCCACAGACTATTCTCACCTATGGCTACCTAGAAAGGGGTTGCCAAATTAGATTCACATAGATTGTGAATCGTGGTTGAAATTTATGATTATAGAATACAACAACATGAATGGAGTGTTTTTTTCTAAAATTGAACTAGGGAATTACTACCCTATGGCATATCTGGATGAACAAGAATGTTATGAAGAAGACGTAATCAAGGAGGTACTTCTTGTATTGTGTAGTCTTCCTATCGGCTTGGCCCACATGTCTTAGAGCACAAATATGTTGATTGAAAAAAATGACAAAGATTCCTATGAGGATGGAAACCTTGGATTGCTAGAGGTCTTCCAAGGCTTTATGAAAAAGTGCATACAAGATCAATTTAGTTTGGGGGCAAGAATTAATTTTTAGGATCTCTTGTTTCCTAGTTGGTGTAGGGTAGACAATTTTTCCCACTCTGAATTTGAATGTTGCATGTGCTAAAGAATGATCGAGAAAATTAAAGGTGACACCCAAAAGGGAGGTTCAACTGGTAAGATTAGATCAAGGCCACACTAGACTTGCACCACCTTCTAAGGTTGCTGAAATAAAGATGTCGTCAAAAGCAAAAACCAAGTCTGTTGATTCTGGGATGGAGGATCCTTCCAAATTCTAGGCATTGTGCTTCAAAAAATCCAAATATAAATAGGGAGCTGGAGTTGGCTTCAAATTGATCAGCCCCATGGGTAAGTGATATTTTGCTACCCATAGGCTTCAGTTTTATTGCATGAATAATATGGAAAAAAATGAGGTGTTAGTCCTTGGCCTCCTAATGGCATTAATAAAAAAGGCCAAAATGTTAAAATTATTTGGCGACTCAAAGTTATTCATGAAACAAGTAAGAAAACTCTACTCTTTCTATGACAAAAGACTAACCAATTACAAACATAGGGTATGGGATCTATTAGAGATCCTAGATGTGTTTAAAATTCAATTGATCCCATGCTCTTAGAATTACACTACTAATGCCCTGGCACAGGTGGCCAGTGACCTATATCCCCTATCATTTTCTTCCCTCAAGAGATTCATTATTGATCTTACCTTTATCCCATCTATGCCAGACAATGTGTCTAATTTTCAAGTGTTTAATGATGATAAACACATCTTGGATTTCATCACCATCTCCGTTGTGTTTGAATCCTAAATAATTGAAAAATTTGAGCCTAAGGAGGCTAAGCTAGACATAGAAGGGGTCATTAACCTCAAGACCAACACCATTACTAGAGGAATGGTCTAGTTAGAGTGGATATTCGACTTAGATCAGATCAAGGATCAAGATTACAAGTAAAGAAAGACTCCATCACCCACAATCTCAGAATGGCTGAGGAAGCTAAGAATGTATTCATTGGTAAGGTGTGCACACCTGAGGAAATTAAAGGCATCGTTGATGCTTTGTAGAAGTATCATGACGTAGTTGCTTGGAGTTATGCAGATCTTAAGACATATGACAAATCAATCATCACACACACTATCCCTCTTAGGCCAAATGTGAGATCATTTTGACAACGATAGTGCCCCATCAATGCAATGTTCAAACCAATTATTTATAAAGAAATACAAAAAACAATTTCCACTAGAATCATATTTTCAATCAAACACTCCACATGGGTGGAAAATATGGTTCTAGTCAGGAAGAAGAATGGTAAAATTAGGTTGTGTGTTGATTTTTTCATTTTGAATAGAGCTTCAGAAAATGACAACTATCCTATGCCTTCAGTGGATGAGGTATTGAAAATTGTTAATGGCTTTCAAATGATGTCCTTCCTAGATGGGTACTCTAGGTACAATCAGGTAATGGGGTTGTATGAATACAAGCATAAAATGACGTTCACCACCAAGTGGGGAGCCTTTGCAGGGAGTCTAAAAGTGTGCCCTTAGGCTAAAGAGTAGTAGTTATATGCTACAAGGTTCCATACTTTATAAGAGAAATCATGATTAGATCTATCTTAGATGCTTGGGTACAAAGGAAGTGGTGTGTGTGTTGAAAGAGTTCCATGACTAATTTGGTACTGGTCATGGATCAGGTCCCTCTACTGTTCAACAAATCTTATGAGTAGGATACTACTAGGCCACTGTGTTCAAGGATGCCAATAATCATGTTTGCTAGACCACTGCAACCAGAGAAAGGAATGTTGTTGTCCCACTGAAACCAGTCTTGGAGGTAAGACTATTTGTGCAATGGGGTTTCAACTTCATTGGTCTGGTAAGCACACCATCTTCTATGGGTCACAAGTACATTCTAACAACCTTTGATTATTGTACTAGATAGATAGAAGCTATTGCATGTAGACAATGTAGTATAAAGGTAGTTGTTGATTTTCTTGAAAGCTTCATTGTAAATAATTTTGGTTCCTTTTATGCTTTCGTCTATCGTAATGGTTCCAATTTTTCATCAAAATTTTTTCTAGTTGGGTCTTTGATTATGGTATTGCCCTAAAATTCTCATCCAAATACTACCCCCAAGGAAATGGCCTTGTTGAATCCATAAATAAGAACCCAATCACTATCATCAAGAAGCTACTTGATAGGAATCCCAAGGACTGGCACAACCAAATCAATTTTTCCCCTTGGGAAAATCGTATGTGTCACAAGGCTGCCTTGGGAGATTTCCCATTTCACCTCATCTATTGCCTTGAGCCTATGTTCCCAATTCACCTAAAGATCCCCACCCACCAATCCATCAATGACTTCTATGAAGAAGGGGATCAAAGGGAGACTCGCTTAGCTGAGCTACTCCTCTTAGAAGAGGTATGTGACCATGCCATTGAAAATTTCACCAAAGATCAAGGTGTAGTTAAAAGATGGTTTGATCATCGAGCCAAAGTAAAGGCCTTTAGAATCATTGATCTGGTCCTATGCTGCAACAAGGCCCATGAGAAGAAAGGGGGACATGAAAAATTCAACAAGTGTTGGCTTGGCCCCTTTCATATTGCTAAAATACTCAGAGATAATGATTTTTTCTGAAAGACCTTTACTAGTACAGATGTCCCATTTCCTATCAATGGGCAACACCTTAAGCATTATTTCCAAGCTTGAGCTCCCTTGAGCTACTCCTATAGATAGCTATACATAATTTAGGTTGGATTTCCCTTGCTTTTATATTTTTCTTCCACTTCCGTTTTGCTTGTTTCCCAGCTATTTCACTTTGTTGAGGGTGTCTTTTGTTCCTAGTGCAGTGGCCATGTTTGGTTCAACAAATAGTTCATTTTTCTGCCCACTCTTGTTTTTTCTTTAAATAAGCATTCATTCTGAACTATCAATTTTTGAATACCTCCGGGACTTGGTTTCCTCTCTTGACCTCCAAACTAACCTAGGACTACATCCTTGTTTGAATGCTTTTACACTTATCATGGATCATACACAAGAATACACTTTAAATATTTCCAAGGAACTATATGGTAATTGCTAGGAAGGATAGACAAGTGAAAAATATTGAGTCCACTCTAGTGACCATTGTGATTCAAAAACCCATTGTGAGCTTTAGTGCTTACATAGCTGAGCAAAAGAAAAGAAAGCACTTCAAAGAAACATCTAAATTATGCACCTGAATACATGTTTGAATATCTCTATTAGGGCTATGGATTCCTAGCTAGCAGTAGATCTATGTTCATGGGGTCATGATGATAACTCCACCAGGTTTATGGATTCCTGGCTAGCAATAAAGAAATGTACAGGTTGCTTTTGGGGTTAGAAAGCTTATGTAGCTTGCCCTTTCCTGATTAGTAATCATCTACACAATATCTAAGGAAAGGAAATGAACTCGCCTCACACACACTTCCATGATGATCCCTTAACATGATTCAACCAAGGATCTTGTCCTCAACCTACTCCTTAGTTAGCTTTTGGAAACTAGCCCTCTGGTATACGAAACCAAAGATTCTAGGTTCTGAATGAATATTTATCCTCAAAATTCTAGGAGTGTTCTCCCAAAAGATTCGCCATTTGTTGTTCCTATAGAAAACGTACCCTATTCAAAATGGGGACCCTCTCTTTTCGCTTATGTTGGGTCGCCTTTTTTCACCACCTCATTTTATGTACCCAACCGTATTTTTGATTCCTAAGTATTTGAGAAACCTTAGAAGAATCATCTCGAGTTGAATATATTTTTCCACCCTCAAATTTTTCAAAGCCCTAAGTCCTATCTAGGATTCCCTTGGTTATTTTTCTTTGATCTTCAAAATTGGTGTCCTCCAACCAGTGCGGGCCCACCCCTATGGACCACCCTATGCAGGTTTACCTCCTACCCTCACAATAATAAATGATGGTCTCACAATGTCCTCCTGCCTTGTGGGATCCACAGTCAGCTTTTCCCTTTTTCACCACCATTTGTTCCAAAATGGTAAAAGCTTGACTGTCATCCCCTCATAGGGCCTTACCATTCTAAGTTGTGTTTTTGAATAAATATTCACCAAATGAGGTTGCCACCATATGAGTATTTAATGAGGGAACTAAATTCCACATTTTCTATAAATAACCAACTTGAGCTATCATTTTCACAAAATTCCTTTCTAGAGAAACATGTTAAAGCTTCCAACTCTCATTTCCATCGCACTTGTAGCCTCTCTCTACCAGTTCGAGTGATATTTGAATGACTATTCATCATTATCCAATGCGGGCTCTTGAGGTAAGTTGGATGTCACCTTTTCCATGTGTTTTCCTTCTATAAATAAAAAATTATTAAGTATTTGCTTGATAAAATAGTGAAATTGGATAGAAGAACAACCTCCCTGCAAAACCCATAAATTAAATACTTTAAAAACCCATAGAAAACAATGATCTAGGCTCGATGAAACTCATCACTCTTGGAGATATTCTTGGCCACAAAATTCATTTCTTTTGGGCCCACATCTCTCCCATTGCCATTATTTTCCCTCGCAAACGAATAACTTTTGAAAACGTAATCTCCTTTTTCAGGCCCGCATTCGCGGGACACCCCTTTCACCTAGCCATTATAAACTTCGTGGCATTTCACAAGTCTAAAAGCTAACCCACCAACCCTCTTGGGCCTAAAATTGTAGATCTTCATTTAGGGGTAGCCATTGCTTCCCTGCCATTCCTAACAACCACTTGATGTCGTCCTCCCGTCGGTTGGGCCCCACACTCCCGATTGCCAATCAGGTGACTGAGAAGAAAATTAGGTCCTAAATAATGTGGATTGAGCCCTATGGAATTTTTTCTATGGGAATCTATCCAAGCTTTGTCATTCCAAATAGCCTTTGTGATTTGTCTGTCCACCTACCAGGTCCTACCCCTGTAGAATTCGTTTGGGTTAAAAATCGACAAAATGCTTAAGTCCTGACCTAATGTGCGTTGAGTCTTGCAGAATTTCATCCACAAACTTTCTCTCATGCTTCACCATTCCAAACAGCCTCTGTGATCCATCCCTCCACTTGACAGGTCTCGCACTCCTGAACACCGTCTAAGCTTGCACTTAATGAAAACCATTGACAGAAAATTTGTTGCAGGTCTTCGTCGATCTTTCACCATTCCAAAAATGGCTAGGTCAAACAGAAATCCAATGGTGTCCTCCCGACTAGCGGGTCCTGGTGATACATTTTCCTCCTAGTTTCTTGATGATAAAATTACCAGTGCATTCACCTCCTGTAGACCCAACCGTGTGGGCCTCCCCTGCTAGAGTTCAGTCCCATTGATGTCATTTCAAATGGCCAACACCTGGCATCCTTCCACATCCTTAAAATTCAAACACAAAGTGACTAACATCCTTTGGTCCCATGGATCCCACATTGGAGGATGTCGTTTGTAGGATGTTTCCTTGTTAGTGCCATTCTCATCTGCAGGGCCCCCAAAATAGTTTCTAGCCTAGGGAAACCTGTACCCCTGGGCCTGCATTGTCCAATTTCCCCCAAACAAAATACAAAGGATAAGTTTTAGGGGATTTTGTGATCTTTAAGCATGAATTATTTGATCTAACCACTATTTTGAAAGATTTTGGTTAACATTCCTCATATTTTTATTCTTGAATGATTTACTACTCCTTTGATTGTAGCATAGATGGAACTAGTTGTTGGGTCCTCATGGGTAGCCATAGAGAAGGACAAAGGGAAGAGGATTTCCAAGGAACCTAGGGGTAAGGAGGATATAGATCAAATGAGATATAAGTTCCAAGGGGAACCCATCAATTCAAAGGTCACTACAGACTGGAAGGAGATCTCAGACACCAATATGGGATAAATTGACTTGATAAATTTATGCAAAGGGTCAGACTCAACCCTGCAATAGAAAATGATGGAAGAATCAAAGAGATTGGATTGGCCAAGGCTACCTGATTCCCATTGAATCTCATAGCCCCTGAACATGTAATTTCTTGTAGGTAGGCATATCAAGAAGATACCAAAAGAATAGTGGATAGAGATGGGAACGTATTGGCTAACCTATCCACCAAGTCAATAGGGAGGACCTTTCACATCTCTACCTTCAGTGAGATGGAAGAGACACTGAAGGAGTATGGTAAGAAGATATGGGATGTTGATCCCCTCAAATGCAAGAAACTAATCAATCAATACTTGCTAAAGGAAAAGAGGGGTAGCGCTAATAAAGTTCCCCAAGAGCTCTTCTGAAGTGACTTCTACAAAGATTACCATGACTTGGTAACTATTTTTAGTAGATCTATGGGCCTCCCAACTATGACCTTCTTTCAAGATTGGATGTTCTATTTCATTTAAGATATCATCCAAGGAGACACCAAATTCTACTGGGCTGGAATTATTAGCAACTGCTTGCATGAACAATTTGTGGCAATAAAGAAAACCTCACAATTCTAAAATGGCATCAAACCTAGTCTACTTGCTTGTTGACCATGACCAATATAGGGGATTATTTGTGGCACCAAATCCAACTCTATAAATGGAGCTAAAGGTGTATTAAAAATACACTCTACTACAGTATAAAAATTTCAAGAGGGACTACTACAGGGTCAATGATGCCTTCATAGGCTATATCATCAAAATTCTTGGAGGTGACCCTGAAAGAAGAGTCTCACATAGTGCCAATGCCTTCATTCGTTGGTTCAAATTTTTGTTTATAAAATTTCCAAAGCTCACCTACATCTAAGCCGAGGTTTCTTTGACAAACCATATAAGCTACCCCACTACCCAAATAACTAGCTAATATTGCTTGAACTCTCTTGATAGTTGCAATGAGCACACACCATCTTGAGTGAAAATAATAGAGTAGGGATTCCTTATCCCCTCTCCTTTGGCAAAGGAATGTACAAGCTCCACACATCTCAATGTGTAGAGTATTCTGACAAGGAGCTAAATGAATATAACCTAAAGTTTCACACTGCCTAACCATGAATGGATATGTATGGCAAGCTTAAGAAAATGGTCAACCTAAAATATGCCCACCTACATAATTTTGAAGAATTTTGGGCTAATTGTAAAGATGAAAAAGAGGTGCATATGTGGAAATACATGTGCATGATGGCATACTTCGTCAAGGTGATAAAATTATTCCCGATGTCAAAACAAGTAGTTGAGGAAGAAAGCACGGTAGTGGATCCAATATATGACGCTATTGCCAACTTGTTGCTATCGTTAATTGACTAAAATGAAGAATAGGTCAATGAACTCGAGATTATAAAAAAGCCTGTTGAGGAAAGGACTAGAAAATGGATTTATGGGTAGATTTCTCAATTAAAACTGAAAGGAGTGACCCTAACATACAGGGAACTCGAAGAGACAAAAGAAGGTGTGAATGATAGTGCCTCTACTAATGCTGCCCCAATAGGAGAGAATTCGACAAATCCCCCAATACATGATCTAAGAAAAGAAAATAGGTGGCTAAGCATCAACCCAAATCTAAGGAGTCTTTGGGGGCTTTAGAAGGTTAAACTTCCAAGAAATCAAGGAGATCAGGCAGTTTCAAAGAGATGCCCACCATTTAGGAGGATCCAATCCATGAAAGAGAGGAACAACCAAAGACTCCACCCACAACACTTGCTAGCTTGACCACAACTGTTCCTACCATAGTCACTCCTCTACCTATTTCATAGGCAATGGTTTCCACCTCTCCATCCGTAGTGGATATTTCAGTCAAGTTCTCCTCTACTTCTCTTGTGTCTCAAATAATGACTATAGATTCTTCATCTACCACCACTTCCCCTATCTCTTCCTCATCCATGTCTCCATCATTGTATCTTCTACCTACTACTAGAACAACCACGATGCCCACTCTCACCCTCGTAGAAGCTTTTTCTAGGTACATGCAGAATATGCCCTCAAAGATTTCTAGAATATTTGCAAACCTTGTAGTGTAGGCCACCTTGGCTCATGCTATTATTAGTCTCCACATCCCTAATCCTCCTACTAGGCCTCCCACTATGGAAGAAAAAATTTAGATCTCTAAGGAATTGGATAGGCAACAAAATGAAGTGAGTAACAAAATGGAACAAAAGGAAAATGACTACCATGAGAATCCCCCATATTAGCATCTTGTAATCGATGAAGTCATCCAAAAAGAGGAGGAAGCACAATCCTCTGAGGAAGATGATGAAGAGCCAAAGTATATTGTGGAGAATTTTTATATTGACCTTGAGGAAGAGTTGGCTCCGCAACTCAAAGATGTAGGGGAAGAGACTGAAAAACTACCCGCCATTGAAGAGAAGAATACTAATGAAGAAATGGAAGATACTGAACCTCCAAAAAGAGAAAAATATCAAGGCCCGAAGCATGATGAAGAGATGCCTCCTTTAGAGAAACAAGAAGAGGGAGAGAAATAAAATAAATAAGAAGACACGCTTGAAGAAGAGGCTGAAATGAGAAGAAGCCTAAAAATAGAACGTCATGAAGAGCATGGGCGTGAACTAGAAAAAGAAGAAGAAATAAATTTCGAGCAAGAGGACAACCCGAAAGAGAATATATCTACTAAGTCACCAAGGAAAGTAATAGTATTTATTAAGGATTTATATGAAGAAGAAGAGGATAAGCTAAAACAAGAAACTTTGGGTGACAAGACCATTCAAATCCAACAGACCCGTGAAGAAGAAGGTGATCATGAATATCCAAAAGGGGAAACTCATATGCCTAAATGGCTTGAAAAGAAACTAGAGAAGAAGAACTTAACCCCAAAAAATCCAAAGGAAAGGCTAGAAGCCATCTTGGCTTGAGATCAAATCAGCACAAAAAATTAAAACAAACCATGGGTCAGATCTCATCTTACAATGGGTGCCTCTAGATCAAGGACCATGCAAATTTTGACCCCGATGATGGGTGATGAAGGGACTAGCTACAATGTCTCTAATATTTATCTAGGGATGACCACCAGAGAGTAAAAAATTGACCATCTTTAGGGCTTTGTTGCCACCCTAATGCAAATGAACAAGGATAAGACCTCCAAAGAGGAGCTAAAGGCACAGGTGGTGGATCTGATAGCTTATATTTGACAATGGTCTTCAACTGAGGAAATCCCCACCACGTCATCAAAAATTCCACTGCTTCTATGAGAAGAACATATTAGTAGGCTGAAAAAGAGAAAGAGTTGGACCAAGGCTATCGAAGATTGGTTTTTTCATGTAATATATAATGGTGGTATGGGCATCGATCACGCCGTCCAAACAATAAATAAGTTTTGGGAATTGCAAAAACAATTGGAGGGCACTGAGAATATTTTCCTAGACTTCATGGAACTTTATAGGATTACTTATCTGAAGATCGAAGCCATCCTTAAGATTCCCAACAAATTGTGGGAAAATGAGCTGGGTCTAGCAAAGGTTGATCAGTTGCTTGTAGAGACTTGGAAAATGAGCCTGGATCATAGAAAGGAAGTCTTGCAGCAAGTGTTCCATGAGGTAAGGCTCAATTTGGCATGGGAAAAGGAACAAAGGGAAGATGCTGAGGACTATCTTAAGTTAATGATAGATTACAAGATTTCGACCCTCGAGCTTGATGCAAGAAAAAATAGGTTGTATTTCCATAGGAAGATGGAAACGGGATTGATGGGTGTATTAACAGTAGATTTAATGGAATTTTCCACCAATGCCTCTATTCAGTCCGAGTAGGTAATCAAGGCTACACCCAAGTGCATGGAGAACTAGGAGAAAATCATGGGCTAATCAAAGAAGCTGACATTTCAGGTGATCCAATTTGACATATGGAGTGGGAAGAGGTCAAGGTATTAATCATCAAATTTGTGGATTATGCTACATTGCAAAAGGAGGTTGGAAATCCTATCATAGATGATAAGTAATGAAAATAGGGAAAATACAAAATGTAATTTTAAATTTCTATATATATTTGGTGGTAGGTAAAACCCTAATATAAAATTAATCTAGGCCACACAATGACAGTAAATCCTAGCCATCCATTTCACTTTTAGAAAACTATAAATAGGGGGTCTCCTCTCATTTTGAAGAGAGAGTTGAGGTTTTGTAAAGACATGCTACTAGAATGTTAATAAAAATTCATTGATTTGGTGGATTCTTGAGTTCCAACTTCATTTTGCATGATTATTCTTCTGTTAGTTAGTGAATTTGAGTAGATTTACTTTGCTATTCTAAGTGTTTTAGTTTGCTTTAATAGATGAGTTAGATGTTGTTCATTGGTGTTGGAGATTGCTATGGTGTTGAGCTCTTCTTAGTTCATACATTTTACTGCATCTTGATGATATACAACTATGTAAAGTGAGTTTGAACTTTATATTATTGCTACACTTAAATCTCATCTCTTTATTCATGTTCATGGTGAATGAAAAACTGAAATTTGTAGTCCCTAGCAGATTCTGGTAGTTTCATGATAGTGTAGACTATCTTGGTTAAGTGGAACTAAGTCTTGTGAAGGTTGGCCCGCTATAGCAACCTCCATTGTCACTGTTCATCACTAGTTTCAAATCTAGGAACCTCTTCACTTCCTTGCCCTTTTTCCTTTTTTCTTAATAATGAATTTGAATAAGGTTCATTGCACATTGTAAAGCCAAATCAGAAGTGAAAATAGGAGTTTTAGATTTCTATTTGAACCTACAAAAATTGTGTAGTAAAAATACCACCTTAAGAACTCTATTAAATGAACGAATTCCTCCCATATTAACTCACGTAAGTATACCCTATGATTACCAACAAGATCACATCTAAAAAATTGAGATATTCCAAGAAATCCATGACCTGACACTCAAGATACCTTGGGGTAATTTTCAGCAACTCATTGTTGGATATTTACTTTCAAGAGATTTAATGCACTTATGCATTACCTGTGTTGAGAAAGTACTATAACACCCATCAATAAAAATGAAAGAATAAATTTTATAGATTGAGAAGAATCAAACTTGGGAATTGGGCCTTAGACCAACAGATAAAAATATCATTGGATCAAAATGGGTGTTTAGAAATAAGTTGAATGAGAATGGAGAAGTTGTTGAAAACAAAGCAAGGCTTGTGTGTAAATGATACTCACAAGTAGAAGGCATAGATATTCAATAGAAATTTTCCCTGGTACCAAGAATGGAATCTATAAGGATGTTCTTGGCATTGGCTAGCTATAAAGATTTCAAAGTCTATCAGATGGATGTCAAGTTAACATTTCTGAATGGTGAGCTAGAAGAAGAAGTTTACATGGAATGACTAGAAGGGTTTTAGTTAATAGATCAACTGAATATGGTGTGAAAATTTAAGAAAGCTTTATATAGATTGAAGCAAGCTCCTAGAGCTTGGTATACAAGGTTAGTTAGGTATTTGATTTAGCAAGGATTTAACAAAGGTACAATAACTAGTAAATTGTACTTTAGGATTGATAGTGATAAAATATTGATTGTAGTTGTATTTGTTGATGAAATTATTTTTTGAGGAAATGAAAAGAAGTGCAAGATGTTTGCAGAAGAGATGTAGAAAGAATTTCTAATTTCTATGTTTGGGGAGATGAATTTCTTTCTTGGGCTATAGATTACTCAAACAGAGAAAGGAATTTTCATTTCATAGTCTAAGTATGTGAGATATATGTTGAAGAATTTTGGGATGGATGGTTCCAAATCGGTATGTACTCCTATGGTGATTGGTTATAAATTGGGTAAAGATGATGTCTCACCTAAGGCTGATCAAAGCAATTATAGATCTATGATTGGTGGATTACTATACTTGACTGCTACTAGACTAGATATTATGCATGTGGTCTATCTTGTGGCTAGATTTCAAGAAGATCCAAAGGAAACACAAGTTGTTGTTAAAAGAATATTCAAATATTTGAATGGAACTCTGGATTATGGATTGTGGTATCCTGAAGATACTGAATTTACACTTAGTGCCTATACAGATGTAGATTGGGTTGGATGTATAGATGACAAAAAGAGTACAAGTGGTTATGCATTCTTTCTTGGATCCAGATTGGTGGCATAGTTGAGTAAGAAGCAAGATTCAGTCTCCTTGTCTACTGTTGAAGTGAAGTATATTGCTACTAAATCTTGTCGTACACAAGTTCTATGGATTAAATAGACATTAAAAGATATGCCAGTGCTATATGATGATCGTATTTTTATCTTCTATGATAAGAAAAGTGTGATTAAAATTTCAAAGAATCCTATGATGCACTCGAGGATGAAGCATATATCTATTAGATATCATTTCTTGAGAGAGAAGGTCATGGAGAATGAGGTAAAACTTGAGTATGTTTTGATGAAGGATCAGATTGCTGATATTTTCATGAAGGATCTTCTTAAAGATAATTTTGAGTATCTTCAGGAGAAGTTAGGGGTTATTGGCCCTCCTTTCATAAACTAAGATATACATGGAGATGCATTGATCTGGTGGATTGGAGGTTCTATCTTTTTGGATGAATGTTTTGGTGGCTACTTCTCTAGGGCAAAAGGTAGTTTCAAGTGTTGTCATTGTGAGTATTTTTTTTTCATGTTAAAGGATGATTCAATGAACACACATTTTTCATTTTCCATTGATGTAAAGGGGTAAGAGAAAGAATTTGAAAAGGAGAGAAATCTAATGAGAGAAAGTAGATAATAAGTAAGATTATCTTATGAGGGGGAGAAGCAAGAAAAACAATCTTGAGAAGTATATTCAAAACTGGTATAGTGTCCTTGATGGTTTTAACATCATGTGTTGTCATCAATGATGAAGACGAAAATTGGTGGAAGAATGGATAAAGGATTGAAGGTGTTTTCATTGATGTCAACTAGTAAACTAGTTATCTACTAATTGTTGTTAGCTGTATATGTCGAGGATATTGAGAAAATTGTATTAAAGAAAGTTTACAGGTATTCACTTGTTGCTTTGGTATTTTCTCCTATGTTTGTGTAGTTCAAATATGTTGGCCATGGTTTTTAAATATTTTTGTATCTATATGTATGGTTGTTGGTTCTTTGTGAAGTTTGATTTGTGTTCACTAGTTGTGAACTATGTTTTTTTGTGTTCTAGTTGAGGTATACGAGAAATGTTTTTGGTCTATATTTCTCTTTGATGAATTATTTTGACTTTCCATTTTAGAGTAAATATTATTGAGTTGCATTGAAGATATTTTTGGTTTCTAAAAGTTTCAAGCTTAATTATTCTATGTGTTTTACACTGGTTTTACCTACCTTATGTTAAACACTATCTTTGAAGTTAATGAAGCGTATTTGATCTATTTTGGGTCCCAATGAAGTGTGTGTCTGGGTCGCACTCATTCTAATTCCACCTTAGGATTTTTGGTGCTGAGCTAATTTGTATTTTAATTTTGATGGACAACTTTGTATCTTTTTCAAGGTTGGAGATAGTATAAATATAGGATTAGCTAGTAATGAAAAAATACAAGAGAAAAAATGGAAGATAAGTGAAAGAATAGACACGATATTAATGCTATTCGGAAAGTTTATGTGAGAGGTGTATGGTAGATCATTGTGAAGATTAATTCTGAGTTATCAAATGTAGTGAGTAGAAGGAAAACTCTATCCTTCATGCTAGTTGATCAAATCAGAGTGGTGGAATATTTTTTTGCATTGGGATTGTAGTCTTTCTGTAACAAGCCTTCTTTGTATTATTTGTATCTCTATGGAAATAATCCCTCTAGTTTGTAGCCTTGTTGGATAGTAAGTCCTTGTTTCCAATAGTGAGTCCTTGGTTTAGGTAGTGAGACTTGTCTTAGGCAGTGAGCCTTGTTTAAGGAAATGAGCCTTTTTATAATTGGTTTTGATATTCTATATAGTGTGATTTAATCCTCACCATGGTTTTTCCATCATTGGTTTTTCCATGTAAATTTGGTGTTATTGTGTTTATATGTTGGATTTGAGTTTCTACATTGGCATTTGATGATTAATCATTTAAGCAATTTTAAGTATTAGTTCTGGTGATTGAATTAAAGGTTAAAATCTATGATAATTGGTTCACCCCCCTCTCAATTTTCCTATTCAATAGATCATGGTTTTTGTAAGCTACTATATCAATATTTTTTGGTTTTTCATTCATTGTATGGTGCGAGTTGTGTTCAGTAGCTGTGAACTATGGTTTTTTGTGGTTCTAGTTGAGGTCCAAGAGAAATTCTATTGGTCCAAATTTCTCTTTGGTAAAGTCTTATGAATTTTTGTTCTAGAGATGAGTTGTTATGATTGTATTGAACATAATTTTTTAATTTGGAAGGTTTGTGCTTAATTTTTCTATGTGTTTACACTTGTTTGGCCAACCTCATGTTGAACAATATCTTCAAAGTTGATAAAGCATGTTGGATCTATTTGGGTTCTTATCAAGCATATGTTTTGGTCACCCTTATTCTAATTCCACCCTAGGATGTTTTGGCCCAAACCTAATTTGAATTTAATGTTGGATGTCTGACTTTGGATATGTTTCAAATTTGAAGATGGTATAAATATAGGATGAGTTAGTGGTGAAAAAGATAGGAGAAGGAAAGAGATAAGTGCAAATAAATAGAGAAAATAGATGTGAGATTCATGTGAATTAGTGAGTATGTGTGATGCTAGTGTGAAAAATCGATGCAAAGCCTAAATGCTAAGTTTTTAGTAGTGATTTGAAGGTGTACTCTATAATTCATGCATGTTTGTAAGTGGTTGAGAAAATTGTGGTGGATATCTTTGTTGCATTGAATTTTTCTTCTGTCTATAAAATATATTTTCTATCTTCTTTGAATATTTTTGGTAGTGATCCCTCCAAGTTGTTAGCCCTATTGGACAGTGAGTCCTTGTGTTGGAAGTGAGCCTTACTTCTCAATTATTGAGCCTTTTGTAATCAATTTTGATATTATCTATAGTGTGAGTTAATCCTCATCGTGGTTTTTACCTTATTAGTTTTTCCAAGAAAATCTAGTGTTTTTGTGTTTGCATGATGGTTTTCAATTTCTACACTTGCTTTTAATGTTTAAATATTTTAAGCAGTGTTAAGGATTAATTTTGATGAATGAATTAACGTTTGATTTGGTGACAACTAATTCACTTCCCCTCTCAATTATCTTGTTCAACAAATATATGGCTATTGAATTTTCACATATTTGGTTACCTTGGAAGGGAGTTTCAAACAAGATCGGGCTAGTGAGGGAGCTGTATATGAATCATATGATCATGAATTACAATAATAAAAATAAATTATTATACATCAATTATGTACCTACTATATATGGTATTAAATATTTTAGAGCTAAGTTAGAATAATTTTTTATGTACAATATAGGAAAGTGAGATTGACTAACTCCATGGACATATGTGCTAGTAGAATTTTATTATGACTCACTTGTAGGGGAGGAGAGTCACTTGGATAAATTTCAGAAGGTCATTGTTAGAGAAGCCCACAAAGGTTGAAAGATTGAATATTCACTAAAAAATTTGTTTTTACAAATCTAGTCTAGGTTGCACAATTTTGCACACTTAAAAGAGAGTTGTGTGATGTTCTTGGAGGTTATTAAAAAATTTGAAAATTAGTTCTTCTTGTATAGTATAATTCCCAACAAGTGTGAGCCTATAACACTTCAAGATAAAACACACAGTGTTGATTACAGGAATTAGTCTATCAACTTCCAAGAATTCTAAGTTCAAATCATTAAAGAACAAGCTTGGATCCTCATATTCGATGGATCAAAATCCAAACAAAGGATTGGAGTAGGAGTTGAGTTGATCATTCCCCAAGGTAAGTCTTTTCTTGTCACTTATAGATTAAAATTTCAATGGACTAACAATCTTGCAAAACATGAAGCCCTTATCCATGGCTTACTACTCACTTTTAAGAGGAAGGCTAAGATACTCAAAGTATTTGGTGATTCAAAATTAATTGTCAAACATGTTAGGAAATAGTATGTTTTTCACTACAAATTCTTCTCAAATTATAGACATCAAGTATGTGATCCGATTCAGATCTTTGATATTTTTAATATCACATATATTCTAGGGACATTTATTCAGAGAGTAGATGCACTAGCTATGGTTCCTAGTAATTTGGAGCCATTAGACATTTTAGAGTTGAAAAGGTTTACTATTGAACTAGTATAGTTTCCTTCAGTTCCAAATAACATTGCAAATTTGTAAATATTTAAAGATGATAGGAACATTTTGGAGTTCATTACCAATTTAGGTATCTTCAAAGCTTAGATAATTGAGGAAGTGGATCTCCAAGATTATGAAACCCATGATGATGACTTAGCTTAGTCAAAGGATCAATATATTACAAAATTAATCATTGAGCTAGAGATATTTTTTTATTTAGATTAGATAATCCTATAGAAATATCTACCTAAGATTGATGGAGGAAAATCTCAGTTGTCTAAATTGAACATTGAAGAAGATCCTAAAAATGTGCTCATAAGTAAACTGTACACTAAAGAAGAGCAAAGGAACATTTCTCAGGTTGAATTATGAGGACTTTAAGACATATGATACCTCCATCATAACACATACCATACATACCATCTTGCTAAAACCCAATATAAACCTTTCCAACAAAAGAAAAACCTAGTAAATGTGCTCTTAGAGCCTTTAATTTATAAGGAATTAGAGAAGCTCCTATCAACTAGAATTATTTACCCATAAGGCAATCCACTTGGGTGGCTAACCCGATGCCTATTAGAAAGAAGAATGGGGACATTCAATTATGCATAGATTTCTAGAATCTCAATAAGGCATCTAAAAAGGATAATTATACTATGCCTTCATTGGATGAGGTTTGCAAATTGTTAATGAAGTACAAATGAGGTCCTTCTTGGATGCATCCTTAGGGTATAACCATGTTATGGTTGCTAAAGAAGATAGAATGAAAACTTGTTTTACCATGAAGTGGGGGACTTTTTCTTATAAATAGATGTCATTCAGGTTAATAAATGTTGAAGCCACATTTAAAAGAGCAATAGAATAAGATTTTAGATACTTGGTTGGAAAATGAATTATAATATACATGGATGATCTCACTGTGCTCTCCAAAAATAAAGTCGATTCTATTCGTGATCTCAGAGCTATACTACATAAGTGTGATACATACGGAGCATCATTGAACCCAAAGAAATGTATTTTCTAGTGTGATTAAAGGTAAATTACTTGGCCATGTTATTTTTGAGAGAGGTATTTCAATAGATCATGATTGAGTGAGTGCCCTAATGAAGTTACCATTAGGAAATATTCGATTGCGGAATTTTTTTTCCTAATGCCAGGACTTAGAGGAGAAGAGAGATATGCCTTTTAATATTTACAATTATAGTTCATTAAGATGCATATGAAAGAAATTATAGAATGGAGAAATAAAAAAATAACACAATTGACACTAGATTTACGTGGGAAAACCCTTATGGGAGAAAAAACCACCACACCAAAGAAAGATCACTTCTATTACAACAAAATATTTTACATACAAGTTTCAGAATCTCTTATCAGATGACAATTTTATAGCAGCAAACACATTTCCTTTATCAACCTTGTACATAAAATAACATTATTACAATGCCTCTTACAACATACAATGAAATTCACAAAATAATCTCTGAGAGCTCATCGATCAACCCACTGTCAAACTATCCAACCCATTATTGTTCATGTTTGTTGCAATGTATACCAACTGCCATGACTAATTCATTCTCTATATAGTTCATTCGATTAACTTCCTCAATAGACCAACTGTCAAACTTCCCAGGCATTCAAACAACCTTCAGCCAAGTGAGCAATGACCTCCAATAATTGGCATACACCTCAGCAGACATTCATCCCATGCTTTTTTCCTTTATACTATGCTACCATTACATGTTACATAAGCTCTTGTGGTGTGGTGGTTTACCTCATTACTACTTGACAGGCTGAAGACACCCACAGTGTAGCAGTAACTGCTCTACTACTAGATAGTTAGATTGATGTCATGGTATGGCAGTGTCCACCTCTTTACCACTCAATAGTCTGATCATTGCCATGGTTTGGCGGTAACACACCACACTACCATTGTGCAGGCGAGAGTCTCCCGTGGTACAGAGGTAACCGCTCTACCACCAAATGTCTGATAAACTATTGTGATATGGTGGTAACCATGCCACCGTAGCCTAGAGAACATATGCTTGTGGTATGATGGTAATCACTCCATAGTCTGCTAGCCACTGCTTGATCGCACCATAGTCTGCAAGTCCCTATAGTATGGTGGTAACCATGCCATCATAGAATAGGGTAAGAGCTCCTTTGGTAAGGTGGTAACCATGCTACCGTGCCTCAGTTATAAGCACCCAACAGTACAATGGTAAATACATAATCAAAATCATTAAGAGACTTTGATGCTCATAGATATAACCAGGATCTCTTTAGTGAGTTTGAGGCACATATTCTCAATAATCTCCCACTTGATGAAGAAATCATTGAACCCTCTCCAATAACTGAAATAATCAAACATTCTGGACCCCAAGGCCCATCAAACTTGCACACCATCTAAACTTGTTCATGCTCACTAGCTCTACCAATGCATTGAAAACATTCTTTAGAGTATCAACCTTATATAAACATACCTTTCCATCCTCCACTATATCTTGAACAAAGTGGCACTATACATCAATATGTTTTGTCCTGGCATGGAAAGTTGGATTTTTCCCCAAAAAAATGGCACTTTGACTATCACAATAAACAATAATCTTCCCTACATCAAAACCAAATGGCTTCCTTATAGGCATGAGTTTTTGCTATGTACTCATCCTCCGTAGTGGACAAAGAAACTATAGCCTATCGCTTGCTCATCCAACTAATTTCACCACCATTCAACATGAAAATATATCCACTAGTGGACCTTCTACTATCAATGTTCCCTGCCCAATTAGAATCCACATATCCACAAATGCTAAGAGTTCTCTATGATCCAGCCAAATTTCCATGTTAAGATAGAGCATATCACAAAGTGCCCCTCATATATCTAAACACTCTTTTCACAACATCCCAATGTGTCCTTCCTAGATTAACCATAAATATGCTAAGAACTCCCACTGCTTGGGCAATGTCTAGCCTTGTATAGACCATTGCATACTTTAAAATACCAACTGCACTATCATAAGGCACTCTGGTCATGTCCTCCATCTCAGTAGGAGATTTTGGACAATCTTCAATAGATAGATTTATTCCTTGCAAAACTAGAACAACTAGCTTCTTTCAATCATTCATACCAAATATCTCAAAAATAGTGTTAATAGACTTACTCTGGCTAAGCCAAAGTTTTCTACTCTCTCTGTCCCTAGTTGTTTCCATCCCCATAATATACCTAGCTGAACCAAGATCTTTCATTTCGAACTTTGCATACAACATAATATTTTAGATCAGAAATCATGAACTTACTATTTCCTATGAATACCATATCATCAACATAAAGGGAAATAATATGAACCTGATCATTTTTAGTCTTATAGTACACACAATGATCTGATTTTGATCTTACAAATCCCAATGAAAAAAAAATGTGTCGAATTTCTAGTACCACATTCTAGGTGATTGTTTCAAACCATAGATAGATTTTTTCAACTTGGAAACTAGATTTTCTTTACCTTTTCTCACAAAGTGCTCAGGCTGGGACATATAAATTTCTTCTTCAAGATCACCATGAAGAAATGTTGTCTTCACATCCATCTGCTCAATCTCCAAATCATATGTTGTTGCAAGTGAAAAAATAAATCTGATAGATGTCATCTTTGCTATAATAGGAAAAAATTTCCCCATAATCAATTCCCTCTACCTGGGAATAACCCTTTGCAACCAACCTCACTTTATACTTTTCAACACATCCATCTAGACCAATTTTCTTTTTCAACACCCATTTGTAGCCCATATAATTTCTACCTTCAAGCAATGGAACCAGATCCCAAGTATCATTTTTCATTAATGATGTCATTTATTCATTCATGGCTTCCAACTAGGAATCCAAATTAGACATTTCAGTTGCTTCTTTTATAGTCCTAGGCTCATCTATGTTAGTAATCAAAGCATAGGCAATACTAGAATCTAACATAGAGAATCCATACCTATCTGGTTGTTTCTTCTCATGTGTAGACCTCCTCAAAGTTTGAGGCTGAGGTTGTGGTTCTTCTTCTTGTTTAAAGCTCTCACAACTACTTGAACTCTCCTAAGTTTCAGGTACACTTTCAATGTGTTGTTCCTCTTTTTTTGGAGTTAGAGGTATCTCAACAACATCATTCTTTTCTTCTTTTTCTTTTATCCTTGACTGCAGATCCACTAAAGAAGGTTTCAATTCCTGGAAGATTACATTTCTATTGTACAATACCTTCTTAGTCATAGGATTCCAAAGCTTGTATCCTTTCACACCAAGGCCATACCCAATGAAGATACATTTTTCAAATTTATTGTACAATTTAGATCTTTTCACATCTGACACATAAATATATGCTTCACATCTAAAGACACGAATATGTCTAAGAGAGGGCTTCTTACCAGACCAAGCTTCCATAGGTGTTTTATTAACAAGAGTTGAAGAAGGTGATTTGTTCAACAAGTAACATGTTGTAGTTATAGCCTCATCCCAAAACTTCTACTCCAGACCAACATTGCTCAACATACTTCTTGCCTTCTCCATTAGTGTCATGTTCAACCTTTCAGCAACTCCATTTTTCTATGGAGTGTAAGGTGTGGTGTTACGCCTCTTAATCCCATGGTCTTTACAATACCTTAAAAAATCATTAGAACAAAACTCACCACCATTTCCATTCCTTAGACACTTTATCTTTCTTCCATTATTATTCTCCACAGGGTTTTTAAATTACTTAAAATGATTGAACACTTATGATTTACTTTATTTAAAATACACAAATTCCCTTCTCGAATAATAATCAATGAAAGAAACATAATACTTAGACTTCGATAATCAAGGAACATCCACTGGACCACACACATCAGAATGAATATAATCCTAACACTGGAAGATTTATGAGCACTAGAGTAGAATGAAACATGATGTTTTTTACCATATATACAATGTTCACAAAATTCAAATTCAAGGTTACAATCATCAAGCCCCTCAACTGGGCTTTTATTTTTCAAGGCTTTCAAACCTTTTTGACCAATGTGACTCAACCTTTGATGCCAGAGCATAGTATTTTCTATTGGAAGTTTAAATTCCAAGGAATTTTTCCCAAAAGGAACACTTTCATTCTTCTATTTATGAACAATCTTTTGTGACTTTGTAGAGACACTATTGCATTAAATAGTCAGTGCATCCAACTTGAGCAGAGTACCAATTTGGGCACCCCTAGCCAACACCAATGAGCCTCTAGTAATTTTACAACCATTTCTAGAGAACGATACTTGCACTCCAATATCGTTAAGCTTTATTATAGAAAATAAATTTCAAGACAAACTTGGTATATGCATTATGCCATCAATTCCCTTAATTCTTCCATCAGGAAACTGAATTCTGAATCTTCCACAACCAACTATCTCTAGAGATTAATCTCTTAAAAGATACAGCTTTCCACCATCGCATTCTTCATACTTTGTAAACTAGTCTCTGCGAGATGTCATATGGAAAGATGCTCCAAAATCAATCAGCCAAACATCATCGGATGCTTGAGTTACCAGGGCTACAATAAAGGCATCTGCATCACTCTAAGAAGAATCAATATCAAAAGAATTCATCTTCCACATCTTTTTCTCCTCTTTGCAATCCTTTCGTACATGACCAAGCTACCCACAATTCCAACACTTCACCTTGGAATTCTTGGTAGGAGACTTTGATCTCCCTTCTGATTTCGATTTGGACTTCTTTTCCTTCTTCTTGCCTTTTTCTTTCAATTTTCCTCAAACAACAAGAGCCTCCTTCACCATCTCAAAATATTTCATTCTCATATCTTCTAATAACAAGGAAGCAACCACATCCTCCATCTTGAAGCTGGTTGTCATGCTCCCAATCACCATCACCAAGTGATCCCATGAATCTGACAAAGAACATAACAAGAGAATATAGCGATCTTCTTCTTCAATCTTCAATCCTACATATGTTATCTAAGAAATCAACATGTTAAAGGTATTTAAATGATCAGGAATAGATGTTCCTCCCTCAATCTTCAAATAGTACAACTAATTGCTCAAGAACAACTTATTCACCAAGGACTTGCCCTGATAAATACCTCCTAGTCTTTTCCATAAAGAAGATACAATATTTTCTTCATGAATATTCAGAAGAAATGAATCTACCAAATAGAGTCTTATCAACCCTTTTTATTTTCAATTTGTGAGGTCCCAATCCTCTTGCTTCATGGCTCTAGGTTTCATTCCAAACACAACAATCCAAATTTCACGATCAACCAACAGATTTCCATTTTAAGGTTCCACAACTAAAAATTGCTTCCATTGAAATTCTCAATTTAAATCCTTCTGGACGTACTTGTTGTTGCCATCTCAATTTGTAATTAGAAAAATTCAAGAATTCTATAAAACTCCCACTAAACATAAATTGACACAAATAACCAACCTACCCACAAGGATAATACAATTGGCCAGGCTCTGATACCACTATTAGGAAAATTTGATTGTAGAACAAAATTTCCTAATGCCAAGACTGAAAGGAGAAGAGAGATATGACTTTTAATATTTACAATTACAATTCATTAAGACGCATATGAAAGAAATTAAAGAATGGAGAAATAAACACATAACAAAATTGACACTAGATTTATGTGGGAAAACCATTATGGGAGAAAAAACCACCACACCAAAGAAAGATCACTTGTATTCCAACAAAATATTTTACATACAAGTTTCAGACTCTCCTATCAGATGACAATTTTATAGCAACAAACACATTTCCCTAATCAACCTTGTATATAAAATAAAACTATTACAATGCCTCTTAAAACATACAACAAAATTCACAGGATAATCTTTGAGAGCTCATCAATCAACCCACTATTGAACTGTCCAACCCATTATTTTTTCTGTTTGTTGCAATGTATAGCAACTTCCATGACCGATTCATTCTCTGTACAGCTGGTTTGGTTCAAATTCCTCAATAGATCAACCATCAAACTTCCCATGCATTCAAACAACCTTTCGCTAAGTCAGTAACGACCTCCAATAATCAGAATACACCTCAACAAATAATTAGCCCATGCTTTTTTCCTTTATACCGCACTACCGCTACATGTTCCATAAGATCTCGCGGTGTGGTGGTTTACCTTGTTACCGCTTGATTGGTCGAAGACACCTATAGTGCAGCAATAATTGCTCTACCACCAAATGATCAAGTCGATGTCATAGTATGGTGGTTTTCACCACTCTACCACTGGACAATCTGATCGTTGCCATGATATGGTGGTAAAACACCACACTATCATTGTGCAAGTGAGAGTCTCCCATTATATAGAGGTAACCACTCTACTTCTAGACATACGATAAACTATTGTAGTATGGCGATAATTGTGCCACCGGAACCTAGAGAATAAATGCCTACAGTATGATGGTGACTGCTCCACAGTCTGCTAGCCACCACTCAACCGCACCATAGTGTGCTAGCCACCGCTTGACAGCACCATAGTTTGCAAGCCCTTGCAATGTGGTAGTAACCATGCCACTGCAAAATAGGGTAAGAGCTCCTATGGTAAGGTGGTAACTATGCTACCATTCCTTAGTTATAAGCACATAGTGGTACAATGGTAAAGACATAATCAGAACCGTTAAGAGACTTTGATGCTCAGAGATATAATCAGGATCTCTTCAGTGATTTTGAGGCACTTATTCTCAATAGTTACAACCTCTAGGGAGAAAGAAATAATTGAGGTCTTATTTTGGAAAGATCAACTTTATTAGGAAGTTCATTATAGGATTCATCAAAATAGTAAGATCTCTTAACGATATGTTGAAAAAAGCTGCTCAGATTGAATGGATGAATCAAAACAATCTTGATTTTAAAAATATAAAAGTTTCAATTGTTGAAGCCTTGATTAAACTAAACCTTTCTACATGTATTCATTTACCTCAAGTCATACATGTGTAGTTTCTTTAACACAAAGAGGTGAGTATAAAGAAGAAAAACCCATTGAATTCAAGAGAGCTCCTTTTAAAGAGGCTGAATTAAAGTATATGGACATTGAGAAACAAGACTTTGCACTGGTTAAAGTAGTAGGGAAGTTTTGACATTACATCCTTAGAAGCATAGTTAAGGTGAGTGTGCCTAATGTAGCGGTCAAGATGTTTCTCACACAAAGTGAACTTGTGGAGAAGAGAGTGAAATGCATTACTATTCTACAAGATTTAGATTTGGAAATCATAACCATGAAGCTGGTTCATGGCTAGGAATTGGTCAAATCTATCACTAAGATTAATCCTCAAATCTCTAGCCAACAATGTACCTTAGATGCAAAAATCCAAGATGATTGGTATTCTAACATTTGGTACTATTTGGTCAGTAATAACTACTTAGACAACATGTAGAGGCATCAAAGGAGAGACCTAAAGATTAAAGCCCAGGGTTATATAATTAAAGGGGGGGTTTTGTTTAACAAGAACCATGAGGGAGTTTACTTAATATTCTCAAACAAGAAAGAAGCAGGTGAGGTTTTGTAGGAATTGCACAATAGGTTTGGCTTGGCTCATGAAGCTCCATTAGCCACTACTCACCTTATTTTGAGAGCTATCTATTATTGTCCAACCACATTCAAAGATACGTATGAGCACATGAAAAATTGTTATACATGCAAAGTTTTGTAGACAAAGGAAGATTCAATGTACAACCATTGCAACACGTGATGGAGATGCATCCCTTTGTGTAATGAGGATTATATTTTATAGGAACAATTAATCCACCATCATTCACTAGTCATAGGTATGTGCTAGCTACCAGTGACTATTGTACCATGTGCACAAATCCTTTCCATAGAAAAAAATGCACCATAGAGGTGGTAATAAAATTTCTAGAGGAAAGCATCATCACCAAGTTTGGGTACCATATGCTCTAGTATGTGATAATGTCCTTGCTTTCTATTCTTTGAAGTTTTTCAATTAGGCCTTTGGATATGGTATAACATTTAAAATTTCATCTAATTATTACCCATAAGGGAACAAATTAGAAGAGTCTACAAATAAAAAATTGTTAGATATAATTATAAAACTGATTGAGAAGAATCCTAGGGAATGGCATTCCCTACTAAAATTCTCCCTTTGGGTCGACTAGACTAGGACAAAGTCTGCATTGGGGAATTCCCCTTACTATTTGGTTTATGGAATTGACCCTATATTGACATTAAACTTGAGGATACCTACTTAGAAATTCGACCAAGAATACATCAGATTGGATGAACAAAATGAGGCTCAGTTGCTGCAAATAATGCACTTGGATGAAAAATTTACTAGGGAAATAGACCATTTTTCCAAGCATTAGTATGTAGTTAAGTGTTAGTTTGACAAGAGGGATGCACTAAAGTCTTTTAGAATATATGACCTCCTCCTATCTTGGGACAACCCATGAGTGAAAGGGTGAGCAAGGTAAGTTAAATAGGTTATGGGTTGGTCCTTACCAAGTATCCAAAATTCTTGGTGACAACACCTATAGGCTTAAAACCCTCACTAGAGAGGATGTCCCATTGTCCATCAATTGGTAATTATTAAAGCATTTTTTTCAAGCCTAGTGCAGGTCATTGGTCATTTTCGTAAATATGTAAGTAGTTTTCCTTTTTTTTTTGGTTTTGATTTTTTTATCTTATTTGTTTTTGGGTCCTTCTTTATTGATATATCCTAGACCATTATCAACTCCAAGGAATAATCAAGATTATAGAACCTTAATTCCAGAAATGCGGACCATATTTTGGATGGAAGTAAATTTTAAATTATGGGTGACGAGGAAATTATTTTGGGATTTTTTTACTTAAGTTTGTATAGATCATCAAGCTGGTATTAGACTACAAATGTCTACATTTAAAGAATTTTACTTGAATTTAGGAAATTATAGTGCTTGCATTGAGTGAAAATATAAATGTAATGTTTGCTACCACTATAATTTCTAACCTAATAGCAAGCTTCATTACCTACAAGATGAAGAAAAAGAGCTTTCAAAGAAATATCAAAAGAGTAAATTTAACTCTTTAGGCTATCCAAATATCTATAGCGGGCATATAGACACTTGACTTGTAGTAGAGCTATGTTTGGGGAAATTATAGAGATAACCTTTGTTGGAATATGTCATGTAAGTGTTGTCATTGATGGCAACCCTAGCAACCTTAATGATATCTAGTCTGTAGTATACTTTTGGCATCTACTGACAAAAAAGAGTGAAGAATAGGGCATCCAGTTGTAGGCATAAAAGTTGATCTGAACACCTCATCGGATAGATATTTTTTCATTGTGCATCTTTGAGGAATTTTTTTGATGTTTGCAGTATCTTGGAGAAGGTTTTTTTTTACGCGCACTCATTGGTATGTGATCTAGGAGATCCAATTTACTAATTTGTTGATTATCTGTGCTAGAAGGCCGACCCAAAAAGTATAGTAACTGGGGATGTATAAGATGTAAATAACTAAGCTTATTATTTCTTGATTAATTTTTGTTTGTGTCTCTCTTTCTTAACTAACTTTGGAGGATTTGCATAAATATTTAGTGGTGGATTTGGCAGACAATATGAAAGTAACTTAATACTTTATGAAGCCGACTATTGAATGAGTAAATACTTGTTAGTAGATATATATATGAGATCAATTCTATCATGTAAGGTGTGAAAGGTATGTGATTGGAAGTTAATAAGTGTGTAGTGTGAGATTCAAAAGAGTAATAGTGTGAACTTATCCATGTGTGATGCGAAAAAAAAAAATAGAGCAGAGCTATAATTTAATCTATGAGCTTCATTGAAACTATCACTTGGCATAAACCTTCAGATGGTCTTAATCTGAAATTTTGTATGCTAGTGAGCCTTTTTATTTTGAGTAGTGAGCTCTAGGAAGTGTGCCTAAATGTAAGTGAATTCCTTTTGTAAACAATTATATTTTAGTATTCAAATTATTGATTAACCTCCACTGTGATTTTACCCCTAACAGGGTTTCCATGCAAAAAATTGTGTGTTATGGTGTCATGAATGATTCTTTTGAATGCATACATATTTTTCTTTAATGCAATAGTTTCAATGCTTTGATTTATGAAGTTTAAAATTTTTTGAACACTAATTCACCCCCCCTCTTAGTGTTCCCTTGAGTCCAACAATTGGTATCAAAGCATAGTTCCTCTAAAGAAGTTTTGTAGCTTGAGGCAGATCTTGGAATGTAATGGACTCTTATGGTCTTCAACAACAGCTTATGGCGGCACTTGATGACCTTGATCAATCTAAAGAAAAAGTTAATGAATTGAGAGAAAATTTTAAAGATGTAGAGAAATTCATTCAGTCATTGAAAGATCAAATTATTAAATCCAGGGAGAAGAGAAAGGATCTTTGTGATCATATACAATATAAGGAGAATGAAAATATGGATGATGCTCACTTGAATCAGACCTTCAAGGAAATAAGTGAAGAATGTGAAAAACATGCTAGAGACAATTTAAACGTAAAAAATGAGATGGAATCTATGATGATGAATATGACTAAGGAGATTGAAGAAAGGAAGAAAATGAAGAAAATATTGCTTAGACCTAGAAAGAGAAATCTGATGAATGCATGATAATAAATGGGGAACTCACTTAGCTAGAAAGTGAATTACAAAGAACAAAAAACAATGAAGAATAACTTGGTAATAAAATTACTACTCTTAGGAATGATCTTATCATTGCAAATGAATAAAAATAAAGTTTAAGATTAGTTTAGTGAAAATTGATGAGCTACCTCAAAGACAAAAGAGTGGAAATGATAAGAGAGGTCTTGGATATGAAAAAGGAGAAAGCTCTAGATCGGAACAATTTTTTTTTGGACATAATAGAAATGGAAGATATTCAGTAAGGCAACCTGATACACAAAAGTTTAATGGATACTATTTTTCTTGTAATAAGTTTGGACGTGTGGTTGCTCAGTGTGTAATTAATATGAAGTCAAAAGTTTCATCATTTTCTGGTCAGTGTTTCAATTGCAAAAAACTTGGTCATAAATCAATTGAATGTAGAAATATGTCAAGTTACTCTATTGATAGAATAAATGTTGAATTCCATACATGTGGTAAATTTGGGCATGTTTCTAGTCAATGTAGATCAAGAAGAAACCAATGGAATAGACAAGAAAACATTGTGTGCTATAACTGCAATAAGTATGGTCACATTGTAAGATTCTACAGAAACAAAAATATAGATAGAAGAGGTTTGGGATATAGAAACAAAACATAGAGAAAAATGATAAAGGGAAAGATAAAGTGACTATGGATGAAATCAAAGATCAGATGAAGAAGACATTGGTAAGGAAGAATGATTCTGATGTTGAAAATGGTTCCATGCTGGAACTTTGTTTTGGTAATTCTTTCGGTAATTAATTTCAGGCCATTGGCCTAGGGGGAATTTTTCAAGAAAATATTTCCTCCCCTATATATGGATGGTACTAGAATGCAAAAAATAGTCAATAAGGTGTACTTGTGGTGTATAGAAGTTTTGGATAACTTTTACAAAAATAATTCAGACAATTCATAGGTCCACATAATATTTTTTAGTTACTGCTTGGGAAAATAGAGTTTGGAAAATCTAGGGAAAACACATTTATTGCACATGTGTGAGCTATAAAAGTAAAGTTAAAACAATCATTTGTCAATTTGCATCAAAGGGGAAAATAAGGAGAGCACTTGGTGATCAGATTTCGAAGCAATGGAATCAATCTGTAGGCAATTCTCAGAATTTACTAGGTATTTCAAATTGATCTCAAATTCTTCATACAATTTAGTCTGTGGTTGCAAACCCTAAACACGAAAAGGAAAAAATGGAACAAATCAAAGGATCGATCACTCTAGATGAGTATAATAGTGCAATGATTAGGTCAATGAGGAATTTGTTATTGCTTGATGAATTAAAGCAATTGAGCAAAGCCAAACATGGGAATTTGGATATTTGGAATGAGTTTCCATACTTTGAGAATGTGGAATTCGTAAAATTCATCTTGATTAGATTACATGATGATATCTTAACTTTGGAAAAACCTTACATTATCTTGAAGGAAGCAATTGAGAATTTGACAATATTTTGTGAAGTCAAAGATATACCAAGGAAGAAATCTATCTAAAACAAAGATGTTGAAACCTTAACTAGAGTAATTGGAGATCAAAGAGCCTTGATAATTGTGACAATTAGGAATCCTATTACAAAGTACATTGCACATGGAATAAAATATAAAATATTCTATAGAAATCAAGAATGAACTACATTAGTTGGCATAGTCTATATTTCTCACAAGATGATAATTTAATGTCAGGACTTTGACCTATGTAGGTTGCTAAAGGATCAAATCATGGAGAATGCACAAATGATAAAGGAAACAAGCTATCCTTTTAGGTTTGGAACCTTGATTACATGCTTAGTAATGTATTTTCTAAATTTCTTGCCAAAACTTGACAATGTGGTTTGGAAGACAAAAAAACCAGCATGCAAACAAATGCATTCTTATTCTAAGAGCTTGGCTAATTGGGATTTAGAATTTTAAAAATTCTTTAAGAATGTGCTTGAAAAGTGTGGTTTATTCAATATTCCTCTTCCAGTAAGAACAATCAAAGTTGGTTTCTCTTCTAGTAGCATTGATAAAGGACAAAAAAAGAGGAAAGGAAATTGTTGAATATAATCCTTTGGAAAGAAAAGTTCCTAGAATTGAGGGAAAACAAAAATAAAAAGAAATTGTGGATATTTAGAGCAAAGAATCTAATGAAGAATTTGAGGATCCACTGAAAAATGAATCTGAACAAGAAAAAGGTAATGAGGAAGAAGATGATTTGACATAAGAAAAGATACAATAGAATATTCAAGGAGAAGGTGGAATGCAAAAATTAGCTAAGTTATGGTATGTTAGACCATCATATGATCAAGACATTATTCTAAGTGTGTTAAATGCTCATGTTGAGCAATGCAATATTAGATTGGAGAGTTTTCAAAAAATTATACTTGATTAAATGATTGAGTGCAACAAAGAAATAATGAATTTTGAAGCACAAGAAAAGGAATCGAGTGAAGTTATCTCTCACTTGAAGGAACAATTTAGATTATCTTTGTAAACTAAAGAAGAAAATGAATAGGTTAAGGCAATGCATAAACTCAACCACTGACATCTACACCTATTGCATTTGTTGGCCCAATGCAGTCAGCAATTACAAAGAGAAGTTGGATCAGATTGAAATAGAGTTGAATAGCATTGGAAAAAAATTTGATATATCTCAGGATCCAGATGACACCACCAAGAGAAAAATCTGGGAGCTACAATCAGCACACAAAAAAATTCAACTTTCCAAAAACACTCTTATGGATAGTTTTTTGGAAGGTAAAGGATTTAACTGAATGCAGGTTAGAGAAGATGGTGGAAATATTGAGGAATGTTGAGAAACTAGCAGAAGCAATTACAATTCTTGAATCTCTTACTGAATTTTTTAACAAGACTTCCAAGAATAATAGTTTGATCATTATCATTGGAATAAAAATAGATGCTTGGAAGAAATTCCTTTTGGAAATGAAGAAAAACCATATGACAATCTTCTAAAGATAACACTTCGTTGTCTTCAAGATTTTGAAGTTTTGATCAGACAAGGAGAATTGTTAGCATATATGTGTTTAAATTTTGAAGCATTGAGGATTTTGAACACATGTTTTGTCACTTGGTATTGGCATATAGGTGTTTTGTCACTATTTTTTAACTGTTCACTTTTTGATTTTCTTTGGCATATAACATCCATTCTTTTTCATTGATGTCAAAGGGGGAGAGAATGCAGTGAAAAATGCCCTATAGAGGGAGAAAATAATGCAGTAAATGGGGAGAGAATGCCTTATAAATCTCAAGGGTTGAAAGTGCAGTAAAAAATTGGTAGTATAACTAATGATTTCGACACTTAGTTAATTTTTCACTAAGTGTTGCCATCAATGAAAAATGGGGAGATTGTTGGCATATGGCATGTAAGTTTTTACATTGATGGAAACCATGGAAACCTTGGCAACCCTAGCAACCTTAATGACATCCAATCTACAGTATAGTTTTGGCATCTATCGGAATAACAAATTGAAGAACAGGGCATCTAGTTACAGGCATAAAAGTTGATTTGAACACCTCATCAGATAGATATTTTGGGTAGAGGATCTCTAAGTTTTTTTATTTTTTTATTATCTTGGTGAAGGTTTGTTTTGAGGCACATTCACTGGTACGTGATATAGGAGATCCAGTGTACTAACTTGTTGATTATCTATGCTAGAAGGCTGACCCGAAAAGTATAGTAATCATAGATGTATAATATGTAATTAATTAAAAGTCTTCATGCACGATTAAGATTTGTTTGGGTCCTTTATTTATCTTAACTGACTTTGGAGGATGCGCATAAAGATTTAGTGGTGGATCTAGCCAACAAGATGAAAGTAACTTAATACTTTATGAAGTTGACTCTTGAATGAGTAAATCCTTGTTAGCAGATATATATATATATATGTATATGACATTGATTCTATCGTGTAATGTGTGAAAGGTATGTGATTGGAAGTGAATAAGTCTGTAAGCATGTGAATATGTGTGTAGTGCAATATTTAACAAATTAATACTGTGAACTTGTCCATGTGTGATGAAAAGAATAGAAAAGAGAAGAGCACAATAGATCAAAGAGTAGAATCAGCCTACAAATCTAGAATTCAATCTATGAGCTTCACTGGAACTATCACCTAGCATAAATAGATGCTATCATCTCAGTTCAACTTTTAGATGGTCTTAATCTAAACTTTTTCGTGGCAATGAGCCTTTTTATTTTGAGCAGTGAGCTCTAGGCAGTGTGCTTGAATGCAAGTGCATTCCTTTTGTAAAAAAATATATTTGAGTGCTCAAATTGTGGATTAACCTCCACTGTGGTTTTTCCCCTAACAGGGTTCCATGAAAAAATATGTGTTTTGATGTCATGAATGATTACTTTGAATGCATACATATTTTTCTTTAATGCAATGGTTTCAAGTTTTAGATTGATGAAGTTTAAATTTTTCTAAACATTGATTCACCCCCCCTCTTAGTGTTCCCTTGAGTCCAACAACCTTGTCGAGGCTATAGATGCTTGAGTGGAAGCAAGACAATATCCAAGGTTGGATAAAAATGAATTAATGAATTATGTAGGTTAATGCAATTAGTTGCTAGGGTTTTGAAATTTTTTTATATAATGAATCACCATCACACACTTGACACCAATGAAATACGATCTTGTTATGTTGATTAAATTAAGAGGAATTCTAAAATGATGTTCTGGTTGTTTATAATCAAAATATTGTAGAGGTCTAGAGTATGGCTCATGTTTCCAAAATTGATATCTTGTTCTTTTCATAAGTTTTGTTGGTTTCTATTTGTTGTGTGGTATCATAACATGCCCCATTTTTCACTTGGCAAAATGTGGAACACTTTTTTACTTTCTTGGCTTCTTGTTTGTTCTAGTTAATATTTTTTGGAGGAAGTGATAAGATAAAAATCTTGTTCCAAAAATTCTCGGCCCTCAATTTCATTGGTGGTCTCCTTAACTTGGAATTCTAAAATTTCTAATTCCCTTGAATTTTTATCCCTTATCTGTTTTCTCAAGTTTTTGAGTGTTGGGTGTTGATAGCCCAAGAATAGTGTAAATTATGCAATGTGTTGGTTATTTTTTGAGAACCAAAATTATTCTCAAACCATTATCTATGAATCTACCACAATTCAATGGCTAATAATAGTGAGGATTGGCCAATGAACAGGTACAAGCTTGCTAGGCTTGACCTCTACTCTTTGAGCTTTGTGAAACCTAGGAGGGTGATCTTAACAATGATTTAATTGATATTATTGTGAAAAATTACCATTATCATTGTAATTAATATATGAATTATTATTGAATAGAAATATATATAATTCTTCAAGAATTTGGCTTATCCCTTACCAAATTATTATCTAAAAGCCATGAATGGGTAGATCTCATACAAATTTACAACAATTTATGATGTGTAAGTGTTTTTCAATATGAATTTTTTCTTTGATAGGTAAGACCAACTCAATTGACTTCAAAGATGACCAAATTAATAGAAAAATGCTTTATCATTGGGTGACACACTCATAATTGTAACAAATTATAATACATCAAAAATTAAACCAAGCATTTAAAGACTATTTTTATATTGTTTTGCAATATAACAACTCAAGATAACCATAACAAAAACAACTTAGTAATCCTAATACTCCATTACACAGAACTATGATTTCATCAAAGAATTTAATTAGTTCTTTGAAATAAATCAAAAACAAAACCATACATTCAACCGAAGAGATTCAAGACAAATATAAGATCATTGATAATTTTAT
Organism: Sequoiadendron giganteum; assembly: GCA_007115665.2. Lineage (NCBI taxonomy): Eukaryota > Viridiplantae > Streptophyta > Pinopsida > Cupressales > Cupressaceae > Sequoiadendron > Sequoiadendron giganteum. The sequence goes on from CM021101.1 coordinate 602,975,047, forward strand.
TCATAATTTGTGCAAAAAGATACATGGGAGAGAAAATGTTCTACAATTAGCAATTTTCATCCATATGCCATTACTATTGTAAAATTATCATGCCTATTACAAGCTAAAATCTATACCTAAGACTCATAACTATTCTATTTCTCTATGCTTGTAATTAAAAAATTTCTCTTCACATGAGCTTGAATTCTTAACCATCAAAAGACCTGTGCAATTCAAATTGAATTCCCATTTATACAAACATGGGAGCAACAAGCATTAGGAAAAGTTACACCTAAAGTCACAATTTTCAATTGACATTCATTTGCATTTAATTTCAAAATTCCCCAAGCAGTTATATTTGCACCTTTGAAAGAGGTGGGAGGCATATAAGACAAAATCCATTTCTATTTGCTGAAGAAGATATACCCTCCTTCCAAAAGGAATATTTCATTTGTTGCAACAACATTAAACTATCTTCTTCATAAGCCAAAAAAAATCTTCACATGCACGCCTAGTCAACAAAACTTTGAAACAAGAAAAGCAATTAAAAAGAGAGAAAGGAGACCTGTCCATGTCAGCACCCTTTTTCATCAATATTAATGTTGGGGAGAAAACAATATTTTATAATACTTTAACAAAATCCTAATCTATACTAGTTCTAGGCTATGCATTTTTTTTATCCCATTTTTTATTCACCATGTCTACCATCAATTTCATAACATAGGCTCAATTTGTAAACTTCTCTAGCCATATGTTATATTCATCCTTAGTTGGCCACTTTGCATCCAACAACTTCTATATCTTTGTACTATGTTGATTATACCTCACATCAATTAAAGATCTAACCTCCTTAATGAAAGTGTCAATCCTCATTTGTACTCCATCCATGATATTAATGTTAGGATTTAGCATGGAGTAATCAAGAACACTTAACATCATTTTACCCTAAGGGAGAAAATATCCCAACTTATACTTCCACTTAGCAATCTCCTTTAACTTACCTTTATCATTCAATATTTTGGTCATGTCATGCCCTTCCATCTCTCCAAACATTTTCAATTTCTTTTGGAGTTAAATTCCTAAATTTCCATGGAAAGTTGTTATTTCATTCACTTAATCAATTCCCTACAATATTTTAGGAACATTAGTGGGAGCCTTAGGATCTTATTGCATCTTAGACATCATTTATTTTGGTGTTACCACCATATTGCTCCATTTTCTCCACTCAATTTGGAAAACCTCTTGAACCTACAAATACTTGATGCTTGCGTCATGGATGTTCTTATAAGTAGCCCACACATCATCATCGCTGGTTGTGAACTTCATTACCCGATGTTTTAACAAATCCTCAAAGACATCATTGGATAGTTTAACTATTTCCATCTTGGGATTCTTTGTGTTCTCTTTTTCCCTTTCCAACTCCTTCTTCAAATCATGAATCCTTAATGCTAAAGTTTATCTATCTTATGTAGACAAATGTGAAGAGGAAGGTGATGAAATTTCTCTCATTGATTGGCTTGCCTAAATAGTTTCTCTCATCTTATTAATCTCATCCAAAGCCTTGTTGTAATCTTTCAATAAGGCATCATACTTCTTTTGAGATATTTGTGTTGTATCAACACTAAGCATTGCAGAATCTATAGTCAATTTTTATTCTTGAACAAGAGTTATATCTATAGTTCTCTTTACCACCATTAAACCAATGACATACTCTATAGGCCTAACAACTTCATGGTTCCTGGTGTTGGGTTCCATAGAATAGATTGTAAGATTGTGGAATTTTGGATTATAACCAAACCCAAACACCCAGTTTTCAAAATGCTCCTCAACCTCTTCTTGTTGAGAGGGGCCTACACTAGCTTTAGCTTATTCAATCCTATATTTTATATCCTTGATTCTCAATTGAATAATAAATTATCTAAATTCATCTTCTCTTTCAACCTCTTCTTGTTGAGATGTGTCTACACCAACTTTATCTTGTTCAATCCTCTATTTATATCCTAGCTTCTCTATTGAATAATAAATTCTCTAAATTCCTTTGTTGGCACAAATGCATCATATGAAAGGAACTCATCATAGGCCTTGATCCTTGGATCATCATCAGTCTTCTCATCATACTACCATTGGATAGTTCTATCCTAGGGACTTTTTAAATCAAGAGCATTATCAATTTTAGGAGAAGGAAATCTCATATCCACTTCCTAATCACTGGGCACATGCTCTTCCATTTTCTCTTCGCCAATCACTTCAACATGTCCTTCTTGAAACTCCACAGGCTACTCTATAACATCCATAGCTTGAGGTTTTTCTAATAGAGCTTGTGCTCTCTTGACAACTTCATTTACCTTTACCTTAAATTCTCCACTCTAATAATCATTTAATTTTATAAAATCCCTTTCGAAAGGGTTCTCAATTTCATCAAATGGACACATAAAATACATTTCTTCTTATGATGTTTTCCTCAATGTCACATATGGCTTTCCATTCCTTTTTTCTTGATTTAAAAACTTAATCACTTGTCATGTTTCTCAACACATCATTTGTATATAAGAACTAGTGGGAGAATCCATAATAGACCCTTGCTTCTTCTTTTTTCATGCACAAAACCCTCTAGGTCAAAAATTTTAACCTCATCGACAAGAAACCTAAGTTTATTCACCATCATTCAAAAAAATTCATATGCCTCCTTGGCATTAGCTATGAAGTAAGTAAAAGAACATTGTGGCAATTTCATAGTACCTTTCCTAGGATTTTTGAATAAATCCTAGTCCATAAAATTGAGTTACCACATCAACTCCATAAATTCCAATCTATCAGAGACATATAGGGGCAATCAATGTGGTGCTACTCTGGCTCCATAAGCCCCGATTAGAGTAAATTCTAAATGCAAAAACTAGTTTTTCCAATTGTTCTTGTGCTTTATTTTGTCAAAAAACTCATGTGGGTGCATAACCTCTCTAATTAGTTTTGAAAGCTTGTAAATGTGTGTTGCACCCAAACTCTCCAAGATACCAAACCTAATGACATTATAAAAAAACAAATAGTTTGAATGGGGACAATCTTGGTACCAAATATGTGTCCACATTTGAACAAGTAAATCATTATTCTCACCATATTTTTTTCTCAACTTAATCTTCTTCTTCTACTTTTCTTGTCCCCAAAATAAAAGCATGTGCATTAATAAAGAATAACGTGGAAAATATGGAGGAACATTTTACTTTTTCAAGTTAATCAAATCATTCTATATTTTTTTTTTAATGTAGGAAGCATAGTCAAAACCCCCGTTTGAATCTAGATTTTGTATATCTATTACCATTACCAACAAGTCAATGGCTATTCTAGCATCAAATTTGTGATCCAAAACTTGACTCAAACAATAATATGTGTTTTTGAAATAATTCACAAATTCCTCACACTCAAAGGGCTCCATGTCCTTAGGACCAAATCCTCCCTTTTTATCCTTTCTATGTCTTGCAAGCACATTATTCTTGTATGAAAATCTATTCTTCTCATATTCATTATACAATTCCACATGCTTGATGTTGACTATATAATTGGGGTTTAGTCTGAACACCTCCATAATTTTATCCATTGTGTTGGTGATTTTTCAAGTGCACCTAAAGGAAATTCTAAGGAATAGCCAATTCCTATGTTCAAAACTCCTGAAAATGATTGACCAATGAACAAAATCTAGTCAAAGACTGAGATCTTCTACACTTTAGGCTCTATGGGGCCAAGGAGAGTGTTCCTATTAGTGTTCAATTGAATTGTACTTGGAAGAACACATCATTTTCACAGATTAATTTAAATGAAAGACAATTACACACTAATTACTATGAAATTGGCTTATTTATAAGTAACATGCTACCCATTCATACAAAGCTAGCTCGCATGGTAATTCACACATATTTTATATAAATATTTATGAAATTTGAAGTGAATTGAAATTCTAACCTTGGCCTGGTTACCATACAACTATTGATTAACCCTTTAGGTGAATCATTAAGGAATAGATTAGTGACTTACTAAATTGGGTGATGGAGTCACATATACACGAATCAGTAATGTAGAAAATGACCTTAAAATTTAATGGGGTGGACTACCCTCATAACAACTTTGCATTATGGAGCTCACAATTTTTGATATACAAATACTTATCAAATCCTATGCAAATCATTATAAATCTAGGACTCTATTTAAGAATTTAATTGATTACTTGAATCAAAGCATAAAACAGAGACATACATTTGAATAGATGTTCAAAGAAGAATGAAAATATTATTAACATTCTACTCAAAATTCACCAAGTCCGCACAAGGAGAGAATATATATTAGAATTATAGTTTCATTTATGCTTATCAGTCAAATTTGCATAACAATTTAAGGTAGCATGCACATGTTTCTCCCATAAAATCTCAAAATAGACTGGTTACTCTATTCCTATCATTTTATTCATATACACCTAACCAAAACCTAACCAAAATTCTATCTATTATTCCCTTTTTTCTCTATCTTCTACAAATAAGCCCTGAATTCCCTTTTATAGAGTAACAGAGCCACAAAATTTAGACTTAAATGTGATTTAATTACAAATTTCATTCAATGCAAAATTTCATCTGCATTTACTTTGCATCTCAAAATTCCCATGCGTTGAATCTACAAGAAAATGGTGCAAAATGGGAAAAGATAAAATTGTAACTACTATCAAAAAGCGAAATGCAAAGTACCACCAAAATTCCCTTTGTTTCCATCAATGCTACAAAAAACCAAGTATGCATAATGCCACAATGGAACATGATCAATGTTCAACACCAAAATGTGCCACACACGCAAAAATACCACAATAGACACAAAAAATTAACATCCCACACTCAACAAATTTTCATTTACTAGCCACCCCACCTTTACCAGTGCCCATTTCATGATGCATGTGCCCAATCTGAGTCATTGCAAGAGGAGGAGAGGAAACCTTAGCTTCTTCCTCTTTATTTTCCTTGCTCAACACACTACCAGTCTGCTCACTTGGTTTATTGACAGCCAATGGCAAGACAAATATTACCTCCTAACTAGGGCGTAGACCATGACTTAGGAGTGTGAGGTATCGATAAGAGTTAGAATTAGTCTCTATTTCACTAGAATATGAGCTACTTGTAAGGTCAATTAGCACATTTTGGCATCCAAAGGAGCCACTCCCATACCTCACCTTCCTCTCTGCTTTGGTAGTAGACTACACTAGTTGCTTACCTTTGTTATCCACCTTCTCTGCAGTCACACTTTGGAATTGTAACCTTTGAATACACCTTGTGGGTGCAAGTATAGACATGTCAACAAGAATGTTCACCTCTAGGGTCAAAGCAACTTTTGACATACCAGAACCAAGCTCTTGAGGGCCGAGATGAGAAAACCTCCTCACTAGTTCATGCATTTTCTTATCTGTCAATTGCTCAAACCTACCTTTACTTATTCAAGGAAACGTCTATCTGCTAAGTGTGAATGACAAAAATAGTATCCATTCCTTCAATATTAATTTTGTGGAGAAATGGCATCCACAATCAAGGTTTAGTGAACATACACGACCCTGTTGGCTCGTCGGTAGATGTACTATCACTGTTTAATTCCCCATTTGCATGGAAATATACAAATTATTCCTTGTGATTACTAAAATCTATGTTTCCACATGAATTGAGATTGACTCAATCATTTTGAGCTAGTTGCATAGCATAAAATGACTATCTCATGCTTTCCATCAATATTAATAATAAGTCATCGATTCTCTGTTGAGATGGCACATCAGATGGTCAACCCTCATTTGACTACCCTCGAATTCTAGAAGGGCCTTTCTGAAATGTTCACAACCAATCATTTTCATGCATGTCAGCTAACATCTTCACAATGTGGGGGCTCCACAAACTGAGAAAATTGGGATAGGTGTCAAGATATCGCTGATCTCACTAGTTTTAACCATCGTTCATTTTCACCTAGTGAACCAGTGGGGAATGGTGAAGATTGTTCCATGGATTACATCAGAATCATTTATTGAAGATGTCGGGCCATAAGCACAGTAGTGGGAAGTGGGTCTAGTAGTTGTACAAAGACATGCGTCCACCCTTCGCCAGTATCACTACATTTATCTCGCCATCACTTAATTCCCGTCGGCTGGATGGGTACAATCTAGATCTCCTCCTAGATCATCAAATATTGAAACATGCACTTCACAGAATGTTATCATTTAATGGATGGGACTTGGTCCAATCGATGTCGATATGACCATTGGGGTTAATGAATTAAGCCTAAGTCCCTGGGTTAAATTTAAAATTAGACTTAGGAAAAGGATTAAAACTAACAAGAGACTTGATGGTGAGTGCTTTGGGATAATTGGGCCGGTAAACTGACATACAAGATGAATCAAAATACAAATTAAGGGATCAGTGATTGATAGATCAATTCAACCTCAAATTACTACACTTGCATGCTCTTATGAATAAAACCCTAATCATTCATGGGGACAAGGGTTTTGCAATGGATACTAAATCCATGGAGGCAAAGAGAAAATTCCTCAAAATTTTATAAGATCCATCAGTGGCTCATGCTTGGGGATGCATAACCCTAGTGGGTATGGTGAGAAGAAAATCTCTAGTTGAAGAAAACCAGAACATAGGGCCAAAAACCAAGGAACTTACTTGGACTAGGCAAGTAGACCCAACAGGGAGCAAACAAACTAGACCAACATATATACAATACTTATAGAATATACATTGGATTATTTTACAAGGTAGAGGCCCAAGGCTCCAAAATTTAGGGACAACCTTTTCCTGTATCAAAAAATTTAACCTGTTTACCCTATAGTGAATGCACATGAGTAGTATGTAACTCCAAATCACCAATGTCACAATGATCAATACCACCTATGCACTTAGATAAACATTGACAAATTTTTCCCTTTCCATTATAGGTTCCTCAAACCGAATAAAGAAAGTGAATCCTTCATATTCCACATTCTCATGAAGTATATAATCATCTTCAACTTGTTCATCAAATGTGAAAACCTCATAGAAATTCTGGTTCAAATTAGGCCAATCCTCAATGAATTTATGAAAGAAAGTATAACCAGGTCTATTATCTACATGCTTACCACAAGCGCTAATCCCATGAGGTGAAATAAGTTCCATAATAAAATCCATCAAATAAAGAGTATCTGCAAATAATTCCACTACAACTTCATATTGTCCTATATCATTCTAATGATCACATATTTTTTTGGATTTCCCTCCACCTGGGTGAAAAGGTACTGTAATGTTTGCATACTCAGAAAAATTATCAAGTAATCCCTTTTCCTCAACACAAGGTTGTGTTGTTGCAATATTTATGCAATCATCCTGTGGAATATGAATAATTGACCTTTCAATTATTTTTTCAAACATAACCCTTCACCACAAGAGAGTCAGTCCAATTATGTGCATCCTTTTGGATATCTTCATTAAATCTAGAAATAACACCATGCTTGGGAGCTTCTTTACTTATGTTTGCATCTCCATACCTTTCATGTAGTTCAAAACTTGGAAAATTAGAAGTAACATCTTTACTGACAGAACTACCCACCTCAACACAACTTTGATCTTCACATGGACTATTAGCAACATATCTGTTGATGGTAATTTCCAAATGCTCACCAAATTTTTCTTCAAAAAGAGGATTTCTTCTACACCAGTAAGGAATGTAATTTACAACTTCGTCATCCTAAACATCCTCATCGAAAAAAATGTTTTTCCATACATTAATTGGATGTATCTCATCATCTTTAAAATTGGGGTGCCAAAAATCTAGATTATTAGTGCACTCAAGATCAATAAATTCATTTGAAGAACATAGAGAAGAAATCTCACTATTCTCCTCATCTTTCATATCTACAACAATTGATCCATACTCAAAACATTCTTCACATGATGAGAACTATTCAATGTCTAGGAAACATACACCTTCAAGGCTATTAACATACCCCCTACTAGAAGCAATGGATTCCATTTATACTTCATAGGAAGAGTCATATTCAATTGTGGACTACCCCATCTTGATCTCCTCACTTTGGTTCCTCATGTATACCATGGTATCAAGAATAAGTGCATTCCCTTCATTGACAACTACATGATGACTACTAACTGAATAAACTTGGAAGGATTCATCGTGCATTTCTTGTGTATGTTCATAGCTTATAACTTCCCAAGGAAGATAATTAGACACCACCTACTTGTTTTCATATTCTATCTCTTCATCCTTATCATTATTGCATGCATCTATTTCTAAGTTGCTAGTGAAATGGCAACATTCAACAATCAATTGTTCTACTTCTAGTGCTTCTACCTAATCTGACACTCTAAAGCTTTGATCTCCTTTAACATGAAAACTATTGCTTAAATCATGAGTAACAGATAAAGGCATATGACCATGCTCCATGTTTTTCAAAATATTAATCCCATCTACAACTTGATCAAGGCTATGAGGCTTTAGATCCTCAAAAAATTGGCTAGACCCTAACATATATGCTTCACAAAATAATTTAATGCACATTAGATCACTAGGTCTGAGACTCTTGGGTATTTCCATTAGAGCATCAAAAAATCTTGAAAACAAGTCATATGGTGACTCATTTGCATGCATTCTCATCTCAGATAGCTTCTTGATAGTAAGGATTACATCAAATTTTCTCCTCTTTGGCTAATGTGAAATTGATGCTTACTCACATTTTTCATTTCTTTGAAACAAAGTGGATATAGCATTTATGAGAGATCTCCTCCTTGAAAAATATTTTTACCTTTTGACCTATTTGGCCCAAAATTTAGGGCAGTGTTGGAACTACTACCAGTAGTTGAAGGAAATTTCATCATTGAGTATCTTAAATTATTCTCAATATCAATGGAAACATGGTATGCCTAAAGTAATGTTGCAGGCTCTTTGTCTCTTAATAAGAAGCTCATCTTCTTATCAAAATCTCCTAGATATACAACCAAAAATTCTGCATCATTAGGCCTTATATCTTTTGTAATTTCTCTGATTACCTTTGCTAATTAGAGATTGAAGGCAGGAATCAACTCCCCTTCACTTATGTGGATTTCCACTACATTATTTCTCACTACACATGGATTCACCCTTTCATCAAATTGTTCAACAAAGCTTGTCCTGAATTGATTCCATGAAGCTACAAAACTCACTAGAAAATATGAATACCAATACCTGGCATCAACCTTCAAGGATTGAACAAAGAGCTTCATGACAACATCTTCATGATTCACCTCAAAATCCCCCACAACATACATGAATATTTGCAGATGTTTAGAGGTTGATTCAAAACTTTGCCTAGTGAATTTGGGAAAATGATTCCTAACATTCTTAGGAATCAAGTTTGGGAAACCTCTAATACCACTAAAAACCAATGTCATATACATTTCAATAATAAAATCCCTTTGAGGGCATGAAATGGCTTTTTCACCCCGCATAATTTACTTATTTCTTTATAGGTATATTCTCTAAAATGTAATGCTTAAAAGAATAGCATACTTCTCAAAGAACTACAAACTTTTCACATAAGAAGTATGAAAATAATTACTACTATTCCCTTTCTTAATTAAAATCCATCTAATAGGGAACCATTTATGATCACCTAAAATGTTCAAATATGGATTTCATATATAATTTTCTTGAAAACCATGAATGAGGATTACTTGGAAATGTTGCATCTACTGCAAATTGTTCTTCTGATTGGAAATATTTGTAGATCAGGAACTGTAGTCATGTCTTCAACAGGTTCTTCTTGACAGAGTCACCACCTATCTTCTTAGAGGACTAAACTTCAAACATTATGAACTCTTTCACATGTAAACTTCTTTTTGAGCTCCTTCCACCAGCAGAGCACCACAAATCATGGAATCTTAAGGTTCACTGCAACAAATTTTCTTCCAAGTTTGAAATCCTTCAGAATTTGAAATAAATTCAGAATGGAAAACAATAATATGACTCTATAGTTAAGCAACCTACACTTGGAGATTCAATATTTTCCCCAACAAAGTCGCCATTCTATTGGTGAATTTTCTAGAGCACCTAAAGGAACTTCTAAGGAATAGCCAATTCCTATGTTCAAAACTCTTAAAAAATGATTGGCCAATGAACAAGATCTAGCCAAAGACTAAGATCTTCTGTACTTTAGGCTTTGTGGGGCCAAGGAGGGTGTTCCTATTAGTGTTCATTTGAATTGTACTTGACAAAACACATCATTTTCATAGATTAATTTGAGTGAAGGATAATTATGCACTAATTACTATGAAATTGGCTTGTTTCTAAGTAACGTGCTACCCATTCATCCAAAGCTATCCCAAATGGTAATTGACACTTATTTTGTATAAATATTTATGAAATTTGAAGTGAATTTAAATTTTGACCTTGGGCTAGTCACCATACAACTATTGATTAACCCTTTAGGTGAATTATTAAGGAATAGACTAGTGCCTTACTAAATTAGGTGATGGGGTCACATATACAAGAATTAGTAATGTAGAAAATGACCTTAAAATTTAATGGGGTGGACTACCCTCATAAAAAATTTGCATTATGGAGCTCACAATTTCCGATATACAACTACTTATCAAATCCTTAGCAAATCATTGTAAATATATGACTCTACTTAAGAATTTAAATGATTACTTGAATCAAAGTATAAAGTAGAGACATAAAGAAGAATGAAAATATTATTAACATTCTATTCAAAATTCACCAAGTCTACACAAGGAGAGAAGATATATTCAAATTATACTTTCATTTATGATTATTAGTCAAATTTGCATAACACTTTAAGATAGCATGCACATGTTTCTCCTAGAAAATCTCAAAATAGACTGGTTACTCTATTCCTATCATTCTATTCATATATACCTGACCAAAACCTAACCAAAATTCTCTCTATTATTCCCTTTTTTCTCTCTTCTGCAAATAAGCTTGAAATTCCATTTTATAGAGTAAGGGAGCCACAATCTTCAAGCTTAAATGTAATTTCATTACAAATTTCATTCAATGCAAAATTTCATCTGCATTTACTTTGCATCTCAAAATTCCCATTTGTTGAATCTATAAGAAAATGGCACAAAATGGGAAAAGCCATAATTTTAACCGCTGTCAAAAAGGGAAATGCAAAGTACTGCCAAAATTCCATTTGTCGCCATCCACGCTACAATGAACCAAGTATCCATAATTCCACAAGGGAGCATGATCAATGTTCAACACCAAAATGTGCCACACATGCAAAAATAAAACCACCATCACAACAGACACTTAAAATTAGAATCCCACACCCAACAAATTTTCATTTACCAGCCACCCCACCTTTACCAGTGCCTAGACCGTGATACATTTTCCCATTTTGAGTCATTGAAAGAGGAGTAGAGGAAACCTCGACTTCTTCCTCTTTCTTTTCCCTTCTCAACACACTACAATCTGCCCACTTGGAGTTTTGACATCCAATGGAAAGATAAATATTACCTCCTTACCAGGGGGTAGACCATGACTCAAGAGTATGAGGTATCAACAATAGTCAGAATCAATCTCTATTTTGCTAGCAGATGAGTTTCTTGTAATTTCAATGAGCAAATTTTGGCATCCAAAGGAGCCACTCCCATATCTCACCTTCCTCTCTACTCTGGTAGTAGACTACACTGGCTACTTAACTTTATCATCCACCTTCTCTGCAGTCGCACTCTAGAATTATAACCTTTGACTACACTGTGTGGGTGCAAGTCTAGACATGCGAGCAGGAATGTTGGCTTCTAGATTGAAAGAAACTTTTGACATACCAGAACTAGGCTCTCGAAGGCCGAGATGAGCAGACCTCCTCACTGGTTCATGCATTTTATTATATATCAATTGCTCAAACCTACCTTTCCTTATTCAAGGAAATATCTATCTGCTAAGTGTGAATGATAGGAATAGTAGCTATTCCTTCAATATTTATTGTGTGGAGAAATGGAATCCACAATGAAGGTTTAGCACACATACGTGACCCTAGAAGCTTTGTGGTAGATGCACTATCACCATTTAATTCCCCATTTGCATGGAAATCTATAAATTGTTCCTCATGATTACCAACATTTGCGTTTCCACACAAATTGAGATCCACTCAATCATTCTGAGCTAGTTGCATAGCATAAAACATCTATCACGTGCTTTCCATCAATGTTAAAAATAAGTCATCGATTCTTTGCTTAGATGGCACATCAGATGGTCAACCCTCATTTAAGTACCCTCAACTTCTAGTGGGGTGTCACCAAAATGTTCATGACCAATAGTTTTCATCCATGTCAGATAACATCTTTGCTGAGTGGGGGTCCACAAACTAAGCAAACCGGTACAGGTGTCAAGATATCACTAATCTTGCTAGTTTTAACCATCGTTCATTTTCACCTAGTGAACCAACAAGGAACGGTGAGAATCGTTGCACTGATTGCATCACATCCATTCATTGAAGATGTTGGTCCATAAGTGCAGTAGTGGGGAGTGGGTCTAGTGACTATATAGAGACACATTTCCAACCTTTGCGAGTCTCGTTGCATTTATCCTACCATCACTTAATTCTTGTAGGCTAGCAAGGTACGCTTCAGATCTCCTCCTAGATAGTCAAATCTTGAAACCTACACTTCATATAATGTTAGCATTTAATGGATGAGACTTGGTCTAGTCAATGATGATATGACCATAGGGGTTAATGACTTAAGCCTAATTCCCTGGGTTAAATTTAAAATCAGACTTAGGAAAAGGATTAAAACTGATGAGAGACTTGACGACCGATGCTTTGGGCTAACGGGGTTAATAGACTAACATACTAGATGACTCAAAAGACAACTTAAGGGATCAATGATTGCTAGAACAAGTCAACCTAAAATTATAACACTTGCATGCTCTTATGAATAAAATCCTACTCATTCATGGGGGCAAGGGTTTTTCAATGGATACTAAATCCATGGAGGCAAAGAGAAAATTCCTCATAATTTTATAAGCTTCGTCACCTTCCTACATCAAGGATCAGGGTTTGAATATAACTCTTGATCTTCTTGTCCTTTAGATCAAAATTCTTAAACAATTCTACCATTACATCCAATTCCACAAATACATTAGGCACACCAAGCCTTCAAAGGTTAACGACCCATAAGTATCTAGCTAGCCTTCTAGCATACTTCCTATTAAAATCATATAGAAACAACTACCATCCACTCTAAGGATGAGTTGGCTCTCCAATTCCACCAACAAGATCAATCAATCTGCTTGTTACTACAACTTCCCTAGTGGTTCTCTTGCCAATTCATGACCCACCCTCATTTATGTCTCTAGAGGCACCCTCCATAAGTTTGTCATAAGTTCTTTTCTCAACCTCTATCTTGGGAGATGTCGCAGGGATATTTGGTCTAGGGTTAGATGCTTTAGGTGCTTCTGGCTTGGGCTTAGACGTACCATATTGGGTCGTTGGTATCTTTATCCTCTTTTATTTAGGTTTTAATTCATGCCTAGTACTCGAATCATTAGGTTTAGGTTCACTCATTCTCATGGTGTGTCAAGATTAGGGTTTGGAAATTTTCAATTCACGGAAGGTCTATTGGTTTTTACTTTTAAGAAACAAATTTTCACAATAAAAACCCTCCAAACCTGAATCAATTCTAACTTCACCCAGTTTTAAAATGTATGATAGAAAAACCCTAATAAAACCTAAGCACTTAAAACTCTTAGACCTCTTGCTAACTCAAACCAACTCAATTCAATGAATTAACATAGAAAAGCTTAATTATTTGCTTACCTAGACAGAGTTTTCTATTATAGGCTTTTATGACTATTTTTTGTAGCTCTTCACACCAATTCCTTCAACTCAACTAGTTGTTCCACTCTTGAATGAGTGAAATTGTGTGAAGAAATGATCCAACTACCTTCTTTATGGAGACAAGATAGAGCGTATCACCATGAATGGTTGATAGAAAACTTGTGCATGAAAATTGACACTTAGCCGTTTGAGTTTAAATCATGGCCATTTGATCATCTTGTTTTAAAACATATCACTGGACCTCCTTCAATATATCTTCTTTTATTCTTTATTTCAGCAATCAGATTCTACCACATACCCCATTATACACCCTACTCACCTTTTATATGGTAGTTGTCGCTCATCGCTGATGCATGCTTTGGATCTTGACTTGTATCCATGATAGTTCAAAGTGGCATGATGGGAAATAAACTTAAAATTTAATCACTCATCATGAATGTGTTTCTTTCTTTATGAATCCTATAATTGATGCAATAATCTACATGATAAGATCTCAATCATTGTACCAGGGTTCATCTTTGACTAAGTTCATCTTGCATTGTGCATCGCTAATCCATATCTCAATATACAGATCACATCATTGATGGGAGAGAAGTGGTGATGAAACAAGATCAAGTGACATGCACCTATTTTAAGATCAAAGGCATAGGAAGCATCACCCAGAACATTACCTCTAATCGATGATTGAGTCATTAGAACAAAGGACCTCATCGCTCATCACTAATTTGAAAAAATGTGCACACATATCCGTGATGAGTGATGGAAGGAACTACAAAGATCTTGAAAGGTTATCACACATCTCTAATTTAATACTAAAAACTCATAAGCAATTAGAGATAATGAAACCAAAGGAAAGTTCTCATATCACTCATCACTACTTTGAAACTCAAAATTTAAACTTTGTAGACATGGAAAATATGCAAATAAATCTAATGCACTTGATCCTAATTACTAACATCATTTCTTCCTAAATCACACTCTTAACTTATCATTACTTTTCATCCCTTAATTAAATAAATCATTATTTACTTGATTAGGTCTTTCTACTCTTTTCATTAAATTAATCAATTTAATTTAATTAACCTTATATCTTTGTTCATTTAAATAATTCATTCTATTTAAATCAAGTCTCTAAAGTCTTCTTATTAAATTGAATAAATTAAACCTTATTTAATTTAATCTAACATTATCCCCTTTAGTTAAATAAATCAAAAACATTTATTTAATTAATCTTTTCCTCTCAATTCTGATTTAAATCAAAATTGTCAAATCATCTAATCTCTCATTAAATTGATAAAATGTTGATTAATTTAATCTCAATCACTAAAATCCTCCAAAGAATGCAACTTCCACAATAAATCAATTACTTTGATTTATTAAATTTTCCATTTTCTCTCAACATGGAATAAAAGGGGAATATTCCCTCAAATTTGAATTCAAATTCAAGTAGGCTTGGTCCTTCCAACAAGGAATTTAATAGCTCTTACATGTCCTTTGCATTGAGCCAAGTGACATTAACTTCATTTCTTTCTCCCTCCAACATGTCACATTCAAATTTCAAATTTGAATCTCATAGCATTTATCATGCACATTGACCAAAATGTGCTCATTCCTCCTCCAATCACATGTGGAAAAGTGGCATCTTCTCATTGGTTGGTCTTTAATCCCACATTCATCCAAATCCCTCATTCTTCCAATTTGGAAATCTATAAATGAGAGACTCTTCCTCTCATTCGATCATCCACAATTTGAGTAAACTTATTATACTCAAATCCATCTTCAAGCATAGCCATTTTCATCTCTCCATATCAAGTTCTTAGCTAGGTTATGCAGGAATTCAACCAAAGTGGATCAAATCATCAACATTTGCAACAAAGGAGTTGAAAAAGGGTCGATTTCAACACATCAATTGGCACCAACTCCCCCATGGGATCAAGAGTTTTCTTTGCTTAGATAGATTTGATTTAGTTTATTGCATTTTTCTTCATATTTCTTTCTATTTAAGATTTGTAAATGGATTTAATTGGGAATCCTTTTTTTTATCTTGCATATTGATCTAATAATGTGTTTGTTTGTTGTATTTGTGTAAGTACAAAACCAAGGTTCACATTTTGATGCTAGAAGGAGGGCAAATCTTAGGTTATAATCACATTTTATCTGGAAATTTCGTTCTTTTCTATCTTTTTTTGTAGGACATGGGAAACTGCGCCGCACCCATTTCCCGTCTAAGAATTTTGAAATTTTAAACTCCGTCACATTTTTCTTGAGTTCAAACTGCGTCGCATGTCGAAACTCTGCCACATTTAAGGTCTTTTTTTTTTGCAAAGCACCACTTTTAGCTTGGGTGCGGCATTATATTGCGCCGCTGAATTTCCAAATTGTGCTGCATTTGCGGATTGCACCGTTGGCTAACAGGGAAAACATAAAATTTGATTTTTTTAAAATATGTGTTGTTTCATTTCTATCCTTTTGATATTCTGACTTGTTTATTGTTTCTATATTTTTTGGTTTCTATTATTTTTCAAGAAAGTGCAAGAAGGGAAGCAAAATAGGCGGCTCTATTATGACATCATTCTCATAATATACAAAGTTTTTTTGAACACTATAGTGTTATTTAACACTTTTGGAGGATCTTCAATCCCATTTAAAAGGAATTAGTTATCTTTTATGCCTTAGGAAACAATAAATTTTCTTTGGGTTTAAAAATAACAACACAAATTTCCTTTTGAAAGTTTTCAAAAAGGCTTAAAAGGAACCTTAGAAACAATCTACTAGATTTCATTGAGGTTAACAATTGAAAAAAAAAACTCTCACACTTTAAAGTTGGTGCTTTAAAAATAACTCATTTTTTGCTTTGAGGATTAAAATGAACATGTGTATTTTAATATTTTGTAATCCTTTTCACAAAGTACTATTATCTAAAATATGTATGTGCTTCTCTCACGCCTCACGGGGATCTTGAGAATAAAAAGTCTTTTTGTGACATTAATTTGTCAAAAAGATTACCTCCACATTTCATTTGGGCTCTAAAAATTGAACAAAACTTGTCTAGTGTAAAAGGCATTGCGAGTGTTGTCTCTTTGTTCATACAAACAAAGATGATCAAACTATGAATGCACTTACTCGCTATTGTATACCTTTACAGAGCTTGCCTTGGTGGGAAAAATTACTCACCCCAAGGGAACGACTCAAGCGGTAGTGGGCTAAATTCAAGCTCTTCCAAACCGCTATATAAATTTGTGTTCATAGTGAAAGCCATGGACAATGGGAAGCGGTGCATGATAACTCTCCCCCAGTATCTTTATGATGCGTAAAACCCTTTTTCTAATGGTTGGGAGAGCTCTCACAAGGATTTTATCATTGCACCTCCTAAACTGGATGCCCTTACTATAAACTTCTGTTTAGAGGCCAAATCCTTATCTATTTTGTTGCTGCAAAAGGTCATGTCCTTTCAAGCCGCCCCAGATTATACATGTGGTTCTATTGTAGAGATGAAAAGTATGCCATGGGAGATTCATGGGTATTGATGCTTGGCTGACCTAAGAAGTGAGTGCACTGTAAGGGGGATCCTATGTGGTTAAGAATCTAATCATCCGCACTGAATATGCGCAACTAGATTTATCCAAGTGGGAACCCAACAAAATATTGTCTCTTCATCCTAGGGTTGTATATGTGCTTGGAATCAAAAAATACATTGCTTGGTCCTCAAAATAATTGAAAAAAAAAATTCACAAAGAACTTAAAATTTCAAACCCCTTGGAGGAAACAAAAAACCTTTGACAAATCTAAGTGCTCTTGCTTTCCCTAGGGATTATATCCTTAGAGGTTTCTAAGTGCTTAGGTTTAATCATCATTTCTTTTCACTAAGGTCAACCTAGGAAACTGTTCTCTTGAAACCTTGATTTTCACATAATGGACCTTGTGGAATTAAAAGGAATTGATACATAGACATTTAGTTTGGAATTATAATCAAGAAATTATCTCTGGTAAAAATAACTCATTAAACAAAGATAAAGACAATTTGACCTCATACATGTGTTTTCTCAAATGATTTCCCAAAAATTCAAAATCCAAAAACCAAAAATCAAGAAACTCAGTCCAAAAGCTCGTGAGGATCATCTTGAAATGCTTCTTGAAGTTAGAGAAAGATTAGTGTATAATTTATACAAGAAGGATTCAAAGAAAAATCCAATTTTGTATGAGTTTTATTATCAAAAGAATCATGATCTTTTTCAAAGGTTTTCTTTTCTCACATAGGAAGTATAGCATATTCTTCAATACCAAGGTCTTGTAAGAAGGAGTCTTGTCTAGGTCAAGTCTAGGATCAAAATCAATCATTTTCATCCACCTCTTAATCATCAAAATCAAAATCAAATCTCATCTCACCAACAAACTCTGGAGAGCTTTGAAACATCATTCATGCTAAAATTATAGGAAAAATTATCATCACCTTATTTGAATTAACACACCTAGTCAAATCATCAAACCCCTTTTGAACAAATTTACCTCTAGGATAATGCAACTTCCTGAGGTCTACAAGTTCATTACGACCTTGAATTGGCTTAACACACCTAGTCAATTCATTCTCTTGTATGAGTTTTCTCTAGGATAACACAACCTCCTAGGGTTGATAAGTTCACCATCATCTTGTTTGAATTAACACACCTAGTCAAACTATAAAAATCAAATCAATTCAAGCCCTAAAAATCTTAGTATCCCCCCCCAAAGTTCTTCAATATTTTCAATCATCCACATCATCCATATTCCATTTATCTCATCCCCATCATCACTTTTTGATCCTTAGCTCTCCTAATTCTTCTCCTTTTTGTGCCTAAAGATTAAGATCAAATGATCTCTATTTTATGGTCCAAACAAGATCACAACACAAGAGGAACATGAAAATCACCAAAGAAACATCAAATT
Source organism: Sequoiadendron giganteum (assembly GCA_007115665.2). Taxonomy (NCBI): domain Eukaryota; kingdom Viridiplantae; phylum Streptophyta; class Pinopsida; order Cupressales; family Cupressaceae; genus Sequoiadendron; species Sequoiadendron giganteum. The sequence goes on from CM021101.1 coordinate 602,993,795, forward strand.
CAAGTGACTTAAGTTAAGAAACCTCTAAATTAAACCTTGTGGGATCAAGCAATCCCCCAAACAGATCTTCTCTACCATCACAAAATATTCAAGAAGAATTCTATGAAGAGGACATCATTCACAAGGACTTGGGAATGACACAAAATGAAATAACTAAAATGATTCAAAATCCAAAGAATCATATAATTGTCAATGCCATGCTAAAACTTAATCCTTCTCTATATATACGTGCATTAATAGAAGGAGGGGTCCAAATCCCTTCTGATAGTGATGTAAGAACCAGTATAGAAAGGCCTCTTGCAGGCATACCCCCAATGTCAATTCCAAACATCACTCAAGAAATTCCCCAAACCATATTGAAAATCATACCAACATCACCAATTGTTAACAAGGGAAGCGCCATGTTTCGTGAGTTACAAAAGCATCACCTTGTAAACAACAAAGAGGTAAATATCAACACCACACCAGATAAATCTATCCTGATAAATCCATTATACTCGAATTTTTCACTCATCCTCCATAATCATATGAACTCATCCTCATTCCATGCAACACCAATCTATCTGTTAAACATACAAACTTCTCTATCGCAAGGAGAAGGTGGTTTGTTCGGAACAGCGGTAGTCATTGACCCATTTTCATCATCACTTTTCCAAGGGAACATACCATCATTCCCTCCATTACCACTCACATCTGCATCACCTATTAGGTTAGGTCTTCCCCCCTACCCACCACTAGTTTCTCAAATCAAGGCAATATGAGCATCACATCAAATCATCTTCTATTGCCAGCAGCATCACAACAACAGGTGGAAAACATCCAAGACACCACGGTCAATAAATCAACTGGTCCCCAAATCCCTCAAAACATAACTTCTCAAGGACCGATAATCTCAACCACACCACCAAAAAACCAAGTCCTGGCTACCAACACAACCCCTCCACCGACCACAATGGTTGGTACCATTCCCAATCCACCACTAATCCCACCAAAAGACAAAATGCTGAATTCATTCATCACCATGACTCAAGGAGTCCAAAAATTCAACCATCAAAGGGTGCTTCAACAAAATCAACAAGCTACATAGTAGGCTGCTCAGCAAGCACAAGCACAACTAGCTGTCCAACAAGCTGCACAAATTGCACAAACCCAGCAAGCTGCATGAGTTGCACAAGAAGCCCAAAAAGCACAAGATCAAGCTCAAGCCGAACACTAGGTTCAACAGGCGCAAGTACAATACCACGTACAAATGCAAGCAATTCATCAACAAGCATACCAACAAGCCCTACAATAGTTCAGGCACAACAACAAGCTAAACAACAAGCTTTGTTGGCATAACAACATCTACACCAACAACAAGATTTGTTGGTGCAATAGTAGCTAGACCAACAACAATATTTTTTAGCATAGCAACAACTAGACCAACAACAAGCCTTATGGGAACAACAATGGTAGGGCCAACAACAAGCTTTGTTGGCACAAATGTAGGCATATCAACAGGCCTTAAATGTACATTAGAACTTGTAGAAAAAATCCACCAATACCCCTCTCATCAATTGAACACCACAAATGCCTCAAAACACATTCATCCCACCTCCTGATCTGCAAAATGATGTTGCAACACAAATCAAACTACTCTCGCAGTAAGTGTTGGACCTCCAATCAAGAAAAACAACCAGAATGCTTAGAAACTTGTTCCCCTATCCATTTGACAAGAATCTTACAATGGTACCATTCCCAAAGGGATTCAAGATCCCCAAATTTGATAAATATAATGGGACGAGAAACCCTAAAAATCATGTCAGGGAATTTCAAGTGCATTGCATGGAGGTTGCATATGATGACACATATCTAATGCAAATTTTCCCTCGAAGTCTGACTAGTCCTACTATGGAATGGTTTTCTTGCCTACCCATGGGCATTAAGACATTCCAAGAAATTGTGGAAGCTTTCCTTAAAAACTATGCATTCAATATGGGTACAGATGTTAGTTTGGAAGAACTATCAACACTTAAACAAAAGAAAGGAGAGCTATTCACATCCTTCTTGTAAAGATGGTGATCCAAGGCCAACCTAAGAAAGTGGACCATGCCAGATGAACAAAAATTATGGAAAATCATATCCAATCTAGATGAAAACTTGGCGTTCTATCTAAAAATGCAATGCATCATGACCTATGATCAATTGATCCCAAAGGCGCTCAATATCGAAAGAGCCCTTACTGTGTGGGGAGGCACATCGACATTTCCTCCACAACAGGATAACCACCCATCAACCAATTATAATGATAAACCCCGAACATGGTCGAGGAATAAAAATATCACAAATAGTAGAGTAGTTAATGCTAAGTTAGTCATCAATTCTCCTAAATAGAACATCCAGACCCATCAACCACATAATCATAATCACAACAATGTGCAAACTAATATAGTGGCATAACAAAAACCGCTTCCTAATAACCAAATGAATAACTTGGGCAATCAAGGAGGACCACCTCCTTAAAATAATTTTCCCCCCAAGTGGAAATTTACAGCCCTTGGAGAATCTATTGAATCCATAATGAAGAAGTTGGTTAAGGAAAACCTTATCAAAATCTCTAGCTCTAAGAAATATGTGGAACCCATGACAAAACCACCATGGTACAATAAAAATCTCCTCTGTGATTTTCACAAAATCAAGGGACACACAACTGTAAATTTCATGAGGTTAAAAAATATCATCCAGGACCTCATTGAGGACAAGATCATAAACGTCAAACAACCAACTAGAAATTAGGACCTCAAAATATACACGAATCCAATGTCGAAACATAACCAAGGAAACAACAAAGGGAAGCAAAAGTATGCTAGTGTAAACCTTGTGTATGAAGACATCATCAAATGCGTAGATGAAATGGTTACTGTCATTAGTGTAAAAGGAGTGAACGCCAATTGTGGAGTCACCAAACGCAGTGGAAAGGTCACTATTGTTGGGGCATCACAACCATCCAAGACCCCCATTTCAAATCCAAAAGTTGTTCCCTACAATTACAATGTCATCGACCAGCTAAAGAGAACCTCCACATAAATCTCCATCATGGAATTATTGAAAATTTCTGCCGCCCATAGAAAAACCCTTGATATGGAATAGTTCTAGGCTATGGTTGGTAGCATCGCTACCCCAAATCTCCTCACATTCTGATCAATATTTCCCCACCCATCCATATCACAATTGTGCACTTCACCTACAAGTGTTGATTCACAAAAAGAAAGTCAAAAGGGTCCTGGTGGATGGAGGTGTAGGCCTCAACATTTATTCACTCAAACTCATAAAGAACGTGGGATTCTCCAAGGACTATATTGACAAGAATAAAAGCATCACCATAAGACCATACAATGATCAAGAAAGAGTGTCTTAAGGCACTATCAGAATCCCAATCCAACTGTGACTGACAACTATGAAAACTAATTGTCAAGTGCTAGATCTTGACCTACCATACAACATCCTCCTAGGATGCCCATGGATCCATGGAATGAAGGTGGTCACCTCAAAATTCTATCAGTGCATCAAATTCCTATACTAGAAATAGGAGGTCACAATACATGGTGATCTAGAACCATTTTCCTATTGCAAAAACTTGGAAGCCAAGTTTTATAAGATCCCCCAAGTACCAAACAATGATGAAGGACAATCCACTTCATATGTAGACCCATCCAGCCTTGCCTCCACTTCTGCAACAGAGACACCTTCCATCCCTAAAATATCTGATATCAAAATCATGATCCAGGACAATGGGTTTGGAGATTATAGAATGAAGAAGAATGTGCTTTTTGTAGGAGAGTTACCACAATCTCCTAGGTCACATGGGTAACCTCAGTCAGCCAAAGGACCTGTCCACACTAATAGGGTAGACCCTATTGGATTTCGTCATTAGGGGGATCTAATTCAGTCAAATATGGATGAGGAAGACATTTCAAACACTCTATTCGATGATGAAAGACCCACCCCCACCCTATCCATGGATGAAACAATAGAGGGCTACAAATAATGTGGTATGGTCTGCAACAAGAATGAAAGCCTTGGAAGGAACATTGATGGATGACTGGAGCCCATCATTATGGAAAGATGAATGAGAAACCTTGGCCTTGAATGTACCCCTCCGAGTATAGCCATATGTGGTAGAGGTACCCCTAGTAAAGAAGTCAGGTATTTTCCTCAGTTATCAGTAGTTGCCCTACAACTACCCAAAAAATAGGTCTACCCCTTAACAATTTCACATTTGGCATAATCGAGGTCTGTAGTAGTAGAGACGATGAGAATACCATTATCGACCTCCCCATGATTTTTGAATATTTTTCCTTACTAATGATTAGTGCCTCACCCGATGAATTAGACCACTAGCCACATAAGATAAACCTACTTTACCCATAGCTCATCTATTACGACCAATGAGGACCACCGGTTCTAGACTCATTCAAAAATAATAAGGCTCTCTTAGAATTCTTTGGATTAAGGGATATGGTACCATTTGGAGATCACAAGGTTGGGTTCAACAACTCCCTAACATACAGGCCTATTATGGGAAGACAATTGAGTCCTTCAGTCACAAATGAAAAAGAACGAGAACAAGCTCGGGGTTATTGAGTGAAAACCACATTGTGGTACTCTCTAACCATAGAAAAGTAAAAATAAAGGATGCATCCAATGGTGAAAACCACTCTGAGGCACTAGAGGATGAAGGATTCAATCTCCCCCCTAGTGCACTTCATTAGGAAAAATCAGCAGTACTTGTAGAACAGTGCAATCTTGTGAATCTAGAATAAAGGTAACACCACACATTACATTCTATGTTGAATCACTTTTGATAGAAGAATAAGAATGGTTGGTTGCATTCTTAAGAGAGAGGAAGGTAAAATTTTCATGGACCTATGTTGACATGTCAAGTCTTGATCTAGAAGTCGTGGTTCATCACCTAGTTGTTTACCAAGGAGCAAAGCTAGTGAGATAGAAAATGAGAGAGATGCATCCTCAACTATCCCTACTATTCAAGGTAGAGTTGTAGAAAATCTTGGATGTCGGCTTCATACGCCCAATTGATTATCATGAATTGGTATCAAATATTGTGCCAGTTTCAAAACCAAATGGGGGCATCTGTATCTGCATTGACTTCAGAGACCTCAACAAATCATGTCCCAAGGATGATTTTCCACTACCTAACATTGATATGATAGTGGACATGATGGCTGGACACGAGATGCTATCACTAATGGATGGCTTCTTTGGGTACAACTAGATCATGATCGCAAAGGAAGACTAGCATAAGACAACATTTACATGTCCATGGGGTACCTACTACTGGAACATGATGCCATTTGGGCTGAAAAATGCAGGGGCTACATATCAGAGGGCCATGACACTAATATTCCATGACATGATACACAAAACTGTCAAAGATTATGTGGATGACATATTGGCTGAATCAAAGAAGAGATAGGATCACATAGCAGCCCTAAGTGCTATTTTTGACATATTGGAGAAGTACAAGGTCAGACTCAACCCCAAGAAATGTGTCTTTGGGGTACAATTAAGAAATCTCCTCGGATACATAGTATCAATGAGGGGAATAGAAGTGAACCCTACTAAGTTCAAAGAAATCCTCAACATGGAGGCACCAAGGACATTAAAATAACTCAGAGGCCTATAAGGAAGGCTCCAATCCATCCAAAGATTTATAGCACAGTTGGCGGATAAATAGATCTTGTACTCACATCTGCTCCACAAGGGAGTAGCATACAAGTGGGATGCCAAGTGTGATCAGGCATTTAGTAAAATCAAAGAATATCTACTTACGCCACTATTACTAATGCCACCCTTTCTAGGAAAGCCACTAATCTTGTACATCTCGGAAAAAACAACAACCTTTGGTGCTCTTTTGGATCAGCACGATGAAAATTGGATAGAGAGGGCCATCTATTATATCAATAGAACAATGGTCAACCATGAGTTAAACTACACATTCATTAAAAAATCCTGCCTAGATGTAGTGTTTGTTTCACAAAAAATTTGACATTACATGTTGGCACACAAAGTCAAACTCATCGCCAAGATCGATACCCTCAAGTATCTTCTATCAAAAGAAATGCTCACAGGAAGGATGGCTAAGTGGGTCATGATACTTTCAGAATATGATATTGAATATGTGGAACAAAAAGAAATCAAAGGACAAGTCATTGCAGACCAACTAGTAGAGGGTCCCATCTATTCAAATAATCCACTCATATCAGAGTTTCCAAATGAGTCCATCTTTAATCTCAGCATAATTGATCACTGGAAACTCTACTTCAATGGCTCATACACACAACATGGATCAGGAGCCGATGTTTTCTTCATCACCCCACAAGGAGATTATATACCTAGATATTACAAATTGGCATTCCCTTGTACCAACAACATTGTAGAATACGAGGCTTCAACCATAGGTCTCAGGATTGCAGCATAATGGCGGATCATGGCACTGAAGTTTTATGGGGACTCACAACTTATTTTCAACCAAGTCAATGGTGAGTACCAAATAAAGGATGATAAGCTAACACCATAAAAAACATTAGTAGAAATCTTGAAAGAATCATTCATTGATATCACCTTTGAACAAATACCGAGGGTTAACAATAGAGCAATTGACACCATGGAAACAATTGGATCCTTACTGGATATCCCTCGCAATGTCCTAAAACATGAATTCTTGGTAGAGTAGCTTCTCATACCCACATTCGATGTTCCAGAGTCAGAATACGTGTGCAAACTCATTGGTCCCAGTGATCCTTGGTATCATGACATCTATACCTACCTAAGAATAGGAGTCCTCCCAGCTGACATTACCCCGAACCTTAAATGAGCCTTTATCAAAACGTCCTTATGTTTTGTCATCCTAGGAGAAACCTTGTATCATAGGAGCATTGAGGGAAGCCTTTTGCGTTGCTTAAATCCTAAGGAAGCCCAGACTGCCCTAACTGAGGTACATAATGGCACTTGTGGTTCACACTCAAGCAGTATGACCTTGGCCAAGAATTTGGTGAGAACCGGGTACTATTGGCCAACAATGGAAAGAGAGGCACATGAATTTGTTAGAAAGTGTTTACAATGCCAGTAGCATGGAGACCTTATCCATGCACTAGCTTAGGAACTCAATCCTATTGTTACACCATGGCCCTTTTCACAATGGGGGCTCAATCTCATAGGAAAAATCACACCCACCTCATCCAACAGCCACAAGTTCATCATCACCGCCACAAAAGATTTCACAAAGTGGGTCGAAGCAATTCCTATGACCTACATAACTGGAAAGCAGATTTCCAAGTTCATCTTAAACTATCTCATTTTCCAATATGGTGTCCTTTAATCTATTATCTCTGATAATGGGACACCTTTCAAGAATTAGGATGTTTGAGACTTATGCGACAAATTTAAAATCCAACATCACTTTTCCACTCCGTACTACCCCCAAGGCAATGGCCAAACATAAGCTACCAACAAGACCATTTTGAGAATCCTTAAGAAAAAAGTCAATGACTCTTGTCATGACTAGCATTTGTAGCTCAATCCTGCCTTATGGGCCTACCGCACCAACATCCACATGCCAACAGGCACCACCCCATTATCCTTGGTCTATGGATCAGAAGCCATCCTCCCAATTGAGATCGAGCTCCCATCACTCAGAATATCATTGCAGAACCTCATAATAGATGAAGAATACAGGGTCTCACGACTAAATGAGCTAAAGTTGTTATATGAATGGTGCATGGATGCCCTCAACCATCTACAAGTCTATCAGAACTACCTGAAGCACAGCTACAATAAGAAGATCAGGTGAAACACCTTCCAAGTTGGTGAACTTGTGCTAAAAGAGAACCAAAAGAATGTGCCAAATCTAGAAAGCAAAGGAAAATTTGAACCCAACTAGTTGGGACCTTTCATTATCATGGCAAGCTATAAATCAGGGGCATATCAACTATCAACACCAGAAGGAAAACCTTTATAGGAGTCCATGAATAGCTCTCATCTCAAAACATTTTATGCCTAAAATATTGCAAGGTATAGAACCAAAAATACATAAAAAATTAGAAAAATGTCCTGAAAAAATGGTTACCTTGATGAAAACTTGGCAAACAGGCATCTTGGTAGCAACAAAAAAATCAAAATATAAAAAAAATTCAAAAAAATCACAAAAAAGGATTAAAAAAAGTAAAGAAAAAAATCATCCTCTAGTGAAAACCACTTCGGTGGTGCTTTGGACAAGTACCTTGGTGAAAACCTGGAAAATAGGCAGCAAGCAAAAATAAAGCACTCTTTATCTACTAGGATCTACATGACTCACTGCATCCCACTGTATTTCATTATTCTTCCTTCCATCCATCCATTTGCATCCATACCATAGCCTGATCTTGTGCTCGTATCATATTCCACCATAGTACTACTTGGCATATCCTAAGGTCAGTCTGTCCTACCATTATCGAGGTAGTATATTGCTTAATGTTGGGGTCATGTTCATGTACCTACATTGGATTGGATTTGCATATATTTTTTGTGATCTTTTGAAACATCAAAAAATTCAAAAACATTCAAAAATTCATCAAAATGCAAAAACATCAGAAAAATCTAAAAAAATCTTCAAAAAGTTCATTATAGAGCCTTGTCATCTTTCACCTTATCAAACTACATCATCTCTGAGCTTGAACGTAGGCAAGGTTGATCTTTGATCATCCCCTGAGACATTTAAGGTCAGTCCTTTAGACGTTCGTTGCAATGGCAATCCGTTTGCCCGTTTATTTCACATTTTTGGGTCAATCCTTTAGGCGTCCGTCGCAATGGAAATCCATTTTCCCATCTATCTCATTAGCAATCAGGTCATTTTTCATCTAAACTACATCATCTCTGAGCTTAAATGTAGGCAATGACATCCTTGATTGGCCCTCGAGACACAAAATCCAAAAAATATTGAAAATTTTCAAAAAATACTAAAAATAGCCTCTAAACATTTCAAAAATGCCAAAAACATCCAAATATCTGAAAAAACCCAAAATGGTGCATCCATCTCATCTCACTTTCACCCACGCTTGTCATCATTCATAATAAAATTAATCATCATAGTCGTCCTTTGGGGAGTCTGTCGGAAGCAAGTCTAGCTGGTTCCAAAGTGAACACCTAAACGTCAAAGTCTCAAGTCTAGATCCGTAAGTCAACAAGTTGATCAAATCGGAGTATCAATAGCTTATCAACCAATCGGTCTCACCAAAACCCTGATCACAACATGTCCTAGGATATATCCTTCCCATGATGGACATAAACATTAGGTATCTCGCAATAGTTTAGTCTTTGGCTAGTGGTACAAAGAACATTAGCTTGTTTGTTTACTTTATCTTGGCCTTTTTGACTTATCCTATTTTGTGCTCATTCCAAGGACCACTCAATGATGTCTAAAAGAAATAGGTTTAGAGAGAAAGGAATGGGGCAGTGATCATTATCTTTTTTATCTATTGTGCTTGTTGGATATTCTTGTAAAATAACTTGGCGAATACTTGCTTTGTTAGGTCCGTCCTAGCAAGGTTTTCGTATGTCAAGTGTGAACAGGGATAATTCTATCTGATTTTTGAGTCAAATTTCATAACACTAGGTACAATGTCATCCTAGTCCTTTATACCCTGATACATCGTACCTATGTGTGTTATCAAACATAAAGTAATTGGCCCTTTTAAAATCTTGACTCCTAGTAAGCAAATCATCATCATCATCAATAATAATGTGAACTTATCTGGATCCTCCTTCCATCCATCTTATTCTTCTTATCCTTCTATCTTTACTAACATTTCTATCCAAGTATCAGGTAGGTATGAGATCTCAAAATATACACGAGGCTACCCATGTCTAATGACTGTCTATACATCATCAGAATTGTCTGCATCAAACAATTATCTCTCATCCTTGGATCAATAGAACCACTCCTCTCGCATTTTATCATGATCTTGATAAAAAAATCAAACATTTCCACTCGATCTCTCAAGGTGGAAATATACTAGCATAGTCCTTTCACTAGAGTAGTAGTGGGGCATCTGAAAACATCAAGAAATTTTGAACTTTAATCACAGAAGTTTATTATTTGAATCAATGCAACAAGTACATTGCTTCAAAGAGGGGAAAAATGTAGACATGGAAAATATACAATTATAACTAACACACTTGATCCTAATTACTAACGTCGTTTCTTCTTGCCCAGCTTATCATTACCTTTCATCCCTTAATTAAATAAATCATTATTTATTTGATTAGTTCTTTCTCCTCTATTGATTAAATTAATCAGTTTAATTTAATTAACCTTATATCTTTGTTCATTTAAATAATTTATTTTATTTAAATAATGTCTCTAAAATCTTCTTATTAAATTGAATAAATTAAACCTTATTTAATTTAATCTAACATTATCCACTTTAGTTAAATAAATTAAAAATATTTATTTAATTAATCTTCTCCTCTCAATTATGTTTTAAATCAACTCATAAATTTGAGTCAAAATTGTCAAATCATCTAATCTCTCATTAAATTGATCAAATCTTGATTAATTTAATCTAAATCACTAAAATCCTCTAGAGAATGCAACTTGCACAATAAATCAATTACTTTGATTTATTAAATTTTCCATTTTCTCTCAACATGGAATAAAAGGGGAATATTCCCTCAAATTTGAATTCAAATTCAAGTGGGCTTGGTCCTTCCAACAAGGCATTTAAGACCTCTTACATGTCCTTTGCATTGAGCCAAGTGACATTAAATCCATTTATTTCTCCCTCCAACATGTCACATTCAAATTTCAAATTTGAATCTCATAGCATTTATCATGCACATTGACCAAAATGTGCTCATTCCTCCTCCAATCACATGTGGACAAGTGGCCTCTTTTGATTGGTTGGTCTTTAATCCTACATTCATCCAAATCCCTCATTCTTCCAATTCAAAAATCTATAAATGAGAGACTCTTCCTCTCATTTGATCATCCAAAATTTGAGTAAACTTATTATACTCAAATCCATCTTCAAGCATAGCCATTTTCATCTCTCCATATCAAGTTCTTAGCTAAGTTATGCAGGAATTCAACCAATGTGGGTCAAATCATCAATATTTGCAACAAAGGAGTTGGGAAAGGGCCAATTTCAACACATCAATTGGCACCAATTCTTCCGATGGGATCAAGAGTTTTCTTTGCTTAGATAGATTTGATTTAGTTTATTGCATTGTTCTTCATCTTTATTTATATTTAAGCTTTGTAAATGGATTTCATGGGAATCCTTTTTTTTATCTTGCATATTGATATAGTAATGTGTTTGTTTGTTGTATTTGTGTAGGTACATAACTAGGGTTCACAAACTCTATCCATGATGAGTGATATAATGGGGAAACATTCATCACACATCACTAATTTGAAGCTCACTATCAAAATACAATCCATAATGAGTGATATGTGAGGGGATGAATGGGAACTTAAGTGGATCAATTGTGAACATGCCCAAATGTTGTTTTAAAAAGGGTACTACCTAGGATAGCATAAGACAAGACCTTAAAATACTTAAGAAAATTTATGCAAAGGATGTAAAGGCGAAACAAGGCTGAACAAGCAACCTTATAAAATAAAGGAATTTTTGACCAAGACACATGAAGAAACATAGTGATGGGCAATAGGTAACCCTAACCACAAGGGGAAAATCATTTTATGAACTTTAATGAAATAAGTTGTTTTAACCTAACCAGAAATGGACCACAACAAGTCAACTAAGGATTAGACCAAAAGACCAAGGGTCTAGACATAGGAGAAAATCTTCTAAGTAAAACAACTCCCCACATAAAACCCTAAACCCTAACCCTTCAAAGACCAAGAGAACACCCCAAATATGTAATTTTAGACTAGTGGAACATGAAACACTGAAGGTTCCACCATAATGCTTAGGTTTTGATTGAAATTTCATTAAACATAGTGATCTTTCACCCACTTTATTTTTATCTGGGGAAGTCTTTGGTGAGTGGAAGATCACGGGCTTCCAAAAAGTGGAGATATCATAAAAAATGGCTAATGACTTTATTTTTATCAAGATTTGATGAAACAAAAAGGGTTTATTTAGAAAATTGTTAACTTTCCACCAATATAAGATATTCATTATTTTGAATTTAATAGATAATTATTATTGATTTTGTACATGTATTATGACTTAACTCTTGATTGATAGGTTTACATAAATAAAATCTATAATTCTCAAGTGATTTCATATTTTTCAAATCTGAAAGATGTGACACATTCTATGCTTCCTATAGTATAAGATAAAAAAACAAAAAAATGAATTTCATAAAAATTTGACCAAGTTATGGTGGTCAAACAAACAATTTTTTGTATTTTAAATTATTTTTGATAAAAAAATCATAAGTAATTATTTAGCTGATAAAAAATTACAAATAAAATTGTAGCACATCTAGGAATGTGTCCTTTACTTATATTGAAAGTTTCAAAAAGAAATATTATTTTTTCTTGTACTTAGATTTGTTAGACATACACCTGCTTTTTATTTTTTCTTAAAAATTTAGTACAACTACATTGAAATTTCAAAATTTCACCAAATAGATTTACTTTTTTTCTAAAAAAGGACTAGTATATTAGAAACTACATTTAAATTGCTAAAAAAAAATTCTTACATATATTTTGAAATTGTGTTAATAACCTATTGAAATTTTTATGCCAAGTTTCCTAACCCTAACTTTATAAATTGTTATTGCCACTTAAGTGCCTAGTTTGGACCCCCATTATCTTGCACTAACCCTCTTTCCCAAGTTTGCATGCATCATCATACTTTTCCTAAACTCATTGTCAATTTTGTTTTTCTTTAGAACCGGAGATCATAAGGTATGTAAAATGAGTTGGATTAAACTGCATTGGTGCTTTTTTTACCTGTACTTGGGTACTCTTTGCATGCATTCTCCTTTCACCCAGTAAGAAAATGCTCAACCCAAATTTCTCCTAGAGTCATATGTCAGGTGTTTCATCCTTAATTGCTAGATAGTCTCAACATGTGAGCAGGGCGCTTACTCAATTGCTTGTGTCCAACATGGAAAAATGTGACATTCATGTGTGCCATGTTAGCTTCCTTTGTCGTCTTCTTTTTGAAGGTGGTCCATGGTGCATAAATTGAAGGCTTCATGATGTGAACCCTAACATGCCAAGATTGTACCTCTTCTTAGGATAATAAATGCATAGTTTTTAAATAATTTAAAGGTGTTGAAATGTGTGTAATTGGTACCACCTTAAGCATGTAGTTGATTCCACAATACATTACCACATGTAAGGTAGCATATTCATAAGGTCACTAAAAAATTTAAATGATAGTCGAGAAATGTGAAGGAAAGTAAGTATCAAGATACTGAAAAGACATGATTACTAGAGTCTAATTTTGTGCCTTTTTGGCCTTGCTATCAACTGAATCAAGTATTTTTGTTGAGCTTTGTAAACTGTTTCATGAATTCTTTATTCTAGTAAAATAATGTTTCTTTTGGGTGATTTCTAAAAAAAAAGTTGTTTAATTTGATGGGATTTGACCTAATTTTAATAAATTAAAGGTAGTGGGTAAATAATTTTGATGAATTATTAGGAATGTATTGTTAGAACTATCCTTAATTCACATGAAAAACATATATATGTTAATCATGTAGGAAATTGATGGAAACCTAAGCACTTCATGGGAGAAGCAACCTAAGGAGGAGTTTGAATTTCTTGTCTCGCAAGTAGTGCCCACATATGGGATGATAAGGGATACCCATCTGAGAGGTTTTAATGAACATGAGTTTGTGCAAATAACCCAACAGTTGGATGCTTGGTAATGTACTAATAACATGGTCTCTAGTGGAACACACTTAGTGATAAGGTTCTTGTTAGCCATGGAAGCCACTGATTTGGTCCTAGAATGCATGAAATGGTATGAAAGAGACAAAAGGGAAGTCATAAAGGAAGTGAAAGTTTATGCAAACCTCTTTACAGATGGCATTAATTACACATTTGGGCTCCAAGTGTTTACTAGAATGAATGTATTGAAAATGGAGGACTGGATAGAAGCCTATATGACCATAGAAGAATAAAATAGAAAGGTCATGATGTGAACATGGCTCCAGAGAACATGACAAGGATGTTGAAGCACATTGTAAGGTCATTGTTCACTCAAGAAATTCTGGACATGATAACCCTACTAATCAAAATGGTCAGTTGTAGAGAGGCCAACAAATTTGAACTATGGATGTTTGAAACTATTAAAAAAATGAGGGAAGAATTTGTATGAATTCATTGGGAAATTTTTATCAGTGATAGATTGCATGAGTAGATATATACATTCCCCACTTTTTAGTTGTTCACTATGTCCTCATACATTATTTATTCTTGTGCCCTAAGAGCTAATATTTAAGGGTTGAATAGAGTGGGAACTTTAGGAAGGGAACTAGGAAATAAATTAACTTACCAAAATTTTCCACAGATTACTACTAGAGGGTATAGAGAATATTACTCAAGGATAAATGATG